>JAZDUH010000315.1:2992500-3442500 GCA_036419115.1 Scarus forsteni
GCCTTAAAAATATAATTTTGGTTAAAGAGCATCTGGTTCGGTTAAAGAGCTTCTACGTGCTGGTGTATTACCTTTAGACAAACATTAAAAATGATTTTGTTTATTACCAGCGATGTTAAGTTAGGGAAGCAGTCTCTCCATCATTGCAGCCCACAACTGTATTTCCAACCCCAGTATGCAACAGTAGCTATGAACACGCAGAAATATAGACAAACACTGAAACTGTAAGAAAAAAGATTTTCTCAAGGTGTTCATTGTTTTTTCAATTAAAGAAATTTTTTAAATTTGGTGTAATATTTCCTGTGCTGTCAAAGCCAGAGCAGAAGGGATCTTTATTTATTAGTTTATTAGTTTAAAAAGATCCCCATTAGTTGCTATGAGGCAGCAACACGACTTCATCCATACATGTTTGTCCATCACACAGTCTTGCTTACACACAACTCAAATATATCATTCCAGTAAAGAATAAATACATAAATAAAAAAATATATCACTTTTAAATTTCCTGATCCAAAATTAAATAATCAGATTTGGTATTTTGACCATATAAAGAAATGCTTGCCAGTGATTTTCTTTTTCTTTTTTTTTTCCAACCATAAGCATGTTAGTTCCAAAACTTATTTATTGACCTATATAGTTCTGTTTAGCTCTTGTCATAACCCTTTCTTTCTTTGTCTGTCTTTTTCTTTTTCTTTTTTTTTTTTTTTTTGGTTTTGCCCATTAAGCTGGATCTGTTTTTTTCTTTTAAACATCTACCTGTATACTCATCCAACCAATTAGAAACTAAATAAGCAATAGGATGTAAAAATGAATAAAAAATGGTCCTGAAAAGAATCAAATTCAAGTTCAGATTGCCTGTTATATACCCTACAATGTATTTGGGAATATCTGACTATATCCACCACCACCCTCCCTCTTTTAAGCAAAAAAAAAAGGACACAAGATCATCAAGATTTTGTGCTTTTTGATGCCATCAATCAGGAAACTGGACACTAAAGAGTGTGGATTGTTTTTTCTCCCTCTATGAGTAAAATATGGACGATTAAGAGAGTTGCTGCAGTTCTTGATCATTTTTACAATGAAATGATCTACTTATGCGCAGAGCTTTACATATTTATCAGATGACCTGTCATAAAAATGATGACACTTAAATGTTTTTAAAAATCTTCAAAATATTTGTTTAACCTAAACTAATTTGTTATTGGACATACATTTTGAATAGGAGTGAGGAACTTCAGACTGGATCCACCTTTTTAAAACTCAATTTGAGCAAAGTAAGAAATTATGACTTTTAACCCCTAAAACTATTTTTCTATACAAGTTGAAATGAAAAAAGAAATATGAAATAACATTAAAATCACATCTTAATCAAGAAAAATTAACGCGTTCACGATTTTCTGTTATTCATAAAGAAGTAATTGTTAAACTTCAATTATATTAATGATAATTTGCATGTAAAATGTAACTCCAGTAAAGAGTTGACATTCAGGTGTATTTACATAACAGAAACATGAAAGGATTTCAATAATTATTGGTGCTTAATTCAGCACAGCTGTGGCAAAAACCTCACATTGGGTGGTGGTATTTAGAATTTGTTAGGCACTGTATTTATCTACAGAACTTTTTGTGCACAAGAGCTTTTTGTCCTTATGTCTGTCTTTTCTCTTTCCCTTAAAATTCCTTTTTTTCCTCCACCTTTTCTTACCCTCTCCTCCTCTCTCTCAATGAGTTCAGGCTCCATGACTTTTACGTTAAAAGGAGAAACAAAACAGGGTGCTTTTGCAGAAAAAGCGTGTGTGCGACATCATGAGGTGTGTGTACGGTCCAGATGGTTTTCTGCAGCTTTTTACTTGATGGGCAGCTCGATGCAGCAGATGAGGGGACCCACCCTGCTCCCTTTCTTCTTCTTTTCTACATTCACTTTTTGTTAATTTTTCCAGCACTTGTGATATTCTAAATGATGAGTACTTCAGTATAAAAACCAGGGGAAACAATCAGTATTATTACAAATGCAAGAACTTCTAAAACTTATTCTCTTCCTTTAATATAATAATCCTCATTCATATACTGCTCCTGTTTGCATTACTTGACATTATAGCTTCCATTTATTTCACAGCGCCCGCTGCTCATTTTTCATGTTGTCCCGGCTCTGCCGATTTTTCCTGCTTTTGTGCATAATTGCCGACTTAATACACTCCACTGCTAAAACTGTCTGTTGTGTATTGTTATGCAACGTCCCATTTAAAACTCACTTTCATCCAAAATGTCAATCCAGACCCAGGGGAATTTATTTCTCTTGCTGAAACAGCCAGAAAAGTTAGCATAGAAATCTCAAGTTATAGCACAAAATCCATATTCATTAACATAAAGACTGTAAATACAGAGAGGAAAGCCTGATAAGATCACATATAAAAGAGTGACAAAGAGAGAGATTTACAGCGAAGACATAAAACAGGATGCAAATACAGAGATTTAAGGATGGAAAATACACTTAAGAATGCAGGGAGGAAAACGAGGACCTAAGGGACTTTCTGACTCTTCTAATGTTCTTTCTCCACGTAAAAAAAGATGCTTTCTTCAGTGTGGTTTGCATGCTGTCAATAATCTGTCTTCAATTTAAGTGTTTTCAATTCTCTCTCTACACACAATGTAACTCAGAGCTTTAGCACCCCTGCAACTGAAAACAAGCACACAAGAGTGGGGACAAACTTCCTGATTTAAGCAAAACACAAACATAAAATGTAGTTTGCTTGTTTCTTGGGCTTTTTTAATCACATCTCTTATGAAGATGTAGAAGCTCCACATTTCTTCAGATCTTGATTAAATAAAAGGTGTAAAGAACTGTACTCTTAAAAAGACAGCACCTTCTTTTTCTGCATCAGGGCTTGCAAAGATCTGCAGGCCATGTCAAAAAAAAATAAATAGAAACAGTAACCAAACTGTTTTTATGAATGCAAAGCTCCAGAGTCCCGGTCCAGACTTCTGTGAGGTTTTATGAAATAACTTGGTTTACTGAGCTCATCTCCTGTCCCATATTTTACTCATTTCTGGATTCATTGACTTGAATAAAAAAACCAACAGGGACCCGAAAAACAAAACAACAAAACAATCCTGGGTAACTTCAAGGTCAGTGCAGCAAGGAGACTCTGGAGAAAAACATGCACTGAAACTAAAGAAGGATTTCATTTACAACTGGTTTCTTCATCACAAAGTTATTTCATTTTGTTTGATACATAAGATTTACTTGTAAAGAAGTTTGCTATTGGGGCCTAAAACTGCTCGGGCCAAACAGAAATCTAATTTAAATAATGAATTTAATTTTATGGTAAAACTGGTTTGGGGAAAACAATAAATGAAACAGTTTGTTAATATTTTAAGTTAACATTTTCTATGTACATCACTATGTACTTAAAGGAGACATATCATGCTTGTTTCTCCTTTTCACTATGCCAGACTAGGATGCCTGTAAAGCATTTCTGCCCTCAGTACAAGTCATTTAGTTCCTTCATTGCCCCACAATAGCGTTCTCAAAATCCTCATTTTAGGCCATTAACAAGGTCTGGTTGAAAAGCTCGGATCTGCGGATGACCTAAAGTTACCTCGCAACGTCACAGCCCTTTGTGCTCTGATTGGTCAGTTCAATCTCGGGTAGAGCCAGCCTGTCCTTCTTCTTCTACTGTGTTTTCCAGCAGGCTCAATGCAGCAAGCACGTATTGAGTCCCCCTACAGGCCAGAGCAGGTAATGAGTGAGTGTGAGCTAGGGAGCTATAAACCCCTGCTGGACAGATGTGTTCCTCGGTGACGGTTTTGGGGCTGACGGACATCACAGAGGAGGAAGTGTTTTATCAGATTACTCCAATAAAAAGAAAGGTACCTTGTGTTGTCACGACGTTTGAAATCTCGCGGACATCTCGCAATGACCTATTTTCAGAGGCATCAAATCTCGTTCTAGGATATCAGAAAAAATACAATATCTCATTTTTTGAAAATTAAGGGGGTGTAAGGTCTTGTTTTCAAATTTATCACATTATATGTAAGTATTAAATCATGCATCAGCATGATATGTCTCCTTTAAGCTTGTGCCTGCTTTAGGTAACTGAAGGTGACAAGTGACACCTGGCCACACTATGAGAGATGGAGAAGAGAACATAATATCTCGTTGTTTACTTTAATCTGTTCAATGACGAGTGTAATGTATTTTATTTTTTTAAGTATATTTTGGAGGTGACACTGGATCTATAGCTGCTCTTAGTTTGGACAGTGCATAAGACCCACTCAGCAGTGGCTCTCTGGAAGCTTGAAGCCTCTAACAACTGCAGACTTTTTTGTTGTTTAGAAAGAATTTATTGAAGCTGTCAAGCCTCAATGTCTCATTTCACATTATGAAGGCTGTTTTATTTTTTCCAGTTTTATATGACCTCCTGTGAGTTCTTTGGGTCTCCCCCACATGACAATGTACTTCTATTGTGTGGTGATCCACAGCAAATTGAGTAGAGTTATAATTTTGGTGTTTCAACAAATTTCATCTTGGGCAGAGAGGATTTTACTTTTGATGGAGTTAAATCCCTGACAAATTTACTCTCAGTTGAGAAAGAGCTAGTGTCAAAACCAAGGGCAAAAATCAATTTTTCAGTAAATCAAATATATTAGTGTCACTATAGGATCTTTAACTCTAATCTTTTTAGTCCAAACTCAACCTATAGGTGACAATTGTGGAGTCAATCATCATGCCCCTTCCACAGATGACACAAGTCCACATGATGAAAACTGCAGTGCAAATGTTTCTCTCTGTGCTCCATCCCAACACCACATGGGAGTGATCAAAGGTCAGACTGGTTAGGTTTTACAGTTAAAATTTTAACCTTAAAATACAGTCAACATTCACACATGATGACGGTTAAAGTATCAACCCATTAAAAAGAGTGAAACAACACCTTGTGGTATGGACCCATATATACCCTTTTAAGTTTTAGTTTTAATATTAACTCTGTTAGTGGTAATTTATCCACACGAATTTTGCTCTGTATGCTCTGACAACAATAGGAACTCTGCAGGTTTGAGGTCAGCTGCAACTGTCACATTTTGATGTGTCCTTGGGCAAGACACTTAACCCCAAGTCCTACTGCGGCATCAGTGGAGTGTGAATGGGCATGAAAGAGTGTAGATACCTTTGCTTACGCTGATGGATAACTTACACAGAAACTCAGAACCATCTGTAAGTGAATGTAACCGAGAACTGCTGTAAATGGCTAGAAGTGACCTGCCATGAAAGAGTGCTTTGAGTCATAGGAGAGAAATGAATAGCACCATATAAGCTTGAATCATTTACCATATGCTGTGTAGGACTTTCTACCTCTTCTGTTTACAGTGTCAGGAGCTGCTAAACTGACTGATTTTCCAAACCCACCTGAACAGGCTCCAGTGTGACGTCCTACTATTGGTTTTATCATCTGTTCAAGCTTACTGAACAGTGCGGAGTATAGACTGAAAGAATGCAGAGCCATTGAAAACAGCACCAACAAACCAACAAATTACCTCAGAGTAAATGGGTCATCCAATCAACAAACACATGGCCCATGTGAGGAGGGGAGCATCAAAGTGATAGGAGCTCCAAGAGAGTGTTTCAGACAGAGAGGAAGTGAAGGTGGATCAGGAGTATTAAGTATGAGAGAGGTGGGGTTTTTTAAAGTCTTAGAGCAGCATAGAAATTAAAATATAAACCCAGGTTATGCCAAAACATGACCTCCAAAAATACGCTCTCAGACACCTCAGCACCTTGTGACACCAGGCATTTTTCTTTTCACCACTTTCCTTTAAAGACGAGAACCCAAAATGGTACCGACATAAACCACAAGGCAGGTTTTGATACCTCATTTAGTTCACAAAACCCCATACACACACCAAATACGTCTCCTTTGGATTAAAGCTGGTGTCTACGATTTGAAACCGCAGCCTGCCCCTCCTTCCCTCACCTCTCTCCTCCGTGTTCCAAGATCCCGCCCCCAGCTCGTGACGCCTTATATAGCCCCCTCGGACTGAGCTACGAGCGACTAGCACAATATATCAGCAGCAAACTCAATCAAAAACAGCTCAGCTCAACTGAAAGTATCAAACACGACAGACATCTCCCTTATAACACACAGCAGTAACCATTTCAACTGGACCCGCGGCAAAGCGGGTTAGGCGCCGTCAGAGCAGAGCCGAGTGTGGGGGAGTATTTATCTTTCTCGGCCTGTCCTCCCCAGCTCAGCTTACAGTGCTAACGATTAGCGGCTAACAGGCTAACCCGCTCCCCTACAAGTTATTAGCCCGTACAGGCACAAACTAACCAGAGTTATTCAGCAGACATCTCCCACTGTAGTAAACAAAGCCATTACCTGATCAACCAGGGGCGAAACGGCCGATGCTGAAGGTCTGACGGCCGGCTGAGGCTATTCGTTAAGCCGTTAGCCGCTAACAGGCCTCCACCAGCGGGCAGAGCTCCGTTGGGCCCAGCGGAGAGGGAGGCGGATTCCGGGTTCGGCGCTAGGCTTTCCGGCTCCATGATAGTTCAGTAGCTAACGCTGCTAGCTGCTCACGGAGGTAGAGGGGAGGAGGTGGCACCATGGGCAAGATGCTGCGTACTGCGTAGTGAGGGGAGGCGAGGAGAGGGGAGAGGAGAAGGGTGGTCTGCAGCCAGACTGTCTTGGGAGAGGCGGATTCGGGTTCGGCGCTAGGCTTTTCGGCTCCATGATAGTTCAGTAGCTAACGCTGCTAGCTGCTCACCGGAGGTAGAGGGGAGGAGGCGGGACCATGGGCAAGATGCTGCGTACTGCGTAGTGAGGGAGACGAGGATTGGATGGACTCATGGACTAACTCACGGACCAATTAATAGTCGCAGGTTCTTAGGCTTGATTGGTCAGCTAGTATGCAGCTTTTCAGCAGATATACTGAATGGATTTTTTTCATTCTTTTTTGTCTTTATATTGTGTAGATAGGACCATAGGACCATAACAGCCTTATAAACGGTGTTATTAATATGTACAAAGCTTCCAAATCGTAGACCATAGCTTTAAAGTGTGAGGCAGACCACACAGTCTGTTCAACATGACATCAACAAGGATATCTATCCATTCTATGGCAACATCGTGTGAGCAAAGTCAGATGTAAAATTATATCATAGATTACATATTTTGTTTAAAGGTGCTATAAGGAGAATCTATTACCGGCTGATCTGACCAGGCTATTGTTAGCTGTTGTTAGCCCTGCGTTATTGTTCACAAATATCACATGAAGAATGTGATTATCACTATGGCAGCATTTTTGTAAATATAAGTCTAACAATACTATGTATACAGCTGATCTAGAGCGACACACCCCAGTCAGAATAATCAAATAATGCAATAAATGCAAATAAATTGATTATTACAGGAGCTAAATAACTGTTCACACTGGGGGCATCCATCTTCGATTGTCAACTCGGGGGTGGCAAGGTTTCACCGAGTTCCCAGTAGGAAATTCTGACTTTGGGGGACGTTCCAGTTGCTGTTTCCTACTCGGAACTTGGAAATTCCTACTTCTGACTACAACTGGAACGCACCATAAGACGTGACCCAAGCCAAAGCGTGTTTTTTGTGATGCTAATAAAGCATGCAGCTTGGACCTTCCTCAGAACTCTGCATTGCTTTACAACTTATTATTCAACAACTTACAGGATGCAAAGCGACAAGGTAATGTATCTCTTTCTAGTTACGTAGCGGTAGTTTTTGATGTGTGACAACAAGCAATTTTTGGAAAACTTAATATCGTAGTTTTTTAGCCGGTTGTATATCGCTACTTACAGCCCCGTGCTCTAAGACGTGTCTGAATAACATAAATTTGCTCTAGTTTTAATTGTCTTGTTCCTGAAGTTAAGTATCCAGGCCAGTCCAGCCCTTTCCGACCCCACCGTGAAGCGAAATAGCATTTATAGATAACCTATGATGCTATAAAACTCATCTTAAAGTGTGTATTTTTGATCAGGCATATATCTAAAAGTGAGACTTTTTTGTAATTCCTTAAAAACTCCTCACAGTCTCTTTAACCTGATTAATAAACATATTCATGACCCAAGCTTTGCTTCACAGCTTTATCTTCAGTGAGCCAATAGGTGCTCAAGTAATGGTCAGTTTCACCCTCGTTACATCAGGACTTCATTTCTTTTCAATTTATTTAAGTAGAATTGTTTTTTGTATTATCTGGCATTAGTAAGAGAAGCCAAAGTTTGTAGTTTGAAGCATACCCAAATTAATGCCATTGACAAATACCTTATAAAGATAAGTAAAGGTAGGCTGACACTAATACTGATGCTATTTCTTCAGAGCAAAAAAGCCTTTTAGAGTTCAAACTTCCAGGAATGTGTGCTGACATAAAGGTAAAGTCCATGGTTTTTACATTTTTCTAAGCATGGAGGGCCCAGTAAGGAGCTCCACCACCCTCAAGAGCTGGGCTTAAAGAAGTTTCTAACAGTTCACCGAACAAAAAAAATCACGTGCATCTTACCATGCTGTACATGAGCAGTGCTGATCTTTGATGTTCTCAAAACAGCTGATGACACTTGTGCTGAGATCTATAAACTTGTGACTTGTTATCCTTGATTTATGCTTTCAGATTTTGATTACATCCTTCCCTGGTACAGTGAAGACCCTAATGATGTCTCCTGTGTGAAATAAGGTACTTCTGTCATTAATAATCCTGTATAGCATGCTTTGATATGTCCTGGATGTTGACAGCTGCCATAGTTCTTAGTGCAGCACACATTTTTATGTCTGGGTGAATTCAGGGGGCGGGTTTTGGGACAGCTCAATTACAATATGATGCTGAGAGGAACAAGTACGGCAGAGAGGGTTGCAACCACGTGCTTACCACATACTGAGACTCTTGCCTTGTGCTGGTGATCTATCTGCCCTGTGTCTTCTTAACTCTCTCTCTCTGTCCTGTTGAGTCTAACCTCAGTGTCTCTACTATCAAAAGCCAAAAGTTCAAAATATGATCTGAAAAGAAAACGGTGGTACTGAGCAACATCAATGTATGAGGTCCTCCCTTTGGTTTTCTGTCTTGTTTATTGGAGACTTTTGGATATGCAAACACCTCATCTGAAGCTCTTGTGCCTCATTGACTTACCATTTTCTAAACTTCAGAGCTAAGGCAGATGATGAATCTTTCTTTGCCTTTTCTGCTTGGTGGGCTGTCCAATCACCCTCAGGCTGAAAGAATAAACATTACAGGAAAAGAAGGCCTTATTACTTGAGCCAAAAAAAGAAAAACAAAATTAATGCTCCTCTCTCTGTTTAAAGTATCTATTTAGGAACTTTTTGGGCACTAATTAAAAAAGTATTGATTTTCGTATTGGACAAGTCACAAACCAAACCCAGCTCTACTCCCTTTAGATGTTTGCATTACCTTTTTATCCATGGAGTTCTTTTTCTGGTCTTAAGATAATGTGAGTACTTTTTCCCTTTCAAAGTAAAAACAGCTTTTTATTTCAGGGAAAGTACCCCTTGCTTAAGGACAATACATTTTAAAAGGAATACGTAAAAAAGCATACCAAGGACAGTTACTTTGGGCAATTGATTATCTTAATTGTTGACCTCATCTAGATTATTGCTTTTCAGTGATTATAAATTTCCAATGCTGGTGAACATGGTCTCCTGAGTAATAAAAACGTCAAAGATAATAAGTTGTCCTAAAAATATCAAGAAATATGAAAATATCATAGAGAAATAGATCTTACCAGACGTTAAAGGTACAGAGCATTAAATCTCTGACAGACAAATGATGACACTTTTACACTCCAGACTCTTTAATTTAAAGCATATAGAGTTCTACTCATAACATTTTATTTCTCCCAAAATGCCCATAAGTATTTCTGACAATGACCTCTCCAGCTGCAGAGAAAAGAGCTTCAAACTTCAGAGAAGAGACAAACAGTGAGCTCAGGGAGATAAAACTTTATTTCCCAAACACTTACTGTTCATTACTGCAGTCTTTTACCAGGGCAGTCAATCTTTACTCCGAGGCTACAGTACCTATTTCCTCTCTCTCCGGCTGGCTTGTTGACGGACAGCCATCGCCAAATCAATCCCAGGTTGCAGTGCTGCAGCATCCATCACAACATAACGAGGGGCTTCATTTTTCACGTGTTTGTCTGACTTTCTCCCCACACCTCCTCCTCCGTCTGTCTGCCCGTCTGTCCGTATGTGTGCTGCTTTCCTCTTCAACTTTTATTTGACTCCTTCACACTGTCTCACTTTCTCTTTTGACTCCTCACAAAAACAGACTGGGTCTGATCTCGCTGGATTATACTTTACTTGTTTTGTCTTTTCCATGTGTTTTATGTTTCTGCTGTTTGGAATAATGAACTGAGCAAACCCATGTGTACTTCAGTACTCAACAAAATAAAAGGATGAATTCATTAAAAAAGAAAAAACTGAAATGATGGGATTCAGTGTGTGGTTAATCCTCATAAATGTCCTGTTGTTGTTTAAAAATGATACATTTCATTTTGAAAGTAACATTTTATCAGAAACAGATGCATTCAGTGATTGTCAAAAGCAACATCAATTTCATGCTTTATATTAAAAACTTTACTTTTTAATGATTTTTGAATTCAACCAGTTCTAGTCCATAAAAACATTCAAATCATTTCTTTATAAACACGAAAAGAAAACAGAACAAAAGAAATAAACTGAATTTATGAACTCACATGTAAAATACATGTCAAAGTACACTTGCTCCAAGAACACAAACCTCTTCTGAGCACTTTCTGACAATTTCAGCTCAGTTAACTGAAAATGTGGAGAACTACCCCCACCAGTGTTGGGCACATTACTTCAAAAAAGTAATTAGTTATAGTTACTAGTTACTTTCCCAAAAAAGTAACTGAATTACTAACGGAAATACTCCTTCATAAATGTAATTAGTTACCAGGTAAAGTAATTGATGCGTTACTTTTTTGAAAAATATTTTTCTGCTTGAACTGTGTGTCTCTGTCTCTGTGTCCTTCCTTGTTGTTACCTGCTGCAGCAGCTCTGACATCAACAGTTCTCCAACAGCACGTGCAGGGGAATTTGCCTGATAGACTAGATTGGGGGCAATGTGCTCCGCGGTAGGCTTCACCAAGGCAGCGCTGCGCGCCATGGCGCTGGAGATTCGCTTCAGATCTATTTTTTGCGCGGAGAAGTAAAATAAATCACGAAGCTGTGTGGTTGGGACCAGCAACGGGACCTTAGAGAAGGGAAGTGAGGTGTTGTTTATTTCTTTTCTCAGTCTATAACATGCTTCATGAGTGTGTGACATCGCTGTGCTCATCATGAGAGCCTGTAGCTCTCTGAGGATCAGCCCTCCCCCTGCACGCCGCAGCTCTGCTCGGTGCGCACTTTCAGCGGGTTTTGTCTGTCAGGGCAAGACCGCGCCACGGCGCTTCCCTGTGCCGTGGAATTTGGGGGTGAGGCAGGTCCAATAACAGCTACTTGACATCGGTGCAAAGTAACGTGCCACATTTCCCTGTTAGTAATGGTAACGGCGTTGTAACGCATGAAAAAGTAATTAATTAGATTACCAGTTACTGAAAAAAATAACGCCGTTAGTAACGCCGTTATACTCTAACGCCGTTATTACCAACACTGACCCCCACACACCAGATGTGCCACCTAATATATTTCACTTTTTCATCTAGCAAAGAGCCCGAAAGTGTTCTGAAATGGGCAGAACCTTTCAATAGTATATCTGGCAGGTGATTGGATGATTATTCTGTCAATCACATTCATAACAGGCCAATCAGATAATCTACTCGGCAAGTGACACTGCCACTTCATAAAACAAACTCTTCCCAAACATGGTGGAAGAATACCCTTTCTTTTGAGAGGTTTATAGTGTTGTTATTTATTATTTTTATTTATCGATGACATTTTCCAGATCTGATAAAATTGTTCCTAGCTGTTAGCATCTGTGCTAATCTCTGTACAAGCACTTCCTGCTGTTGTCTGGGGCTTAGATCCCAGCTCCCACCCTGGACATTAAATGAGGCAGGTTCAGTAGAAAACTGCTCAGTGGCACAAATAAATCCTTCCTGGATCTGTATCCATTTTGTGATACGGAACAAAACCAAGTTACTTCAACATTCCCTGAAAATGTGATAAAAATCTGCTGAAAACTTTTTGCTCGGAAATAGATAGAATGATTAATTGAATGACCTTACATTTAGCTTTTCTCATATATTCTTTGTCTCTATATTGACCTCTTAAGCTAATAATCAATCAGTCATATATATAAAATACACATATACATATATACATATATTTACAAATATACAAATCCAACACCAACATGAATCCATGTAGCCAATGATGAATCCCTCCATCATGGCGGCAAGAAAAAAACCTTCTGTTAAGCAGAAGGAAATTTTGAATGTGGATCCCAGTCTCATGATGAACAGCAAATCCACACGATGCTGTGTTGGGTGTGAGGGCAAAGGAAGGGAGGTAAGAGGAGACAAGTGGACAAAAGTAAGAACTAAAGTTAGTAACAGATCCATGAACCATAGACCTGTCGTCTGATTTATTAGAGGTTAGCCTCTTGATATGCTACGTCTCGTTTTCAGGAGGGTCCTCATGTCTGAATGGTTGTGGTGATCATTTTATAGAAGTATAATCAATGGTAGTCTCACTGAAAACAAGAATTTATGGTAGTGACAAACTCATGGGTGCCCAGACCACAAGTGCATCCCAACCACATTTGTCTCCATTAAGTATAAATGTGTTAAAGGCCTGTTGAGATGTGGCATCCCATTTTCAAGAGGGACCTCATGCATATGTAGTAAAAAAAAAAAGTAGTCACTATAGATGTCTCAGCCATGGATAGAGAGATCATGCTAATATCTACATTAACAGCTATAATGGTAACGGGAACAGAATGTTGCTAAAGAAATGGCCAAATATGTGTCATGTCTGTAATTATAGTTTTTGAGGCTTCGTGACTCCACAGTAGCAGGCAGTCTACACCAAGGATCCCAGGCCATCTACAAGACAGAGACGAGTATAGGAGCAAACAAAAGGGGCAAAGGCAGATTATCTTCTTTCTATGTGTTCTGGGTCTTCTGTCTGACAGCACCCTCTGTCAATAATTTATAGGTTACAGGTTCAACCCCAGTTCTGGCTGTCACATGGCAATGTGTCCTTGGGCAAGACACCCTCAAATTGCAATGACTGCTGCATCAGTAAACATGTTAATGGGGTTGAAAGGGCTGTGATAGATAGTACTGACTGAAAATCCAAACCATTAGTGAATTGACCTTTGGTGTTCACAAGAGCTATATAGTCTCACCATTTACTATGACCCTGAAATATGTCATAACAGCTTTCATGAGCTATCATGTAGGTGTGACCCAGTGAGTCAGAATATCAGAAAACCTACTCAGAACTTTTTTTGTTTCCTTTTTAGCATCAATTGTTGGTACAAGTGACGTTGTAATTTCAGCCCACAAGTCAATCTAGACGTTGATGTCTTGTCCTATCCTAACTTAACAACAACTCTGACTCCGTGCTGGATGTTCAAGAAGTTACATAACAGACATTTGGCTTCTGCAAGTTTCACTGCCTGCAGGGAGCCATTGTGGAAATAAGTGATGGAGTTTATGCTTGATGGACTCAGACTGTCTCCACATGGCACCTAAGATGGATTGTCACTTTTATTTCAAATCATACTTGTTAACTTAAGTGTAAAAAGTTTTCTCTTCATATTGATTGGAAACTATGGTGATTCTAATCAGACCAGTATGGAGACAGTAATTCGCCCTTTGTGAGTAATTATATCTCAGATGTCTTACGGGAAACTTATCCCATTCAAACAGATCTTTGGTCTCTTCTTCTGTCCTTCTGTCCCAGCCTCCATCTTCTTCTTCTCTTCCCACTTCAAGAACACCAAATGCAGACCATATTAGCTGCTATGTGCAGATAAATGATGTCATTGTTCCTCAAAACCATCACTGATGTTCCTGCAGATCATAATCAGCGTGATTGATAACTACAACCTTTCAGGGTGGATGTGCATGAGCGGGGGTTGTAACAGAGGATTAAAAGATGGAGAAAAAAAAGCACAATGGAGTGGGTAAGATGGGGCTTGGGGGGGGGACCGCAGAGATTTAGGGTGAGAGTACATGAAGAGGCAAGATGAAGAGATGCCAGGGCTTAAAACATGGTAATAATGTGGAGAAATAGGGGGAGAGCGAGGGAGTGAAATGGAGAAAGAGACAGAGTTGTCAAGCACTCTATCACACCAAACAAGAGTAATGTTAAAGCCTTAAGGATCTTACACACACGTGATGGATGGTTTTGTGTTGGTCCCAGTGAGTGTGTGAGAGAGAAAGAAAGGAGTGTTGGTGTGTGAGACCTTGCTGCCTCTAGTGGCTAAAGGACAAAGATGAGGACTAGGACACTACATTGCATATAATCTATCAAATACACACTCATGGGAATACAAATTAAAGCACCAAATCATCTGCATTATATAATCACTTTATCAAATCTATTTTATAAACTTAAGTTATTTTTTTCTGAATGAACATTTCAAAGCAGAAGAGAACACATTTATAAGTATTTTAAAACTTCATTTCACAAACAAAATTAAGAACAGTACATTAAAATTAACCTCAAAGGAGTTTCACAAATTAAATATAGCCCAAAAAATGTCCTACTGAAGATTATTTCTTAGTCATCTCGCCAGAAAAAAATAAACTGTAGAAAATCCAGAAGAATAAAAATAACTGTTAGATTATTAAATCATCAGGAAACCTGAGTCCTGATTTTAGTTTTTTGTGATTCTAAATATTGGACAGCATGCTAAGTATTGTGATGCTTAAAATCATGAAATACTGCAATTTTAACTCTTCATTATCTGCATTTAGTGTATATCCAAAATGAAAAAAGTCAGAATTCTTTCATTTTGAATGAGAAACACATCCAAGTATATTCATCATGTCACTTAAGGTTGATTTAGCAAATGAGTAAAACACATGTTCATGTGGTTTAAAATTCTCCATTTTCCTTTTTATGTCTTTGTGTGTTTGAGTAAGTGAGTGTGTATATTCAATGTGGTTTGGGGGAGGGGGGGTTGCGGGGGTCTTGTGTTTTCATTTTATGCAATTGTGCAATTTTCTGCCCTTTATCCACTTATTGTTATTTTATTTTATCTTTTTCTCATGTAAAACACTTTGTATTACAAAGTATGAAAAGTGCTATACAAATAAAGTTTGATTGATTGATTCATTGTGCTCAACCTGTCTCTCACTTTTTTTTCCTTAAATGTATTTTTTGTGCCTTTATTGATAGGAGAGAGACATTGGATAGGGTGTAAGGGGGTTAGAGAGTAGGGGAGGACACTGCAAACTGGCCGCAGGTCAGATTCGAACCCAGGCCAGCAGAAGCATGTACATGAGACGTGCCTGGTTGCTAACCACTCAGCCAAATCAGCACCCCATTCCTGTCTTTCACTTTAGCTTCACTACTCTGAAGAGCTTTAGTGTTGAAGTAAGACTTGAGCCAGATTGTTGCAAAAGCCCTTATTTTTTACAGCATGTTGAAACAATAAAGTTAGTGTTAGTGACAGATTAAGCAGTTTTCCAGATCATTCAGAACTAGGATTTATCTTTGATAAGCTAAGCATGTTTTAATGGATTACAAAACGCTCTGACAATACAAATACTGCCAACATTTCAAAGATGAGATCCACACATGTACAGATCAAGATTGATTGGCTGATTGGTTGGTTGAATAAGTTATTAGCTTTAATTGGCCAAACTTTTAACAACAGTTTTTAGGTAAGGCACAGTCAGACCTACTATTATACCTATTATACCTATATATCACACAGTTCAGGTACAGACTGAAGCTTTTGGAGTGCAATCTTGGCACACTGGTAATCAATCAGGCACAACCGATATATTTCAGGTGACCAGGGTTTGAAAATCTTCTTTGTAATTGTCTTTATTTTGACCAGCCTTTCTAACCAGTCCATATAATGAGTTGGATCCAAAACTCAAAAATCTGGTATGTAAATTTACATTAAAAATTTGAGTTTTTGGAAAGTTTTTTTATTTTATTTTTTCTTTAACATTTCAGTTAAATGTCATTACCAATCATCCACAGATGGAAAAAAATCCTTTACTCCTATAACTTGCACATCTACTCATGTGATACATTGTATGTGCCTCATTATATGGCCTTGCTTATGGACAAGAAAACTTAAAGACAAGAATCCCCAGAAGCCTCCCACTTGACTGACCTGACCTGACACCTCTACTTCTTTGGCATATGCTGTTGACATCAGGGGCTGGAGATCCTACGCTGTTATTAGAAAGACTCATTGTTATTCACCTCACAGACTTTGGCTCCTGAAGGGTGAAATGATTAACTTTTGCTACATGTAATGCTCTCATTGTCTGTTCTAAGCAATCTGTTGTTTTTTCTTGATGGGAAGAGTTATATGAAAGATTGTTTTTGGAGAGTCCAATCCAGCTGGGCCACGCTGGAAATGGATATCCATCAGAAATAGAAATGCCTCTTGCCTCGGTTTGCTCTCATGCACCCCTGAGCTTCTTCGCTTGTAAACACCTGTGAATGAAGACGGTCTGGCGTTGCTGGTGGTGCAGATGTGTTATCAGGAACAATGAGTGGCAAAGTGCTGGCTTCTGCTGCCACATCTAACCTGACCTGCAGCGCCTTGATAGAAAATAATTTCCAAAATTGTTTTCAATTGAAGAAATTAGTGATTTGCATTCCTCCTAAAATTTAAATGATTTTTTATTTGTTTTCTAAAAAACATATTAATGCACATTTTTAAACTTTGGCATATTTTTTGTAAAATGTAATGTAATTATGTCCTTTTCACACCCCCTCTGAGACCAAATACATGTTCATTGACGATGTGGTTTTATGACATAATAAAATCTCTCAGCCCTGAGACATTAATGTGTTTTTGTGGGAGATGCATCTACTTTATGGACACTTTTTAAATTGATTAATTTAATCATGTGATAAGGATTGCTGACTGTGTTGAAAAAATGAACTTGTGTTTTTCTTCTGGTGGTGAAGACCTGATCATCTCCAGGTGATCATCAACACCTGCGGTCCTCTGATTGGATGACTGAAAATTGAGGCAGCCTTTTTGTGAAATATAGAATATATGAAGACCTGAGAACTATACTACTATACCTGATGAAGTTCTGTTGGACATTAAAGCTAGGGCCTACGATCTGAAAACCAGTTTGGCTGTTGAGACAGATTTGAAAAACGCAGCCTGCCCTCCCCTCACTCACCTCTCCCCTCCGTGTTCCAAGATCCCGCCCCCAGCTCGTGTCGCCTCCTAACAACACGCCCCTCCGATAGAGCGAGAAGCCTGCTGGCAGAAAATATTCATTGGCGTTGAAGATAGATTTCTCATAGCTGGAAGTAACAAACACGACAGTCATCCCCCTTGTAACACACAGCGGTAGCCATTTCAATTAGACTGGCGGCGAAGCGGGTCTGGCGTCGCTACTGTTAGCCGATCAGAGCAGAGCCTATAGTGGGTGAGGATTTATGTTTCTTGGCGTGTCTTCACCAGCTCAGTTTACAATGCTAACGACGAGTGGCTAACTCATGCTAAAATCTATTGACAGAGCCTACCCGTTCCAGAAGCGGCCTCCCGGTTTTGGTGCTGGTCTTCCCCGGCTCCATGACGCTTCAGTAGCTGTGCAGCTAGCTGCTAACCGGTACATGAGGGAAGTAGTGGGGAGGAGGCGGGACAGTGCGGAGCAGGGGAGACAGGGGATTAGAAGGACTCACGGACCAATCCAAACCGCCATTCCCTGCGGTTCGGATTGGTCAACTATTATGCCGCTTTGCAGCGGATATACTGAATGGATTTTTTTCATTCCTTTTGGTCTTTATATTGCGTAGATGGGACCATAGGACTATAACGGCCTTATAAACGGTGTTATTAAGATGTACCAAGCTTCCAAATCGTAGGCCATAGCTTTAACCTAATGTGATTTGATAATTAAAAAGAGTTTTTCAGACTGTGCATTAGCTTTTGTCTTTTATCCTGAAGTTCTATCCAACGCACCTCTCACATGTTCAGGTGAGCAGGCACTTCCTTCAACAGTAGAAGAGGAGTACTTAAGTGTAACCCTGCAGAATCTGCATACTCTGTACAATATGTCAAGCTCTGTCCTACCCAAGACAATTCTTAACACAAAATACATTTAAACTACAAAAAATTGGCTCAAATGATGTCTGCACCAAGACTAAATATTAACTATGAACATTACTTTTTTTCAATTTGTAATGGTTCTTCCTCTGTCATGATCATTCTCAAATCGCAGAACAGCATCCTGAGGCTCAATTGCTTTTTGATCTTACTCCATAAAATTTGAAGACAAAAAATGACTGTCTATTCATCTTCCAAATTTCACATTAGACTGTCTGGGGCTAACAGAAGTCTAACCTAAGATTTATATATTGAGATTAATAATACCATTAGCTATCACATTTGGGGCTTCAGTGATATGAACTATCCAGTGGCTAAGCTTATAAAGGACAGGACTAAGTTTACAAAGTAATGTAAGATCCAAATAAAAACAAAATTAACATACAACAATGCTTAACAGATGTATGACATCATCATATATGGTTAAAAACACAGCTGCCTAAATTAACAGTGAGCAATGAACCAAAACTATTGGTACGTCTCTGTAATAGTTGATGCAGTATGTAGAGGCTCTTAAACAGAAATGTTTTTTAATGCTTAAATTTGACTGTTATTAACACCAATGTATGTTCAAATATACTATTTTGCAAAACAAAAGGAAGAAATGAGGCACATTTTATTCATTGATCAAGATGTCATACTATTGTTAATTACTTGCATTCCTGAACAGAAAAAATACCTTTAGCTGTTGAATGTAACATTAATATTTCTTTGTGTTTTCTTGTTTCTATGACAGGTGGTAAATTTGTTAAGCACTGCATATAATGGTTTGGCCAGTGATTTTGAAAAAGCAATCACATTGATACTTCTTTTCATTTAAAGAAAATGAGGAGCATTTCCGCATTTTTATAGAGTGTCTGTTCTTTCATATATTCAATAATAAGACTTCGCGTTTTTGTTCTGAAAAGCCGTACATTTTCACAGTGTGTACTGTTTTGCTTTGTCCATCATAACTGTATTTTGCTTTGAGTGGTTCTGTTTGTTTTCTGCAGAATTCAGGGTCCGTCTGTCTATGTGTGAACTTGTTTAGAAGCTATAATTTTCTGGCCCACTTATACAGCCACTGGCCCCAAACTCTGCTCATTCATCAAAATGTCTCTTTCAGAGCAATCAGCTCTGTCCTCCGCTCTTACTCTCCCTCTGTTTCTGTCTGTCTTCCTCCCTCTTTTTTTTCTCTCTGACAGTTTCCTAATTTGCACATCAAAGATTTTTTCTTGGCAAAACCATCCAAAAATCAACTATATTTCCAAAGCTATTCTGAATGTGCTACAGTTTTGCTCGATTAAATCAAAACAGTATAGAAAACTGAGAAAGGAAACAGATTATGACAGACACTGAAAGAACAGGTTCTCGGGGGGAGAAATGATTGCTTTTTGGCTTTGACACACAGAAAATGTTGCTCTAATTGCCAAAGCATACAGGAGCTTTTAGCACTGACATAGTTGTAAAGGAATAAAATTGAATGCATGATTGGTTGAGCTATCTTTTTATTAGTTACATTAACCATCATTGACACCACTTGTCCTTTTTTGGGCGAAGCTGGAGGCTATCCCAGCTAAAAGTGGGTGAGAGGTGGGGTACACCCTGATTAGGTCTCCAGCCTATCACAGAACCGCATAGAGACAGACAACCATCCAGTCTCATACCAGGGGCAATGTCCACATGTAGGTGTAGGTTTGAATATCTTTGCAAAAGCTGTTTTATTTTCTTATTTACTCCTACCATAACGTCAGACTGGTGTTATGGTTTAACTTGTGGCTATGTTAACAGCTGCATTTTAAATATTTTTTGTTTATTTATCAATTCAAGACATGTTTAATAATCTTGATTTTTTTTTAGATACTTTCATGGGTTCCCTTGTTGGTTTCAACAACTGTTAACCATGGCAACCACATAGCAAGTGATGATGGGTCACCACTCAACACTTGTGTTCAATAACATTTGTATCATCAGAGGGTACTTAATCCAGCATCACAGTGAAGGAGTGACATGAAGTATTTGCTGGCATCTTAATAGCCTAGTTATCATCACTTAAATCAGCAACAGCGTAACTACGTCTACTGCAGCACATGTAAACAACAGAGAGATGTCTAGTGACATCACCCTGCATGGTTGGCACAGTGTGTCAGGCCCAAAACACTGCTTCCTCGTCCACACAGACACATCCAAATGGCATTTTCATGAATCTTCACCTTGGCAGGAGTTTCAAATATAAGTTTAACCGCCGTTAAAATGTGAGCAGAAAGGTTGAACATAATCTCAGAGTCACCATTTGACCTAATCAGTATGTTCTTGCTCTGAGGCAGGAGACTGGGGTGCCTGGGGCAAACCCATGCAAACTTCAAACAGATAACCCCATTCAACACAAGGAGTCGAACCAGCAATTTTCTTATTATAAGGTACACACACTAACCTGCAGCATTCACATTCAAGGATTTTTACTACATCTTTGTATAAGTGCTCTTCAGTTTCTTGTTCTGTCGTTGTCTGATCTCTCCCTATGTGCCTCTCCATCAATCCTTTGTTGTTTCTATTGTTTGTACTCATCTTAGGATGTAAATCTCTGCCTCTGCCTGTACGCTGTGGCATGAATTTGTAATTATTTTCCCTTCAAAACTCATAAAACATGTTCAGCCTCAGCCCCTTGACACACATAAACACACACTCACATGCACACACAAGAATAAGTCTTGTCCTGTTTGTCATTATCAATCCATTTGGGAATTTCAGGATTTTCTCTGTAAAACTTAAAGGCTTGTTTTTCTGTTGAACAAAACCACATCAGAAAGTGTGCACGGACACAGGCACAGGCACACACACATATGATGACACATATACAAATGACGCTGTAGTCTATGGTTGAAGTTATTTGCACAAGCTGACACACATTCATAGACACAGGCGCCATATGAATCTCAAAGGAGGAGAACTCAGTGTTTGATGATAAGCATTTTCTTCTTCTTCTTTAAGTATGTTCATGTGACACTCAGGCTTGATATAAAAAATAGAGTTTGAGGGACCATTTTTCACAGAATGACTCCTTGCACTGATTGATACGGTTCATTTTCTTTTCTTGGGTGGCAAATAATCATGAAGTAACAAAATAACCATGTGATATCTTTAAATTTACATAAATTTAACATCTTTACTGGCTAAACACCATTTCTTCTCTGCAGTGTAAATGATTGACAGGTTGACAGGTGTTGTGGCACGCCCCCTTGGTTTGCTGATCATTTGGGCTAAATTTAAGCTGCTCACTGTTAGCTTAAGGATCCATCCCAATTGTACCCCTTAGCCCTTGTCTTAACCCTTGCCTCTTGTTTTTGCAAGTTCACGTCGTCAAGTGATATCCCAATACTCAGCAGGACCAAGGTGAAGGGCTAAGACAAAGGGCTACACAGCCCTCAAAACGGACTGACTGGGCCTCACTTGAAACCAAGGGGTATGAGAATTTCCCATAATACACCACGCTCGCCGACACGATGCAGAGCCGAGATCGAAGGAAGCACTTAATCATCAGTAATTATTTTATCATCAAGTAAATATTGATCATGTTTTTAGCTGTTTGTCACATTTTAAAATTTCTTGTTATAACAAGCTAGCTTTCACAGCTGTGGCTACTGTTATTACCTCCGCCAAGGAGGTTATGTTTTCGGGAGAGTTTGTTTGTCTGTCCGTCCGTCTGTGAACAAAATAACTCAGAAAGACATGGATGGATTTTGATGAAATTTTCAGGAAATGTTCAGCATGGGAAAAGGAAGAACTGATTTGATTTTTGTGTTGATCCGGATCAGCGTCTGGCCGCCATGGCAAAAAATGTGATTTCTGTGAATAACTACTGAACTAAGATAGACTAAGATAGATAAGATAGACTAGATATCATTATGAATCCAATTGCTAATGGTATGTTTCCATGGTTAAGGAATCTAAATATTTACATGAAATTAAGGTAGGACTAATATTTATGGTGAAAATCACAATATGGGTGAGGACTGTGGTGCTGGCGGAGGTCTGCGCTCTCCGAGTGCTTTTCTAGTTGATTATAAGGTTGTTATTGCTTACGTTACAGCCAGCGAGCGGCTCTGGGTGATGATGTAGTGGGAATCGAGTGGCGTCTAGTTTCTCAGCTGTTTGTTTCACCCCTTCTCCTTGGCCCTCAGAACAGGGGGCTAAGGGGAAAGGGTCAAATGAAGGGGTAAGACGAAGGGGAAGGGCTCAGGGGTAGAACTGGGATTCACCTTTAGTGTGCTTTACATGTCTACTCAGAATGAAGAGTACTTCAGACAGAACAATAAAGTCTGAGGCATCTCTCTTTCCTTCTGTGATCAGTAACTATTCTCAATTATTGTGCTTTATACTAAGATCATGATTACTGAATAGATGAGTATAATAAAATAGATGCTTAAAAAAGCACGTGTGCAATGAAATCAAAGCTGGTATTTAAATCTTCATCACTTTTCATATAGGCTGTAAAATGATTACAGATATTCCTTTTTATGGTTATTTTGGAGTATTTCAGGGGTTTGGTTGTTGTTAACATGTTTTTATTGTATTTGTTTTTTTTTGTTTGTTTGTTTTTTAGGGCTATCTAACCTTAACTTGCAATATGGGAGATGATGTCAAACCAGGATGGGATAGTGTGTTGCCTGATTTCAAGGTAGCACACGTTGAAACTATCCAACAAAATCCTGGCAAACAAAGCAAAAAGCTGTTTAAAAAGCTGTTCTGTATACCCATGCTATTTTTCCTGTTTTTATATCTTTACCATCGGATAATTCCCTTGTATACTATTTCACACCTGACATTTCAGAACAGAAGAAAACTATTTTGTAAGTTAGTTTTAGAGCTGGCCACATTGTTTCCTGAACACTTAAGTGTCCTGGGCTTCAGAGAACTAAAGACACATTCCCTCTGGCTGTGGGGATTAAGTATGACCTCTTCAGAGAGTAACATACTGTATCCGTGCTCTTTCACACATACAAACACACACACTCGCACTTCTGCACTCATTCACACTCTTTTCTCTCCGGGCACAAAAAAATTGCAAATTTCTATGGAGTGTCAGTGCGAGTTCAGAGAACCATTTATCATTTCTGTCCCATGTTTCCTGAAAACAATGACATAAATGCACTGCCATACAAACAAAGGCTGGGAAACCGCATCCGTACACAAACATATGCACACACATGACAAGGGGCAAACTCTTTCTCTGTGCTTCGAATTCTGTTGAATTAATCATATTTATTCAAAATATACATTTACGGCTGAAAAGTAGACCTAGCTAATTTGTGACTAACAATTAGAAACATGCATACGCAATATGTACATAAGTGAGGGTACTGTAAACATAGGACGTCCGTCTGATTAAACAATTTGCAATAACCTGATGTTCTTAAAGCCTGTCCTTATGTTGCCTGTTCTATCTTATGAAGGCTTGAAGAGAGTTTAGATGTGGAAGTTCACAAAAAACGTAACAAGAGAGGGTTCAGCAGTTCAATTCTGCTATTAGTTTACGTTTGAGTTAGGGATGTGAGATACTGGATTTTGCAGATATCCAAAAGTGGATATTTCAGAGCTCACTAATGCCAATGCTGACATCCGTATGTTTTAGCAAAGGTACAAAGCCTCCATTTCTCTAACACTGACCTGTTCCTTTATGGTCATAGTCTATTTTTGTAAGAAACGGATGAAGAACAAGAAAACAATATGTTATTATTAAATACAAAATTAAAATCATCACGAAAATGTTCTCAATGTTGCACTTTTTGTGACTGTGCGTGGAGGGGATATGACAAATATTTAAAGTGGAGTCAAGGTAGAAAGTAATAATAGAAACAGGCAGTCTTAACCTGTAACCTTTATAACCCTTAACCTATAAATGAGTTAATCACAAGGCTATTGGTGGAGCCATATCATAATATGTAAATGGCATGCAGGTTCCCTTATTGGCAATCATATTTTCCAGTGCCATGAGCCTCTAGCAACCCCATTAAAAAACAACCAACCCTTTAAGTAACAGAATTCTACAGATTTTGTTTCTTAACCAAATCAGAGCACCCATTTTATTTCAGAAAGGCAATCTTCTTATTCACATAGCAATTCAAATGCACAAGCACTGGATTTCTTGTGATTGCCCATCCTTGTACTTGTCTGACTACAGCCGTAAATTGTTGCCGCAACAAAAGTCACTCCTTCGTCAACAGTCTGTTTTTCAAAGCGTCAGAGCAACAGCATTTTCTGTCCACGTGCATTTCAGATGTAGTCATAAGCCTTTGAAGCTGTCAAGCAATGACTGCAACAGTTGGTTAAATATTAATGCCCATGAAGGTGAAATATATTAGAAACAGAATGACAAATGAGCTTGCTTCCTTTTGAGCTCAAACACATTTCCATCATTGGTAAAAACATGAATTCTCTCTTAGAATCTGAGCGCATCATGGTGACTGTCTGCTGAGTCCCCACATAACACTACGATGCCGTTATTTAGTGATGACACTGTTCCAGGGTAACAGCATTTACTCAGTCTGGTGCCCTGCATGCCTGGATTATTAATATAAATTAATGAGTTAGAGGCTGGCAATCTGGATTATGTTCACTCATCCGTACTCTGCAGCTGAGACCTGAAAGACTCTGAATGACCTCTGAACCTCCCGGGCTGTTTCAGCACATACATGCATTATTGATAAAGATGGAATGAATGAGCTTTAAAACACCTCCTGAAATTGTTTGTATTTTAAAAAAAGATCTTTTAAATGACAGCTGAAAGTCATGTTACAAGAAGGCAAAAAGGGGGGTTGGCCATCACTTTCCACTGAGTATAGCTGCAGCACAGGCTTTTTAAGGCTGTCATCTCCAAAAAACATTCATCTGCACTGTATGAAGACTGAAAAGTTAGCTATCAATGTGAATTTTTGGTCTGAACTGGGCTTTTTACTAAAATCAGGAACCCCCAGTCAATGTTTCTTGGCAGAAATTCTATCAGCAGATATCTGAACTTCGAGCTTTGTTTCATACAGACAGAGAGGAGGATCTAAAAACATGTATCTGCTATTTGCTTCTACCAAGATTTTCTCAGAAGGATGGGGCTATGTAAAACTTTATTTGAGGATTGTGTCTTCATCAGTATTAAAAAGTATTTCATAAAAAAACAGAAAGATTTCCTGGTAAAAGCACAGAGTTGGAAACTGAGATGTCAGAACATGTAAGTAGCTTACTCGCTCAAATAGTTCCACTGTTAAATTCCACTATTCCACTAACCATGATGTTCATTAGTGTGGTCTCGAGACCAAGACCGGTCTTGGGACCACATTTTGAAGGTCTTGGTCTTGTCTCAGACTTGAGAGTATTTTTACTCTGTGTTGGCTTGGTTTCAGCCTTGACAGCTTTTCTGTCAAGGCCGATCAAGACCAGCACAAATGTGCTGTTCTTCAACTTCAATAATATGAATAAGTAGGAACTCTTGGTAAAATGCTTCAATTCACGTGTTATTTCCCCCTGTGATGACTGCAACCTTCCCAGTGTAGTGACTGAGGGACACCCCCCTTAACTGTTCAACCCTGTCATGGTTTTTAAAATTGATTTTGATGGTCTTGGTCTTGTCTCGGCCTCGACACCCAGAAGTCTTGGTCTTGTCTTAGTCTCCATGCATTCTGGTCTCGGCCAAGTCTTGGTCTTGGATAGTGTGGTCTTGAGCACAACACTCATGTTTCCAGGTCAGCATCATCTACGCTTAAACCTGGCCACACTGTAGGCATCATTTCAGAGTTTTTCCCTGCAAAATGTCGAACAATGGCCTTGTGCATTTTAAATTAAATCTGATACAGTATCCCTGAACCAGTGAAATAGCCTATAAATAAAAATGAGTCCGCCTGCCTGCTGCAGCTTTACAATATTTAGGCCTGTTTCTGATAACAGCTGTTTCGTGCTCCTCTGTACCTGACCCCACATCTCTTTGTTAGACTTGGACACTAGATTGATCATAAAATGTTGATTCATGTAGCACTGAAATAACGAGGTAAATGTGGAGGCTATGGTTCATCAAATATTAGTAGAGTGAAGTAAATGTCTGATAAATCTCACCCTGTTGGGGTACAGCAGTTACATATGGCTGCTGCCTAACATATTACTTCTTTTTATTGATATCGTAAAACAAAAAGGAAGAATGATTCATTATTTCTGTCTTCCCTTCTAACACGGTAGATTATGTGCTTCATGCTTAACCATGCTTCCATGGTGTATTTAAGAATATTGGGGCATCACTATTGCACAATTATTCACAAAGTATTTTTAGAATTATTGATCAGAATAGTTTAATTTCATTATGTCATTGCTAAAGTAAGCAATTTAAGCTTTCTCTATGTATTTATTATTTTGAAAAACACTGCATCAACCACTATAACAAATGCTTCGATAAGGGGACTCATCACACAGAAGTGAAGAGCTGTACATTTCATACGTACAGTATCCAAAGTGCTTCACAGAGTTCAAAACATGTCAAATTGTGAAAATAAAAAGTTAAATGTAGAATGAAAAATTAAAACTTTGTGAAGTCCCTTTAAAAAATGAATAAATAATCAGGAAAACAGCAGTAAAATGTGCATAAGGTCATATTTAAAAAGGCTCTTGTGTCCTACAGTATGAGACAATTTAGGCCATACAAAATCAGAGTATAAAATAGCCTTGAATTTTGAGTAGAAGTTATCATTTCAATATATATTTAACATTAGCTAGATCGCGAGTGGGGAAGCGGCATTCTGGGCTACATTTAGCCACTTTCATTCAAAGAGCCTACAGTATATTATGCTTTTTAAAGTTCTATATGCTCTTCAAGAAAGAACATCTTCAACATTAGGACTTCTCCCCTTCCCCTTCTTTACAGTGCCAGTGACTGCCTTAAAAGGCTCATCCTCCTAAAATATCTGGATGTCATGCTTTTAAAAAATGTTGAGTATTCATCAGAACAGTCTACCTGGCTTACTGTTAACCATAATGCAATAACAGGTCAAGGGTAAAAATATCAGGCAGCCAGCCCATATTAGCATTAGTATTGATTCGGTTATATTTATAAAAAACAAGCTTAACAGTGAACATTTTTGAGTCGATACATAGGTGTTACAAAGTTCTTAGGAGTGGTCTGTGGAGAAAAACATGGAAAGCAAAAAAAACAAAAACAAACCAAAAAAAAAAACACTCGTTTGACATAATTTAGTCCAGCAATGGATGTCAATAAAACAGCACTAATGAAGATAGCTGGAGGCTAAGCAACCGTTTAAATTTTTTGATGATTGTAGATTGATATCAGCTACATTAATGGGTTACGGATGGTGATCACATAGCTCTATTTTGTTATTAAAAGAAACACACATTTTTATTAGTGTTTAATGTAGTTTTTTATCATAGAAAAAGTTGCTCAGATTCAAACTCTTGCATGGTCAGTGGCATTAATGAGCTCTATACAGAAGTTGTCAGTCCCCATGAAAAAGAAGAAGAATCACCTCGGCTGGATGCAGCAAGATAAAAGCTGTTTGGACGTGTTGCAACGTACGACTAACAAAGTCTTCAGTCTTTAATACTATGCAGTAGCAGTAGTGTGGTAGTAGATATAGTAGGTGGTTTAAGAAGTATTTTCTGATGATGAGTGCTGCGCTTAGCTCATCTAAAGCACTGTTATTTGCACTTAAGACTGACAATAGGAATATCAGTACAGTACATTCCTCTAAAAGCTTCTGTTTCTTAAGTTAATTAAAGTTATTAAAATTGTTCAATTTAGGAAGTGTGCATTATATTGCATTATTGTTGACATCCTATATGTAAAACAGTTTAAACTTATCTTTTTTACATTTTACATTTTACAATAGCAAACTTTTCCGCAGACACAGGGTTTAAATACTTTTTTGAGGTTTGTAGGTTGATCCCCAGGTCCAGATTTCAAATCATAGCACATTATGATTTAGATAACAAGTATACAGCTGAAACAGGGCTGCTGACTCCTCTTCAAACTGCACAAATTAAGGAGCAGACAACTATGGCTAAAAATTGACTGTTATTATCATCAAACATTTCCTTAAGTGTCTGAACCAACAGTTAACTTTTTAATCTGCCGATACAGACATCTTACCTCCCTTCCTTTGCCCACATAACCAACACAGCATCGTGTGGATTTGCTGTTCATCATGAGACTGGGATCCACATTCAAGATTTCCTAACAGAAGGTCTTTTCTTGCTGCCATGATGGAGGGATTCATGATTGGCTTTATGGATTCATGTTGGGTGTTGGATGTATATATTTGTATATATATATATGTATGTGTGTATCTTTATATGTATATATGTCTCTATGCATATATGTGTATCCACAAAATGAAGAGTTTTTGCTCTATTGTAAAATGTCTTGAGATAACACTTGCCATGAATTGGCACTATACAAATAAAGATTGATTGATTGAGATTGATCCTGCTGCATCCCTGTTGAAAGGCTCTTGCAATTTCTAGCAGCATGGTCCTCAAGATTATTTGGCTGTATGAGCCCACACACCAATAAGTGCCATTTCATTTCTGCTATTGTTATGTTTTGCAGCTTAGAAGTTTAACAGAAGAACCTTTGGGCTGAGTTTGATTTGAAATATTACTCTTCTTTATAGCTCCACGGACCAAAATAAATGGATTCAATCTGACTGTAGGGTCCTTCACCTGGCTGGTAAAATATTGCCTGATCCTAATATATGAACACACACAGTACTCAGGGCTAGCAAACCTAGAAAAACTGACAAACAGCTTTAAAAAAAATATATTTAGTATTCATTGGCAGGAGGAAGCTGCTGGCAGTAACCGATACCACAGGTGCTCACCAGCTCTTGGACAGCTCCTTTTCTGCTGAAAGCAACAACATCAAGGCTTTGGTAGCACCCACTTTCACTGCAGGAAAACTGAACAACATTTGTGTTGGAAATATGTTGAAGTGATCTCTCAACACAAGCGTTCTCACTGGCAGAATATTTTACCTGTGTTTCAAAATAAGACATGAACGGGAGAATAACAGACTTGCTCAGATGGAGATTTGTCTTAGTGTTTCTGCACGGAGGGTTAGAAAAGGATTTGTGACACGAGAGATAAAAGGTGCCCTCACCAGATAAAACACCTTGGCAGGTGTGAGGCTGTCACAGTTTAAAGGCAGATTAGCTACGAGTATGTTTCTTTGGAATTTTAAAAATATCAAATAAGCAACTAAACAACCAATTAAATGTGAGAATATGGCGAACCCATTTTCCTCCACCAAGCTCTTTCCCTGAATCCCCCCCCCCACACTCTCTCACTGAGTCTCTGCCCTTTGGTGTCACTTCTCTGTTCTGGCATTTAGGAGACAAATGCTAGTGTGTCACACCTTGTCACTCATACAACACACACATACACACTGACATACACATACACACGCACGGTTAAATGCTAGAGTGTCAGCAGGCCTGTCAAATCGGGTGTCAGCGTGCAGAGACCTCTCAACTTGGCTCAACTTGGCAGGACACGCACACACACGCTCCAACACACACACGCAACGGTGAGGGGAAAAAAAATCAGGTAGATACATGCAGCGCTGCAGACGCACACAGCAAGAGGGGAAATTAACAATATGCAAACAAGCAGCCCGCCATGAGCTGTTGACACCTAAACAATGGAAACACAATTGCTCCCCTCTTCATCAATGACACAACAACACACAGAACTTGGCATCAGCAGCAGTTTGGTGTCAGCGCCATATATGGACAGTCTCTGCAATAACTGTATGTTGGACAGGATATGTTTAAGCATTTTTATTAGAGTTCTCATTTGTTCAGTTTTAGAAGTCTCAAATTTAAAAGCAATGGATGCTCATGAGTCCGGAGAGTGTTGAATCTAAAGCAGAACTGTTTGGGTCTCTAGCTTCTCTTTTTATGGTTACAAAACTGTGTGACGGTAGGGGTGAATAAACTCATCCATCTAAATTATGTCTGTCAAGCTAATTTTCCCCTTTTAATAGCACCATTGCCCACCCTATCTCACTTTAGGCCTGGAGGTTAACAGAGAACGCATGATGTTGCAGAAGGTTGTTAAATAGGGTTCAAATCAATAACTTCATTATGTTGTTATGTTTAATCAAATTTATTATTTTAACTCAAACTAATTTATTTGAATTAATCCAACAACTTTAATGATTGAAACATATTACAAATGTGGTATTTATGGTCTATATTCAAATCAAATCTAATATGTTTTTAATTATTTTTAACAATGAAACTGAATAAGAGATCAATTCTAAGGTATGTCAGACCTTAAAGTACCATTGCAACTATATTAAAAATTACACTACATTTTAAATGCACAGGGCTTAAATGATCAATATACACAAAACGATTGGCCGTGTCAGAAATGGCATACTAACGTACTACTTATATTGTGATGTCAAAATTAGTATGTAGTGCGTTCACATTAGATAGTATGAATAGATTGAGTGTGCGAGAAATACCCGGATGTATTACTGTATCCCAAAAAATTTTAAGTATGCGAGGTGGGCATGCTAGTCACACTCAAATGTCCCACAATGCATTGGGAGCCCCATAATGCATTGCGCCATGCATTATGACCAACCGGCATTCAGCTAAATATCAGCCACTAGCAAACTTAATGTTTTCAAAATAAACACATCTTTTATTATCTCATTTTAGTTCTTCTTCTTTCTGTAAATGGGCTCTTGTTTTGGAGCCGACCGGAAGTTTCTTTGATAGCATAATGGCGTACATAACGGAATGTCCGAAATGCAGAAATGAAATTTGTATCCGTGCGTTTTATGGCTGAAATGACCACATTTTGGTATTCTACGTGGTGACTTTCTCGCCTAAAATGCTCTCTGAACTTTCAAATGTGGCAAATCAACAGAGATATTTGATAGCCTGGTGTGCTTCTGATTTTTGTTGTCGGAGGTTTGAAATGCATCATGAGAAACTTCGTAGTATACTACAGTGTGAACGGTTGGCATCCTAATCATACTTATAGTATGTAGTATGCAGTATATACACATGAGTTTGTAGTATGTAGTATGTTAGTATACCATTTCAGACCCAGCCAGCCTGTTTGTCCATGTGATTGAATTAAATGATAATTGAATTTAAGTTTTCTCACCACTGGTATCTTTGAGGTCTCCATGAGATGATGCCACCAAACTCTGTCCGTTTAAAAAAAAAATGGCGACACACCTGTTTCTGAGCCTTCACCTCAGCCCTACCACCCCCTTCTCTATCTGCATTTAGGAGTCTGATCTAATCCTGCAGTCAACCTCTTGTGGGAAAGCCATAAATCCCTGCCAAATAACTTTAAACCATTATCTAAACACAAATGAAGAATTTATTTAGATTGCCTTAACAATATCAAGGCAAGAAGTCAAGCATGAAAATAGTTTTAAAGATGGAGGGTGTGGCTGTTAATACAAATTAGCCTTTGGGTCCGAAGACAAAACAATCATACAAACTAATCCTGGCCTGAAGAGTCAACCGAAGAAAAGGGGACTGGTTTTAACAACGAACACAAAAGAAGTGAAAAAAGCCCACTGGCATGTCGTTTGCTCGTGCAGTGGAAAGTTGTCTTCCTTCTATTAAATTTTATTTTTGGTTGGATTTAAAATGAAAAGAAAGACTAATTTTATTCAAGGTCATTGGTATTCAGTGGCTATTTCAGGCCCAATGGCTTCAATGAGTTGGTATATCAAAGTTAGGGTCTCCATCTCCACAGCTGCAACCCCTTTATCTGATTTGCTATGATGTCATTGAAAGGAGACAAAATGTCCGATTTGTGAAAAACAGTATAAAATATTTTGAAAACTGAATAGAAAGAACCTCAGAAGAGAAGAGGAACCATAATCTGTCCTATCCTTCTAGTTCAGGTTTTTTCTTTTGACATTGGGTAATATGAGGTACAAGCATGAGCCTGAATGTGTGCCACAGTGTCACAGTTCAGTTCTTACTCTGTTCGGAAGTCTCAGGACAGATGCTAATACTAAAAATTGCTTTGAATGGTGCCAAACTCTCTGGGAAATTAAAGTGGTTGTGTGTACCTCACACTTTTCAAAATAACGCTGCAATTGATCACATGAGATTACAAGCTCCAAGAACAAAGGTCCTGGTTGCTGGTGAATTAATCGGTTGGTGTGTGGTGGGCTAAGATTCTCTCTTTGTGGCACACTACACACTACAAGAACAAAACTTTTAGATTTGCCATTATTTGTCTTCATGTGTGGTTTTTCTCACAGTTTCAAAATCCTTTGAGATTTTAAAAATATTTATGTGTGTACCAGGCCTTAGTTCTACCTTTTTCTTTCACCAGACTAATCAAAAGTTCTGTACAATATCTTTTTCTATTCTAGTGACCACTATAGGCTCGCTTCAAAATAGCCTTTTTAAAAGTAATGGTTGACAACATCAAGGCAGCATTATTTTTTTCTGCAGTTAATTATCTGCCCGTAAAATGAAAACAAACATTACTGGATAAAAATATTAATTTGTCATGCATTTTGTAATCCCATTGGTGTAAAATGTTTTGCTAATGATCAAGAATGAACAGGCCACATAAAAAGTAAAATATATGTATAACACAAAGTTTTATTTAAAATAAAGCATTTAAAATTAACATCAAATCTGATAAACAGCAATGGAAGAGTTCGAATGAGTTTGAAATAAAACATTATTCTTTTCTGTCAAAGAACAAAAAATGCTGCATTACTGAAGGCACTCTGCAGAAGAATATGTTTGGAGCCTACATGTTATGTTGCTATGATCTTAAGACTGTTATGATGTCTGCTTCCCAACTACTAACCAGAAATATTTCAGCCTGGCTGCTGGCCTTACCGTTCACTGCCAGCTCTCACTGAGGAATCAGTCCTTGCAAAATAGTCTCCTTCACAGTGGTAGAAAATAAAAAAAATCAAGGTTTTATTTTCCAACAGTCGCACTCTTTCATGTTTCATTTAAGGGGTATTAACGCCCCCTTCCATTTTGGCAACCAAGACAGTTTACCTTGATGTAAGTGTATGATATTAAAAGACTGATATTTCATCTCTAAGGATTTTCAACGCCTCGCTGCAGAGGCTGTTGACAACTGAAGTAAATAAACATGATATCTGTTGACGCTGTGAATTTGGAAACAGCCCAATGTGCAATGAAAGCCAAAGTTTCACTGTTACAGACCTTTTTTTCTGGATATAACTCTTTTCTCATCTCCTACTGCCCCTCTGTGTCTCTCGGGAGTCTGTAGCCTACTAGTGGAAGACAAATCTGTCACGAAAATAGTCCAAATGTTGGACCCACGGAAATTTTGCACCCAAAAACACACACACACACGTCATGGTGTCATCATTGTACATATGTGACCTGACAGCTTCCAGAAAAATAGGGAGACACAAGAAGAGCTAGACGGAGTTTAGTGAGTGTCTCTCAGTACTGAAAGTCAGTCTGCTGTCGAGGCTCCAACAAAAGCTTACTTAAAAAGTTTCTCACACTTGTTCTGTCACTCCGTCCCTGGTTCTGTCTGGACTTTAGGACAGCTTATACTGAAATGTATTATTCATACAGAGGACTGAGTGTTCGTGACACTGAGACAAAGGACGTGCGTGCATGTGCATCATTGGCAAAAGCAAGTTAAAATAGTGTATATTGGTTTGTGTGTGTTTGAGTGTGTGTGTTTGTGAGGTGCTGCTGCATTTCGAGGCAAGCAGCAGGTAAATTGAGGTCAGGTGAAGTCAAAAGAGAAAAACAAAGACAAAAGTCAGAGCTTTAGAGCACACAAACACACAGCAGTAAATCTGTAATTATATTAAAAGCAAAAACTTTTGGAGTCGTGCGCTTGCTCAGCATATTTTGAGATGGTCACTCTGGTGGGGGGCAGACAGAATGGAGTGTTGGCCTCTTGTCGGTTCATCTTGCATTTTGCTTCCCAGGGTGCCCGGTGTCACTTCAACGAACCAACACAATAATAATAAAGTATAATAAGAATTGTACTAGCACTACTTCATTGCTTATGTATAACCAACTGTTGCTATTGGTGAATTTAATTGTCATGTTTGATGAAGTTATTTAATTTTCAAGTGTAGTGCTCTTTTTTAAAATGTTTTTGAATGTTGCATTCTTAAAGCTGTACACTGAAAAGCCCATCTAGGTATAAGAACTGGTAATTATCAATAGCTATAAACTGTGCAGCACAACTAACCTGACATGCCAGATGGACAGTTCCATATTGGAAATATTTCACTAATCCATTAGGGGAGGATCCCTGAGAAAACGTTTTCAGGGGCAGAACCTTCAAAAACAACAGCAGCTTGTGATTGGATGTTCGTTTGGCTCATCACACTCATCACAGACCAATCCATATCAAGCAGCACTGCTATGACGTAGCACATATAGTGGCTAAACGTAGCAACTAACGGCTAATCCTTAGCCGCTATGGTTGACTCTTAGCTGCTATTGCAAACAGCTGTAGCAGCTAACTGTTGTAAGCGGCTGTTGTTAGCCACTACGGCAAATGGCTAACGGCCGTTAACTGTTTTTTGCCCTTGTCAACCATTAGCCATAGCGACTAATGCCAGCTAGCAGATAGCTTAACTACCTTAACCCTTTAAGGCCCAAGACCATAGATTATAGCCAGAAAATTCTAATTTTTTGGAGCTGAAATGTTTGTTTCACTTTTTGCTAAAATCCATAAAAATAAAAATGTCCATAAAATTCAACATATAGATTTTTCGTATCTCATTTGATACATTAGGCATTTTGGGCAACTGATAATCAATTTGAGGGCATTTTTATCATTTATCTAATTGTATTCAGATGTCTTTTTTGTAATTTTTTGATCATATTGAGTAGAAAGAGGTATTATAAAACTATGTATCAAATATGATACATTTGGCTTTATAGGGTTAAGACTATCATTTCACATTAAATTATACCACACAGATGTATCATTTAACACTTATATGTGACATGAACCTCGTCAAAGATAATCCCTATGAAGTAAACTAATGAAGAGAGCATATTTCGCCAAGTATAACTGAGTAACCATGATGACCACAGGCATTAGCCACCATTATACGACAACAGGAAGTGACTTCACTTCCTGTTGTCGTATAATGGTGGCTAATGTCTGCAAGGCTACAGCACAATCTGCAAGGCTACAGCACAATAGCCTCATGAACTATTTTAATCTACATTGTCCCTAATCAAAATGGTCAGTGTGTTTTCTTGAGCCCCAAATACCAACTGTATTTCTTTATACGTGAGTTATGTTATCTAACAAACATGAAAATTCTGTAATTTGGAAATATGTATGCTTCCAAAATGTATTATTTTATTCAAAGGCGAAAGATTAAGTAATTAAATTTCTGCTTAAAAATGTACAAATTGAATATTTCCAAAAAATTCTGTGGAGCCCAGTTCAAAGTAGCAGAGCTGTATGCAATCCTATTCATACTGACTGCTTTGAACAGAATAATCAGCAACTTTTCACATTAAACTATGCAGCAAAAGTGTTATCGTTTTGAAAACATGATGAAATTAAATTCAAAAACTCTCTTGTACCTTTCAGCAAGATGTAAACTTTTGGTTAATTTAACTAAAAGTTTAGAGAGCCCAGCAAAGAGTGAATGAATCACCGCGATAAAAAGCCTTCTCTGCATCTTATACATGAAATTAGCATCTGTAGCACTGCAGCGTGTACTTTGTGCTTTTTTTGATAAAACAAACACACTGATGGCTCAACAGGCAAAAGCAGAGAAGACAGTGGAACTCCACACTTAGTTTTTTTTGTATCTATGTACAATAGGTCATGTATGTTAGAATGAGCCTGTGCTAAAAGTTTTTCACCAGTACCTTCCATGTATCATCACACAATGCCCCATTATTCCTCCAGCTGTCAGTCCTCCTCTTTTCTCTACAAATCCATGAATACCCATTTGAATCCTCTGTTGTCTGGACTGGATATGAACTAATACGTCTGATCTCTCTCTTTTTACCCTACTACTATGTGAGTAGCCACTGTCACATTGTAGACCTCATCTCAAAACCAAGAGAGAAGAAAGATTTGAAGATTAAAAGAGAGAGCTGAAAAGTTTGAACAGCCATGATAAACACCAGGGAAACAGAGACTGGATGGATATGTGGGGGCAATGAGCAACACTTAAGATTCAGCAAGACAAATAAAAACTCCTCAGTGGCAATCATGTCGGCAGGCAGGGGGTGGAGGGAGTGGAGGGAGCGGAGGCGTTTACAAGATATAACACCTGAGAGGCTTTAGTCAGCAGCGCTATGAAGAGGCGATTTGATGTTTTAAAAGTAGCAGCGGGGACTGAGAGTGATAGAGAGAAGGCAGGTGTGATTGTGTCACCAAAATAAAGGACTGTTATTGAGCTGTCAGAGTGGAAGTAAACTCAGATGTGTTGGCAGAAAAAGGAAAATAAAAGTCTACATTTGTGGGGACCAAACCTGTTCTGCCAGATTTTCGACGCCACTAAAAAAGAAGCAGCATTACCACATGACGGTTTTATGCCTCCACAAGGTATACAGGTGCCAGACACTGAGAGTACAGGGATGTGTCAAAAGCAAGGGCTGAGCTGGCTTTCATAGAAGCCTTCAGTCGCTCCAGGAAATTTCACAACCACAACAGTTCATGGAAATTCACCCAGCCATGATTAATTCTACATGTTCTCATAATTTTGTCCCATCTCTGCAACTGTGACCAGTCCTCTTTGCTCTGCTCCCCTTGCAGACGCACACGTCAACACCAGATTCCAGACTGACATCCCTGTTTGCAGCTGAGGGAAAGTGTGTCACCTAGGTCAAAATAACAGCTGAGATCAATGCTTAGGTTTTGAAAAGCAGCTTCCTGTAGTTTTGTGGTGCAATGTGAACAACCTCCATAAATTACCAAGCCCCTCGTACCTTTTAGGAGATGTCTGGGTGTCTGTTTATATATCTTGTCCTTTTTAGATGATATAAGTAAAGCACAACTGCCCCACTTACAACATTCAAAAAGGAAAACACAAAAGCTAACGGACTTTATGTCATTTTGGTCTCGTTGTTTTCTTTCAGCAGAGTATTGACATCTTTCTTTTACATTACACTTGTGCACAATGTCTTCACTCTGCTCATGGTTTTCTACTGTTTTTCAATATGACACAATGACAGTCCTAGAATACACTATCATACTTCATATTGCTAAATAATCTGACTTTAGGTTCCAGGAAACAGAAAAAGGTTGGTCTTCTTACCCACAAAAGGGACTCTTTTATTTCTGATCTCATAGTCTATTTTCTGCACCACTTGCTTCCGTGTTCGCCTGCAAAAATGCGTCATCCCTGCACCACTCTATTGGCAGGAATATGAGGCCAAGGGCCTTTATCCTTAAAGGTGTAGTCAGCGATCTTCTAATCTTCTAATCTAATGCAGTATTTGTCAAAATCACCATATTTCTCCTCTCCATCCACAAGATGTCCCCACTGACAGCATGTTGGGAAAAAAAGTCTGGTTTCAATACACAGCCTTGGCTCTGAATTTCAGCAGGTAAATACTGTGGCTCGGGCTGAGCCACCAAAATAGGGTACACCCCCCCACATCCAGGGGGTGATCATACACATGCACAGATCAGACAGAGGGGGGAGGGGGAGTAGTAGGCTGCGTAGCCACCAAAATAGGGTACACCCCCCACATCCAGGGGGTGACCATACTCATGCACAGATCAGACAGAGGGGGGAGGGGGAGTAGTAGGTTACGTAGCATGCACAGTTAGCATAAGAGAGAGATACAATAGGTGCAGTAGCAATGGCTGAAAAACAGCCCAAAAGAAAAAGGTCAGAGGGGTGAAAAGCGAAAAAGAAGGGCTATGACCATGAAAGAGCGAAGACCCGGGTCAACATTGGTGTTTCTTTCCGATGGTGGAGGGAACTCAGCGAACTGAAAGACCTGAAAACGGACGCGGATGTCACACCATCGGTCTGCTGGACAGGTAAGCAACATTAGCTTTGTGGTGCTTCACATAACAGCAACAGCCGTCGGGCATTCATCTTATTGTCTAATCTGCCAAAATGTACTGTTGTTGTGATGTTATCAATAATGGCAGTGGAGTTGTCTGACGAGTCGGGGCTATCTTAGCTACGTTGGTCAGCTACGCAGTTTCTATGGCTGTTTCCATGACGATGCACATCCATCAGCTTTCGGGAGTGGAGCCAGGGGTGAGGTATGAAGGGAGAGGCGGGTCTGAATTAATTTATCAACAACTTCTCCACTCGTTTTCTCCCACATCGCTGACAACACCTTTAAACCACGGGTTTCAAAATCTAGCAATCAGCTTTAAGTCTAGGTAAACATTTGTGCAATGCTTGAAAATATTACTTTAAGTTTTTTGAGTATGTTGTAGTCTCCAAAAATATGATCAGATAGTTGTATCTGCATTTAAAAAGCATTTCATCCAAGTGTGTTTAAGATAATCTATTTGCAAAGGATGAACATGACCTTGACATATGACCACTAATATTAGGCAATTTATCCCTGAGTCTCTTAAAGCACTTTAAAAGTTGCATTTAAAAGATGACCAGAGTGGACAGATAACTAAAAAAGAAACAAAAACAAACAGTATAAAACAGAATGCCTTAGACCTCAGCTGTCACTGACGTGAAGGAATATAAAAGAGCCAAATCATCACCTGATGTGTCCGTGTTCAGCAGAAAATACCCTCAATCTGACAAAAGCTCTCTGCTTCCCCCTGCTTTCTGAGTTATCCTCCCCTCCACACTCCCCCTGCTCATGCTGAGCCCCTGACATCCATCCCCACTCACACCAGGATATTATTTAGGGTGTGCAGAAATCATTGCTGCTGTTAAATTCTTTGCAGGACACTAAACTTTCAGCTCTGGCCTAGAAAAGTCTAAAAATAATAAAAAGCTGTTATAGGGAGCATGAATCGTGCTGTCTGCTTCACTGTTCTCCTCACACACACTTTTACTCTGAGCTGACCTTTACAAACACACCCATACAAAAATAGCAACTCTGTTATTATCGTAAAAGGTCAGTGTGAATGGATTGTACATACTGTATGAATCTGGAGGACTGCAACAATACCTGGGAGTGTGTTTGTGTGGGACACAATACACACTTACATATATATATAGGTTTACACATGCATTTGTTTTTTGCCCACCTAACTGACATCATCTGGCTTTTACTGTGGTGTTTGTATATGCATGTATTGGTGTGTTTTAGAGTGTGTATGCTACTTTTCATCCTTGAATGAAGACTGTCTGATTGGTCATCTGAAACCCACTTTTTACAGCAACTACTTAGGGCTACTTAGGAAGGACCAAGTTTTGAACAAGCCAAGTCGTTTTATAACCAGACACAGCAGAAGGACCATTCAATATGGTCCATCTAGGATGGAGATTGGACAATCAATCTCTCAATTATTCATTACAGGCCAATCAAATAATATAGTGGGCAGGCACTACTGCTGCAGTGTAAAGAAGCGAGTCACTTCGTAGAACATACTCCAGTCAAAACATGTCAAAAGTGAAAAGAAAATACCCTTTCTATGGAGAAGTTTTTAGTGCTGTTGTTTGTTCTGTATTTATAAAAAAAATACTGAAGCTGTTAGCATCCATGCTAATCTCTGAATGAGCAATTACTTCCTGTTGTTGTATCCATTAGTTCCCCCTCTTCCTGCTCCAAAGAAGGCTGTTTGGGTGCTTTGGGCAATTACAGAAAATGAATCAGGCGGATCCTGTTTATGGAGTGGACTACAATGACACTGAGACCTGCATTTAATTCCTTCAGTATAGCTTAAAGCTGTGCTTGGGTGTTTGTATGAGGGCTATGAGAAATCAACATTATGAGATAATGGTTAATTTTGTTCAACTTTATTCAATTTCCTAAAACAAAGAATAACTAGCAGTGCTTTGGGGTCACAAACCTTTACCTATGCATTAGGCAGGTGGGAGTGACTGTGTTACTACCTCTTGACTCATGGCCCCCTGGTGGCCAAATTTTACATACCATGCCTTTTAAGTGGTCATATTTTGCCTAGACTTTGGTTCACTTAGTTCCATGACGATGAATGTTAAAAAAAAACTTAAAACTGTTATCATACTGACTACCCCTGATTAGGGCTGAACAATATAGTCAAAATGCAATACCTTGATATTCATGCCAGAAATCTTGATATTGATAAGATACTATATGACTATGGGTTAGGTGAAAACTAAGCAGAGCACTCAAGGGCAAGTAAAAAAGAAGTCTGTTGTGACTTTCCGAGCTGTACATGCAAATCTAAATCGTTCTATCGTTGCTTTTGATAATAATATCTGAAATGATCGTATCTCGATATAGATACATTAACAATATATTTTTCAGCCCTACTCCTGATTCACCTTTTTTCACTCTGTCTGAGATCTCTTTTGGACTTCCTGCTACCTTACACTCATTTGCCTTGTCTGTTTTGGTTGACTGACAACTTCACTTTAATTGGGCAGTTCAGTGCAGTTCAGTGCCATGCTTAGTCCATGAATTGAATGGAACTGAATTTAAATGAACCAGGATCGCCACTTAGAGCCAAAAGGCTTGAACTCCTGACGTAACAGTGGTAAGATCACACCGTGGTATTGAGGAGACTTTTAGCGGCCTCTGGTGTCATTAACATAAGGAAAAGAATAAAATTCCTAAAACAGCATATAAAGCTCTGAGAAGCATAACATGACCTCTGCTGTCCAAGTTAGTCACCTGTTGGCAGCTGGGTTTTGTATGATGTGAGAGAGCTTTAAGATCCAAAAGGGGACATTTGCAGATGTATTGTTACATTAAAAAAAGCACAAACTCTTTGTTAAAGGGACTGTGAGGAGTTTCTAAGTAATTAAAAAAACTCTCACTTTTACATATATGCCTGATAGAAGTACACACTTTAAGATGAGTTATATAGCATCAAAATAGGTTATCTATAAATGCTATTCCTTAGCTTCGCGGTCGGGTCGGACAGGGCTGGACTGGCCTGGATACTCAACTTCGGGAACAAGACAATTAAAACTAGAGCAAATTTATATTATTCAGACACGTCTTCAAGCACCGGGCTGTAAGTAGTGATATATAGCCGGCTACAAAACTACAATACTAAGTTTTCCAAAAATTGCTTGTTGTCACACATCAAAAACTACTGCTACGTAACTAGAAAGAGATACATTACCTCGTCACTTTGCATCCTGTAAGTTGTTGAAAAAAGAAGTCGTAAAGCAATGCAGAGTTCTGAGGAAGGTCCGAGCTGCATTTATCACAACAAAACAACAAGCACACGCTTTGTGGGTCATGTCTTTTGGTGCGCTCCAGTTGTAGTCAGAAGTAGGAATTTCCGAGTTCCAAGTAGGAAACTGCAACTGGAACGTCCCCCTAAGTTGTAATTTCCAACTGGGAACTCGGTGAAACCTCGCCACCCCCCGTGTGAACAGTTTAAATTTATTTGCACTTCTGACTGGGGTGTGTTGCTCTGGATCAGCTGTATACATAGTATTGTTAGACTTATATTTACAAAAATGCTGCCATAGTGATAATCACATTCTTTATGTGATATTTGAGAACAACAACGCAGGGCGTGCTAACAACAGCTAACAATTGCCTGGTAGATAGGCAAGTTTTTTCCGACTTCAACTGGAACGCCTATAAATCGGAGATGACGTCACTCCCAGTTCTGAGGTTACTGGAACGTAGCATTACGACAGTCGTCGCGTGTGCTCATGGGTAGCAGAGTCCTAATGTCGCCAGCAATAGATTCTCTTCACAGCCCCTTTAATCAAAAGCTGATCAAAGATTTTATTTTAGGCATCTAACTGAAAACTCTAAAATCCTCTCCTTTGAGACCAAGAACCCAAATCAACTAAAATACAAACTCCTGTCTCAGTGTGTTTGGAGTCACTCTTGCACCACTTGTTACATCAGAAAGAAATCAAGGCTGGCTTAATTTTTTAAAACTCTCTTTCAAACATACATACTTACTCCTCTACATCTCCTTCTCTCTCTCTCTGACGCACAGTCTTACTGTAAACGCTCATTAGAGATATTTCCATGGTAACTCGCACACATACACAGATTTGAGCATGCACACACACACACACACACACACACACACACACACACACACACTTTGCTAAAACAGCATTTTGTCCATAAAGTCCATTTCCATGGTTAAGTTGTGATGAATGGGACTCAGCTGAAGTCAATGAGATAGCGCAACGCCATTATTCAATTTAACACACACTCATGCACACACACTTACACACACCCTCACGCGAACTTACCAAGTGAGAGCCATAATTCTGCACTTATGCATATACACACTTAGAGACACACACACGCACAGTTGTGTGCTCTGAGTCAATGAGACCGCTGTGTACCATAATTCACTGCTAAGATAAATGCCCAGTGTGCATTATTACAGAGTCTGAGCTGCTATAGCTGCTGGGGTGTGTGTTAGGGGGTGTTTTTTTGAGCGTGAGTGTGTGTTTGTGTGTGCATGTCAACAGCCTCATCAGAAAGTTATCACATAATCAAAGTAGATCAAAATCTGTTTTATTTTGCTGAAGTCGTAAACCTGCTGTTCCACTTTGTAGAAGCTCATGAAATCATCATGATAATAATTTTCATAATCAAAAGTTGAAATTCATATTTGTATTTAAACTGCAACACTTAACTCGTCCTTCAAAGATAAAATAAAAGTCTTACTTTGAAATACAATCTCCCAGGCAGTCACCTTCAGACTTAGAAATAGTGAGATGAATTAGGGTTTAATGAGGGGTTGAGGCAAAGAAATACCATATTGTCAAGGTTTAAAAAGTCTACTTTCACTGAGTTTTAACATTTTCTTTCCTTAGAAAAATATTTCAGGGGATCTGTTAGATGCAAGTACTAGCCCCTAGTAGGGATGAGAATATAAACCAGTTCTTATAAATACATGGGCACATGTCTGCACGATGTCAGCACACCAGCAGAGCAGCTGTGGGTGGATGCAGTTTTAAAATTATATACACATGTGGATAAAACTGTTGGTACCCTTCCGTTAAAAAAAAGAAAAACTCACATGGTCACTGAATTGATATAAGCAATAATAGATAATTTATAGAAAATCAACTAATGAAAATAAGACATTGGTTTTGAATTGTGGTTCAACAGAATTATTTTAAAAAACAAACTAATGAAACTGGCCTTTACAAAAATTATGGTACCCTCAACTCAATTTTTGTTGCACAACCTCTTGAGGCAATCACTGCAAACAGACCATTGCTGTAACTCTCAATGAGACTTCTGCACCTGTCCACAGATATTTTTGTCCACTTCTTGTGAGCGAACTGCTCCAGCTGTTTCAGGTTTAAAGGGTGTCTTCTCCAGACTGCATGTGTCAGCTCCTTCCACTGACCTAAATCCTACCATGGGATTAAGGTCAGGGCTCACAGAAGACCGCTGCTAAATAGTCCAATGTTTTGTTCTGAGCCATTCTTGGGTGTTTTTAACCATGTGTTTTGGTTCATTATCCTGTTGGAGGACCCATGACCTGTGACTGAGACCAAGCTTTCTTACACTGGGCAGCACATTTCGCTCCAGAATGTCTTGACAGTCTTGAGATTTAATTGTACCCTGCACAGATTCAAGACACCCTGTGCCAGGTGCAGCAAAGCAGCCCCAGAACATAACTGAGTCTTCTACATGTTTTACAGTAGGTACAGTGTTCTTTTCTGTGTTTGCTTCATTTTTGAATCTGTGAACATAGAGCTGATGTGACTTGACGGAAAGCTCCAGTTTTGTCTCATCTTTCCAAAGGACATTCTCCCAGAAGCTTTGTGGCTTGTCCATATACATTGTGGCTGATTCCAGTCTCACTTTTTTGTGATTTGCTTTCAACAGTAATGTCCTTCATTAAGACCACTTTGGCTCAAACAGTGATTGATAGTGTAATCTGATACTGGTGTAAATTGACCTTTGAGTTCACCTCTAATTTCTTTGGAAGTTGTTTTGTGCTCTTTGGTTAACATTTGTATTATCTGTCTCTTCAATTAGTCATAAATTAGTCATTTCCTCTTGCAGCCATGTCCAGGGAGGTTGGCTACAGTCATGTGGACCTTACACCTCAGAAGAATATGTGCAACCGTAGTCACAGGACCATCAAGCTGCTTGGAGATGGTCTTGTAGCCTTTACCTTTAGCATGCTAGTCTATAATTTTCTTAATCTCCAGCGACAACTTCCTCCTTAATTTTTTTGTGGTCCATGTTCAGTGTGGTAAACACCATGATAACAAATAACACAGTGACAAGAAGGGTACCAACAATTTAGTCCTGGTGTGTAGATTCATCAGTTGTTAAATTCTCCAATGGCAAAATCTGATGGAGATGTTCAACATTCTGTTCCATTTAGGTTTTCTTTCCTGCCACAGAATTCTGTGTTGTCACTTATTTTTTCATTTCTATGTTCGAGTCAATGAGTGCTGGGGAGGTATTCTCAAAGTATGTGCTATTACTGCGGTATAGCACAGACATTATTTTTGCTTCTGAGAGTTGTGTGAGGAATTGTGTCATATGTAGGTTTGATCTAGACTGGACTGAGGGTGATTTGGTCACTAATATTTGTGGCCACAGCGCGTCCTCTTTACATGATCACTTTTATTTTTTTCATTAATATCTTTTGTTCTCTGTTTCTTACCAGGGACAAACTGTGTGCCTTTTGAGCTGATATTGTTTTTTATCATAGGACTGGTGTTTTATCGTTGGAGCACCATGGTAGCAGTAATGCTAGTCAAAGGGCAGTTTGAGAAAAGTCATTTTCTTTGGGTCATACTCTTAATTTTATAGATACACATATCTGCAACAAAATATAAAAAATACATATTTGTATGTACACATAAATCCATCCAGAGATGTAACCATCCAGGCAGAAACAAAAGTACTAATAAAAATAAGAATTTATGATTGCAATCCTTTACATCGTTTTATCACATATTATTGAATCACAGTATTGAATCAGATTGTGTGAAACTGTGCTGCATCATGGGGTGTGAATCATATTGAAATATATCTGTTATTGCTGTACATGTATCTAACATATAAATGTGTATGCATCTCTTCCTATAATTATGATTGCATATAAACCAGCCAGTTAGCTGTGACATAACTAAATTGAAACTAACTTTGACCCATTTTAACAACATGCAAAATGAAATGTACATTGACCTGAGCTTGAGTTAGAAAAAATCAGTACCCTTTTTTTTAACAAAAAAGACAGTGCTGGAAAAGGGCATTTTAAGTCACGAAAAGATCCTGTTTTAATCAAAATGTGTGCAAAAAATTACTTTAAAAATCAAGAGTTTATCAATAAAGCAGACATTTATAAAACCAGGTTTTTAATTAATGCCATAAGAAATGTACTGCATCTTTAGTGTCCCCATACTTATTCTTTATGTCCATACATCAGTTTTTTGTTCACTTAGAGTGAGTTACTGAGAATCATTCAAATAAAAACAATAGATGTTCTGTGCTGATAAATGTTTGTCCATAAACAGCTTTTATACCATGGTCTGGGTGAATACTCGATTCTGATTGGCTGCAGGGTGTCCATTAAAAGGTGATAATGGACACCTAGAAAAGAAGTTCCGGTCAAATAGCCTGATGGTTCTAAATTACTGCGCTGGATCAAACAGTAGTTGGTAACCATGGCAACGGAAACTCTTAACATCGCCTAGCTCATAGACAGTAGACAAAATGAACGATTTCATGGTTTCCTTCAACCTGTTTGGTGAATTCGATAATTTTGAAGACTGGGGTGCAGCAGAAGAAAAGAAGAGAAAAGAATACACAAACGATAAGAGGTGCACTTGCCCTCTGAAATCACACTTTTTTCATGTAACATCACGTTAAGCAATCATCTCACTTCCCTCCACTGATTAGGCCTAATGCAACAACTGCGGCCGACCGAGCTGCAGGTTCTGTGGCCAGAGGAGGTTACCTTAGCAACGTGTCACAATGAGCGATATTAAATAGTCCACTCAGCCGCTTCTTGTTTAAAACGAATTATTTTGACGGTATGAAAACAACATTAACGTGTTAATAATTGATTAAAGATGTATTTTTTTCATCAGTGACCATGGTATAAGTGGGATAATGCCCTCCGAGGAGTCAATTATCAGAAAATAATGGACTTCGTGGAAGCTCACGTCGGACGGTTCACGCCTCCGCATCGTCCATTAATTTCTGATAATGGACACCTCGTCGGGCATTATCCCTTACTTAAAGCATTGTTTTTGCACATATTCCAGTGGGAAATACTCAGTTCAATTTTTAGATTTTTGATTTTAAGTTATACCTCTGTATTGTTTCAGAAAGTCCTAAAATGTTTCATTCGGCATCTTATTAAACACTCAGCAGGAACGGGAAAAGAAAAAGTCTTTTTATTTTTGTTTTATTTATTTTTTTCCTGAGTCAGATGTCCAAAGGGACCAAACACAATACCGAGTTTTATTTATGAACCAAAACATTGATGTTGTTTGGTATTCAGCAAAACAAATGCTTAAAACTTTAGACCACTCCAAATAAAATATTCACATTTAACTTCACCTTTGACCACACAAAGAAAATCATATTAGGTGTGTTGATACTCACATACACTTTTCCATTACAGCAGCAACATGAGAACCACAGTGATTGTCAGCATATAAATAGGTAAGTTAAAACCACATCTCTAGCTGCAGCTTACTTTGCTCATTTTGAACAAAAAACACTGCAACCCCGTGCTCTTTCTAGTCTTACTTATTCCATTTTTCCAATTCCTACAACTAAAACAGCGAGAGCAACTGCACCTCATTTTGAAGGCAAATACATCCTTTCCAAGCTCATCCATATTTGATGCTATATATTCATACTACACACACACATACATGCTCTTCCTGAGCGTGCTGCACAGATCACAGATCTCTTGTTTCTGCTTGAGTCTGAATGGACATATGGGACATGCAGTGAAGAAAACTTTAGGATATCTGACTCCTGCAGGTCAAACTTTTTAATCCCGTCACGTCTCGATTAAGACAACAAAACTTTCAGTAGGTGTTTCCATTATTTAAGATTTATTTTTTGCTCTCAGATGTCTTGTCTGGGGTGGAGTAAAATGTAATTGAAAGATGTTTATGTCCTTGACCTACACATTTTTTGTTTGTTTTTTGATTTGTAATTTCATGATTTTTTTTTTACCCTGAAATAAATTATTGTACTTTTTTTTTAAACATATGTGCCTTTATGGTGCTGTAGCTATGTGTTATTAAAAGAAGCCACATGAATAAATACTCACACTGTTCACATGGAGTGCTACATTTTGAAATAACCATGTGCTACTCAGCAAAAATCATGAAAAACCTCAGCATATCTATTAAAAAAACATGGTGATTTACAAGAGCTATGGGGAATATGTTTGCAGCATTTTTGAAAGTCTGTTTCTGAGAGTGTTTTAAAGCACGTTTGTGTCCATTTGCTTCATCCACATTACTCATCCTCAGCCAGAGCTAGTGTTTCAGTGCATTCCCCTTTACATCAGAAGTTGGAAATTCTGTTCTCCCAGTCGGATAACGTAATCTGGAATGCTATTAAAAGTCAGGGGTCCCACTGGAAACACGGACAACCCTCACAGAACCCGAGTTCATCAACTAACATGGCTTCTCAATGCATAAATAGAAAGTAAAAGCAGTGCATTATTACCTAAAATAACAACTTGGAGTTATTCTTATGCATTGACTTCAATCACATTGATAGTATTATACACTGTCTGGCTGTAGACATATTGTGATGTTAATTTTTGCACATATTCCTCTTAACTGCAGCTTAAAAGTGCCACTAACTTCATATAAGTCCCACTAGTGTGTGATCTTAGGAAAATGTGTTTTAGCTCTAAATTTACTGGAGTAGTTGTTATTTTAAAGTGAGTTTTATTGACAAGAAAGGGCTTGCCAGCTTCTGCTCACAGATGAAACTAGAATGTGCCTCAAATCGGGTATGACATTGTTCCCAGTTCCCCAGTTGGACCAGTAGCATAATTTAAATGCAGCATCAAATAAATCTAAAGTATCTCAGGGTTACAAAAGGAAATTAGACAATTCTGCCTTCTTCTCAATCTGTGGTGGAGTTTTAACTGTGTATTTTTTATTGCACTAAATACTTTTCCGCAGAGTATGATAAGATTCCCGTCCTCACAGCTGCAGTCTAACTATGTTATCCAGGTTAGGAGCCCATAATCAGTAGTTTTCAATAACATTTCTCTGTCTTCATATCTTTATCTTCCTCCCCTTGTTAGCCCTCTCTGTCAGTTTATGCCTTTTTATGAGATTAACTTCCTAACCCCCATAGGGAAATCCAGAGAGGTCTAATAAAAAGTATGCATTATGTATGAATTATACAGTAATCTGAACTCAGACTTCACTCCCACTCGGACATCAATCATGACCCACGCACAAGCACGAGAGAGATTTGGCTTCAGTGTAACTTGATAAATCTGCAAACAAATGTAAAATATAGTTCCACTTTTCTCACTCTGTCTCTCTCATTCACTCATCGCTTACACCTCCCGTCTATGCACATTATTAAAAGTGCATTTCTCAAAACCTCTCGCAGAGTATGTCGAGACCAAGCCAGGGAAATTTGAAAAATGGTAAAAAGTTTAAAAGTTATTTGCATAAAGATCTCCAGCTGAAATGCTTCTGATGAATAAGAGATGCCAATGCTTCCCTGATACAAGAGAAAACACATTTTTTAAAAGGGTGAGACTTGTTCTTATTGTTGTGCTGTCTCAACCTTTCCTGCTCTTCTTTATCATTTATACCCCCTTTCCACTTCCAGATTCTTATAAACTCCTTTTTCTTATCCTCTTCTTCCAAAAGCTGCTCTTGATTTTAATCAAAGTGGTATATCTTGTTTGTTTAATTAAAACAAAGCCCAGAGGTAAGTCTTTAAGGTGCAGGATGTTTGCCACTGAAACGCTTTAATTGGCTGAGTAACTTATTGGAGCCATTGTGGGTTGCCGAAAGGCCTTATTTCCACATGGAGTACTCTGGAGTTTAAGTAGAAATAACAGCCTTTTAAGTGATGAAGAGGTTCCTGCATTGTCTGTATTTAAATTGAGTTTAAGACCCATAATGATAAAGAAAATTATGTTGCTGACATATGAAATAATCTTAACGTTGCCCCTCAAGCACCACCAACAAAATATTTTGCTTAAATACAAAGGCCACTAAGTTGCCGGGTGTTGAGCACTAGGACATTAACATTGGTTCAGACTATCCTGGGCAGGGGGTATCCTTTGGTTACAAAATTTAAAGTTAGATAGACTGTTAAGTAAAAACGGGGTTACAAATAACAGAAGCCCCTCCCTTCACTTCTGTATTAAGAAAAGGATGTTCCACCTCCAAACAAAATGATGTTTAATAAGTAAATTAAGAGTCAAAAAAGAAGAAATATGACTTTAAAGCTGAAATGTAACTTCGATAAAAATTAAAACGGGTTTCATCTAGGTTTCTCTCTTTGAAAATGCATATTTCAATCGCAAAATCTGGCAACACGGCTCGCTGCAGCACCGGCGAGTCCAGAGCAGTCTGTGGAGTTAAAACTGCTGTTTTCAGGATGGCAATACAAGAAGTAGAAGGCAAGAACACACATGTGAAGAGTACATTATGTCCTGAAGCAAAGTGTTTGTCCATTGTGAGTAAATCTATAACCTTGTGAGGAAAAACACAGAGAACTCTGCTGATGATGTCATCACTGCTGCAGCAGGCAGGCAACAACAAGAAGGGAGAGAGAGATGGAGCCACACAGTTCAAGCAGTAAAAGCTTTTTCAAAAAATTAACGCATCAATTACTTTACCTGGTAACTAATTACATTTATGAAGGAGTAATTCCGCTTGTAATTCAGTAAATTTTTTGGGGGAAAGTAACTAGTAACTATACCTAATTACTTTTTTAAGGTAACATGCCCAACACAGATCGTCACACACGCAATGCTGGCTGGCTGTTGCCACACAGTCACAAGCGACATCGCTTGAAAAGAACTTTTTTCAACTTTGGCGATGAGTGATGAGAGACCAGCTTGCCTTGATCACAGCAGGAGGATTAACCTCTGCCCCATTGCAGCTGTACATTGACTTTCCACAGAGAGTGGTTGCCGAGGTTGCAAAGTTGCATTCAGCTTAAAGGTGTAGTCAGTGATCTTCTAATCTTCTAATCAAATGCAGTATTTGTGAAATTCACTGTATGTCTCCTCTACATCCACAAGATGTCACCACTGACAGCATGTTGAAAAAAAATCCGGTCTCAATATACAGCCTTGACTCGGAATTTCAGCCGGTAAATACTGTGGCTCGGACCGAGTTACCAAAACAAAGTAAACCCCCCCATGTCCAGGGGACGATCATACTCATGCACAGATCAGACAGAAGGGGGAGGGGGAGTCGCAGTTTGCGTAGCGTGCGCAGTTAGCGTAAGAGAGAGATACAATAGTTGCGGTAGCAATGGCTGAAAACAGCCCAAAGAAAACGGTCAGAGGAGTGAAAAGTGGAAAAGAAGGGCTATGACCATGAAAGAGCAAAGAGCCAGATCAACATTGGTGTTGCTTTCCGACGGTGGAGGAAACTCCGCCAATTGAAAGACCTGAAAACGGACGCGGATAGGTAAGCTAAGCCACATTAGCTTGGTGGATCTTCACATAACAGTAGCAGCCATCAGGCATTCATCTTATTGTCTAATCTGCCAAAATGTACTGTTGTTGTGATGTTTTCAATAACGGCAGTCGAGTTGTCTGACCAGTCGGGGTTTCCTTAGCTACGTCAGCCACGCAGTTTCTACGGCCGTTTCCATGACGATGCACGTCCATCAGCTTTCGAGAGGCAGGTCTAAATTCGAATATAAACAAACCCTCCACTCGTCTTCTCCCACATCGCTGACTACACCTTTAAGGCTTTCACTATCCCTGGGTGGTGCCAATTAGAAGTGAGCCTTATGGCCGCAGAATTTTAGTCTCATGCTGATTTCTTACAAATCCCATCTGTCATGTCCATCTTTTCTGCTCTTTAAAAGTCCAAAATAAGTCCACTCAGCAGATTAAATGGCATCAGTGCTTGCCTTTTGTCTCTCTCCTATGCAACCATGTTTTTGTTTTAAACATCTAACTTTAACACTAACTCTGCTGCACAATGAACCTGCCACATGTCCGATCTAGCTCAGCAGCACCAGTGAGTTAATGAGTTATTGAAATGGATACGTTAAATAATAAATCATAAATCATAAATCATATCAGCACATGGCAGCTCAAACAAGTTATCATATTGCCACATCTAATATCATCATACTATTAGTGTAATGACTTTTTTTCCCCAAAACTCAATGAGTTTGCAGTTACTCTCCTTTTATCACTCACAAACACACTATAACTGCAAAAGCAGAAATAATGAGACATTGTTGATGAGCTGTCTGGCTTTGACCTGGGTAAAAGTTGAGTCTCTGTCCGTCTTGTTACCATCTTATATCTATGATGGCCGATAAGGGTGTAGTTCAATAAGGAAAACAACGCAAGCCAGAAAAACCAGCAAGAGCAGAAACACAGCACAACCAAGAACAGCAGAGGTACTCCAGGTGTGGAGAGGAGTCTGAAGGGGTAAATATCCCATCAGCAAAGCTTTCTGACCTGCTGCTGAACAAAGTGGTATGAGAAGTCAGCAAGTGTGCTAGTTTAACATGTAAGGGTCGATCCAGACTTCTTCGGCAGGGTTGCCCAACAAAGGTCCATAACATGGGACAGCATAAGTTTCGTGTTTCACAGTATATTCTTTATTTCATAAAGGAAATGCACCCCACTTTTGAACCAAAGCACTATACTGTAAATAAACCACCACTGTTCTGTAAATGTCAAGGAAAATGCCCTCCCCACAGCCACATCCACCCAACCACAATTACGTCATCATTTGGAAGGAAACATTTGTTTGTTGGTGTAGATCATCTTTGTGAACTAAGTGAACTATGCCACATGTTGATATAAGTGGACCACGCTTGGCACTTTCAAGCTGTAAGGAAGACATTGAGCAGAGAAATCTGGTCAGTGTTTCCCTGATTAATCAAAGGAGACTCATTATAGCCTTGGTTCTAGCAAAAGTGTCTAAAGATTGCCTGTATACTTTCTTTTTTGTAGCTTCTTCTTATTTTCACTAATTCAGCAGTACATACCAAGCCCCCAAGCACAAGGTAGCCCTCAGAAAGGTTTGAGATGTCCACAGGGATTTCTAAAAAAAAATGCAAGTTAACACCACAATGCTTGAAATTAATTTTAAAGCATTTTTTCTTATTTAATTAATCAAGCAATTTGTTGTTTATCAATAGAGAAAAACTTTGACTTGCATTGGGTTAAGTTCTCAGTGAATTCAGGTGTCTGTGTGAAATCGAACATATCAGGTTTAATATCTTTGACCTGGAATTCTAATGTGTGTGAAGTGGGCCGAGGACAGCCAAGAACATTCTCTATGTTTTGTCACATGTTATACTACAAAACCAAACAGAGAGCAAACTGGCTGAAGCAAGAAGAAAATGTAGCCATGTTATGAGAGTAAAGTTAAAGTCGATCCATAGAGAAACGGCAGAAATAGAGAAATAACTTAACTAACTGCAACTATGTAGCTTAACCTGTAAAAATCATTATGTAACAAACTGATGAGGAGAGATGGAAATCACAATGGCTAATGAAGCCACATTAAGTATATCAAGGTCTCCTATTGTTATCTGTCATGTTTGTTTATATTTAAGTCATGTTTGATTATACAAAATCACAAGCTGTAAGAGTCAAGTCTCTGGTTGTAGGTGAATGAATAAGATGGTGTGTGGTGTCCTACATCTCTCTTTATGGGACACCACACTAACTTGCAGTGCAGATGGATCTGTCTGATTCAGTGTCTCTAGGGAGACCCATTGTGTCAAGTTCCAAAGTGGGACAGTCCAATTAGCGTCTTTTGGAGATGCAATTGGATCTTTTGCTCTCTATTGCACTAAACTGCGATTGCACACCTCACTTTGAAATACCCAGTGCTACTCTGCCCAAGAAGTCAGTCCTAGGACCTCAACAACATAACTACCTCATTGTATATATTAAAAAAAGTCTCTGTGTATTGTGTATTATGTAAATATCTTTAAGCGTCGTGAGCCATATGCAATGGAATTTTGTTCACTGTGTACTGCTGGTATACAGTTGAATGACAATAAAGAAATCCTGAATCTTGAAGAAGAGGTGGGAGACACAAGCAAGACAGCAGCAGGCAGTGACAGAGATTAGCACAAATGCTAACAGCTTCAGTAGCAGTTTTATCAGATCTGGACAACATTTCTTTATTTAGATGAAAAACAGATAACAACATAAAACTTCTTGATAAAAAGGACATTTTGGCTCCACTACCGACATGTTTTATGATTGTTTTAAGAAGTCACATTCTGTCCTTTAGACCACGGCATAAGCACCCGCCTATGACATTATCTGATTGGCCTGTAAGGAATCTGACCGATGATCACCCAATCACAAGCCAGATGTACTTTTGAAAGATTCTGCCCTTTTCTGAACACTATCCATGAGGTGTTGCCCAAATAGACCAGTGAAATATAGTGTCAAGTCAACACCACATGCTACAAGAACAAAACTGTTAAATCTGTCATTATTCATGTGTGGGCTCTCTCACAATTTCAAAATCAGTAAAGATTTTACAAATCTCAATGTGTGCACCAGGTCTTGGAGTGACTATGAAATTGGTTAACACTTATCTCCTTTTTAAAAGACAATTTTGCACCCTTTTATAAACATCAAAAACAAAATTTGTTCCTCCACAAAAGGCAGTGTTTTTGCTTTATTTCCTTAGACAAACCTAACAGGTCAATGTTTTCTTCTTTCTTCTATGAACCTTAACGTCCTTCCTTTATTAGAGTAGAGATTTCAGTTGCCTTATTTCAAACTGCCAGTACCAGTGTACATTATGCCATTAGCTGATGTTGTGCCAAAAGCCAATCTGAAATCATTTATTAATGTGAGTATTGCATAATTTGTCTATGAACACAGTAATCACATTATCATTGACTTTTGCAAGATTGCTCAGTGCCTATGCTCTTCTCTTTTTCTTGCCTTTGTTTTTACAATTATTGGAAAATTTTGGCTTTCGACCCATCACTCTCTCTCTCCACCGCCCACTCTCCATCTTCATGTTACCTCTTAACACATTTCTCCTTCTTTCCATCCCGTGTGTTTCTGTATCCATACATATTTCTGTTCCTCCCTCTTTCCTCTCATTACCTCCTCTATGGCAGCTTGCCTGTTCAAATTTAGCTTCCATCAGTGCCACACACACACATACACACAAAAGGGACACAAACCACATACATCACTGGAGGTGAAACAAATTATTCTGGGACAGAAGAACTGTTTTGTTTGGTTCACCATTGTTTGTTTTCTTTCTCTGTCTCTCTCTTTCTCACCCGCCAACAGATGGGCTATTTTAATGAAATCAGCCTTGCCGGTTCCCATCTGTGTGAGAAATGAATTTCACCATTTTCAAATGAGAGAATTTACAATGAGACAGGCTGCAACGCAGGGAACCCCTACACTGACTTTTCCACCCTCCCACTTTCCTCGGCCCTTGTAGCTATTATGTTTTCACTGGATTTGTCTGAACCACACCATGTGCATCCATCTGTCTGTTTCACACTGTCTCAGGGTTTGGCGAAATATATTGAATGCCTTAATTACTTCACGTGTTGTGTCAATAAATGATGTAACTATGTGAAGAACAAGCTGATCTACTTTGCTTTAAAGAGCTGGAGAGAGCTTTAAAGAGAAGGCAAGAGGTTAGCTTGACTTTGCATTAAGACCTGAGAATGTAGCCTAGTTACAAAATTCACCCCCGTCCTGGTTTACCTTAGTTTTGCAACTAATATTTTATCCAACACCTTTTCAAGCCATCCAAAGACGGATCTAAATGGACTGGGAATTATCTTCTGTCATGACCTCTCAGGTTGTAACAGATTTTTTTCATACTCTGACACTAGTCCAAATGTATCCTTCCCAAGTTAAGGATTTAACAAATATTAATAAGGAATATGTATGTATGTGTGTTTATATACACACACACACACACACACACACACATATATATATATATATTTATATATCTTTACAAAAAATGATTGCATTTTTATTATTAGATTATTATTACTATAATTAATCATTTTGATTTTTTTTTTTATTTACTTATTTATTTTTTCTTTTATGGTTGAGGGTATATGTTTGTGCAAATGAATGTGCATAATATACATACTTGTTTAGTATTATAATAATGTTTGCTATGGGGATGTTTTTCTTTAATTATTATTATTATTATTAGTAGTAGTAGTATTATTATTATTATTATTATTATATTGTATTTTGAATGCTGTTCATTTGCTTGTCTGTCATTGTCAATATTGGTATAGTTGTAATTATTTTGTTATACCCCCTTTTGTGTTTCTCCTATTGTGGATGTGATAACTTATATGTGGTGTTGTGTACATTTTGTATTTTTTTTTGGTTTTGCGGCACTGTCTGGTCATGGGGAGGGATATATGTATATATATATATATATATATATATATATATATATATATATAAGGTGGCAAAATCAATGTTCAAATACTCTATCTGTCAATTATGATGGTTTGATTAGTCATCTACTACTTTTTACCATCTTAAAAATGCACTGATGGATTAACTTATTGTATCCATAACAGTTTCAGAAAAGTTGGACCACTTTAAAGTGTTCCCATTTTGCGGTCTGAAAATCTGGTCTTCCACAGACCTATCAGGGAATGCAAAAGGTCCTGGTGAAGGGAGATAGAGAAATGAGTACAAAAGTCTTAAACTGTCACTAACACACTTAACATCATTAATGTGTTTTCTGTTGTAAGTTTAGATTGGGTGGAGGGCTTTATCATTAATAAGACAGCTGTGCTCTGTTTCACTGCTTGATTAACCAAAAGCCAACGTACTATTTTTGCATCATTTAGAACTTTTATGTCATATGCTGATAAAATGCTGAGAAAGAAGCAGAACTTATTCCTTTTAGTGCTTGTACTTAAGTTCATAAAGTTTATTAGTTAGCGCACTCACTTGTAGGACTCATAAACTTCGTCAGAGCCTCACACTTGAAACGCTGAAGTTCCACAAACAGAGCTATCAATCAGAAAAGGTCAGCAGCTCAAATGTTTACTTTTTTGAGAAGTCAGGTTTTTCATCTGTCACCAACACAAGGAGTGAGTGTCAGGTTTTTAACAGACAGACTTTTCCAGCATGTTTGCTTGTACACACGCGTCTGTGCCTGTGAAAATTTACAAATGCATTCAGTGAGGGACCCTGTGTGTGCTAACACATGTGTGCATGGCGTGTTTTCTTAGGTGTGTTTCCAGGAAGGGAGCTGTCAGACATGATGACTGACGTCAGCCTCATTATACACACACCCGCACAGCCACACGGCTGCACAAAAAACACACAAGTAAGTTTGAAAACAGAGAAGTAATTCAGACAAACTGCACCTGCTTTTGAAACGGCTTAACAAGCAATTACACCGGGACGGAGACACACACACAGATAGCTAAATTCAATTCCACACAGACCATTGGGAAGCAGCCAGAATAATTACTGATATTACCAACAAAAGTGAAATAGAGACGGAGAGGGAGAGGATTAGAGAGTGAAACCAACAGATCCTTAACAACTAAATTTACCAGAGGAGTAGCTCTCTGTCACACCACCTGTGTGAGAGGGTTTTCTGAGTGTGTGTGCAGGTGTGTGTGCATTTGTAGAAAAGGCAGGTGAGGCATCAGTAATACACTGGTTGCAACAGCAATTAAAATATGTAAATCTAAGAGTGTCGTGGCAGAATAAGGCTATGCTCAGCTGCACTCAGTGCTGATAGGAAAAAGATAGATAGATAGACAGATAGATAGATAGACAGATAGATAGATAGATAGATAGATAGATAGATAGATAGATAGATAGATAGATAGATAGATAGATAGATAGATAGATAGATAGATAGATAGATAGATAGATAGATGATCTAATGGGACTGTGTGAGTGCATGAATTTGTGTGTTTTGTCATCATTGTAAACAAATATGCCAGCTTGCTTCTTCCACATAACCCTCAGCATCCAGACTCAGGCGACGTGCCTGGAAAAAATGCAAATACATTTTGTTCCCAAAATATGGAAATGTAGTCTGAGGGGAGAATTAATTAGACTGCCAAGTTTTTACAGAGATCCTACAAACCTAGCAGTCCTCGAACTGTGTGAGGAAAGATTATGAGATAATTTCCATATTAGTCCAATTACAGGACATCAGCAGTCCTTATGGTCCTTTTAGACAAGACCAGGGCGACTGGTTGAGTGTAGGTGCAAAGATCAAGGACTTAGTCACCAAGGCTAGCAGTGATAGACTGGGCTGTATGTTTACAGACTTTTCAACAGCAGAATTGCATTTTTCATTTTTATAGGAGTATCAAGACAGAGTAAGATATTTGTCTAGGCTTTTTTGATAGTGAGTAAACGGTAGATTGACTTGGAAAGGGAGTAGAGAGTAAAGGGAGACACATGGAAAATAGGCCCCTCATCAGATTTAAACCCTGGCTGCCCACATGGGACAAGAGCCTCAATATAAGGTAAATACATTTGTGTACAGATGCAGCCCCTTTAATTTCCCCCTTTCAGCCGAAAAAGTCTGCTGAGGACCAGACAGTGACCAGCCAACTCACATCCACTGGGAGTTCCCACAGCCTTTTGGGGTTGTGCCTAAATTCCTTGCCAATTTATGCTGCTAGAGTTTGTTTCCGAGACATTGTGTTTTCAACTCTAGAACACATACAATGGCTTTTGACCTTAGCTCAATTTAATGAAGGTACACAGGGCATCTCATTATAACCATGATGGTGGGCACGTCCCATCTTGGACCTTCCACAGTTCAGCAAGACTCAGTCAAGTACAGTGAGGAAATTATAAGTGGCTCCATCTGCTATCCCACTCTACCAAACCAGCATCAAGAGTATATCTGCCCATTAAAAAGCACTTGCCCAGAAGGGTGGAGAGGGGATACCTTCGAAATGTCTGTGGACTAAAGGTGCAGGGGCCTGAAGTGCAGTTGAATGCATCTGACTTGACTGGTACTGGCAGCGTAAATGTGTAGTCTGTCACAGCTTCCTTTACAACAGGATTAGTGTTGCTAACTTGCATCCTTGCATGATATGAAGGCTGTGTACCTAAAAAAACCTACCTTAACAGTTTTCCTAGATTTGTGGATTTGATAAGATGTGTTTTTCATGTCCACTTGAGGGCCAACAGGTTCACACATCTCTTCTAAACTATGCAACTATGGAGCAAAGTATAGCTGAGATATTGCTTCTTTTGTCAGCAGCAAAGATAAAGCCAAATCTTCATTTTATTGTATGTAAGACATACCTTTTGTTGTACATTTGAAAAAGAAAAAGGAACCATCAGGAACAGACTGACAAAAATGACTTTTTACCAGCAGCCCACTGCTCTTATTTTTGTATTTTTTTCATCTCTCTGTTTTCATTACATAACCAAGAACTCTAACCTTTTGGTTTACCCACATCAGCAATGTCTTGCAGCTGTTTTGCAGTGAACAAGCTTTGATAATTTCCACGCAGCTTCAGATGGCAGCCAGACAAAGTCACCAGCAGGCTGGTGACACAGAGGAACATTTTGTCTTGAAACACCCAGATATTTTAAGGGCTGGTTAAAAAGACAAGAAACAGATTGAATTTTGAAAATAAATCATTAACATAAGAGATGGTGATCGTAGATCAGAATCAGAATCAGAAATACTTTCCTAATCCCAAAGGGGAAATTCGGTTGTTTCAGTTGCTGTTGAAAATATATGATGAAGACATTATATTAGAGAGGAGCAGTAATTTAACTAAACTATAATAAAGTTAAATGAATCTAAAATAAAAATAGAATAAATACAACGGTAAATGAAAGTAAATGAAAAGAGCATGAAAAATTAAGTAAACAAGTTGCAACATACAGAGCCTTTAAGCAATATCAACTTCCTTATGAAGGAAAATAAGCAACAATTCACGAGTAAGGACCACACCATCAACAGGATGAATTTGACAATTATCTATTGCGTACAGTGAATAACAAACAACATAGTCGGTACGTGAAGCAGATAACTGTTTGGGGAAACTTCATTGGGAATTTGCCGTAGCTCCCGGGCACAACAAACCCCCTCTTTAAGGCCCTGAGGAAAGAAGGAAGAAAGAAGTTTTAAATAAGGGGAGGGAGGGAGGGGTGTGCCCAGCGTGTGAAACAAAAAAAGGAAATGGTTGGTTAGAATTTATAGGAACACAGGAAGAGGCGTGGTTGAGGTGTGGTCCTGCTCCTGAAATTCTGCTTAAAGCTCCACTTAAGTGGAAATGAGTCTCTGAATGAGATGGAGGTATACACAGTATTAACATTTAACAATAATTACTCCACAGATGTGAATATATCTATGACAGGGGGTGAAGGTGGAGGTATACACATTATTAACAATTAACAATATTTAAACTAAAGATGTGACTATATCTATGACAGGGAGAGCAGAGAGGACACGCAGAGAGGAAAAAGCATCTAACAACCAGAAAAAAATGGCTGTTTTGGTCCGCCAGTGCGACATAGTGTGTCATGAACTCAGTCCTAGGACAGGGACCATTTCAAATCATAACCTATGCACCATTTGTCCAAGGTCCAATTTACAGAAGGTTCAGTTAAAGTAAGGGTGTTTTAGGGAATTACATTTGTGTATTTACTTATTAACAACATCGCAGGAGTAAACAGTGAGAGTTTATCCTCCAGGACGTGATGGAGTGACATTAGAGGGAGGAGTTATAAAGTCTGATCGCAATAGGAAGGAAGAACTTCCTGTGCCACTCTGCTGTGCATTGTGGGGATGAGTCTCTGAATGTGCTCCTGTGTTTTTCCAGCACGTTGTGGAGGGGATGGGAGGTGTTTGTCCTGCAGCCTGGACAGCAACCTCCTCTCTGACACCTCTGTCAGAGAGTCCAGCTGCACCCCCACAACATTACTGGCCTTACAGATCAATTTTGTTGAGCTTGTTAGTGTCCTCTACCCTGAGCCTGCTGCCCCAGCACACAACAGTGTACAGGATAGCACTGGCCACCACTGACTCGTAGAACATCCTCAGCATCGTCCTGCAGATGTTAAGGACCTCTGCCTCCTCAGGAAGTAGAGACAGCTCAGGTAGACAGCCTCAGTGTTCCTGGTCCCGTCCAGTTTGTGGTCCAAAACTACTCCAAAGTACTTGCATTCCTGATGATGGCACTACATTTTCAGTCGGTGAAACTGGTACATTTTACTTTCAGATTTGGTTTTTTCAGATACCCTTATTGATTGGTGTTGTACATTGAGAACAGCATTGACCTATTCTGTGCTTTAAAAATATATCTAATCAATAAGGCTGACCCAAATTCTTTAAATCTATCAGTGAACATTTGACACTGATTAATCATTAAAAAGGAAATAAAAACAAACAACTCAACTAGTAAGAACAAAACTCTGTAGTAAAACTCAATGTCTATCTCAGTCTCTTAAAGATATAAAGCACAGTGACCGTCACAGTAAATATGTTGTTAAAATTGTGGTTTTAGGTGTTTGCAGTGACTCATTTCTCATTTTGTCCTTCTATCTGATCATGTGTGACTGTTTCAAGAAGCAACATGAAGAAAAAATTCCAGTGGGGCACCAGTTAAGTCAAGTCAAGAAAATGTGAAGACCCTCCATGAAGCCACAGCTCCTCTTGTGGAGCAGCCTGGTAATATATTTCCACAGAGCAGAGTTTGCTGAACTGTGTGAATGTGAAGTAAAGCATAACTTATGAAGAGGTTGAAAAGCCGCCGGGTAAATAAAGGAATCACTGATGCTGATTAGCATACAGATTTGCCCCTTAATAGGGCTGGCTTATCTCACGTCTGTGTGTCATTATGCTCACCAGCTCCTCTCGCTGTCTGTCATTTAACAAGTTTCAGGTCAGTGGGCTCTAAGCAGGCTTTCAGCAGCACGCCCTCATTCAAATTACAGACAGGAAATGTAGACATGAATGATAAACCCAGCAGCAGTCTCTGTGCTTTTAGAAAAAATAAACAGCATGTGTGTATTTCTAAGTGTGTATTATTGTGAAGTTTTAAAGGTTCAGCAAAGACCCCGTCAGGCTTTTTTTCTTCCGTTTCTGGTATGAATGAGCACTTTTTTTGTATGTGCAGGGGGGTTGTGCAAGGGTTTAATAGGGTTGAAGAACATAATGCCTGTGTGTGTTGTTGAATTATCCCCTACAAAATAAATTATTAATACTCAAATCTACTACTTAAGTGCCTGAGCATTTAAAGCTGAACTAGAGAGAATTTATTAAACTATCTTCAGGGGGTTGTGCTCTTTGAACTTGTGTTTTTATTGCAAGCCCTTTTAACTGTTCATTTTCTGAGTAAATACCAGCCTAATCCCAATAAAGTTGGGATATTGTGTATAACAAGACAAAATACAATGATGTGCAAACCCTTTCAACATAACCGATAAACTCGGCTTAAAGATATTCACTTATTTTGAATTTGCAAACTCTTACAAAAGATAAAGGCAAAGAAGGACTAGAAAAGTTGGGAGATACTTAAAAAACGTCTACTTGATACTTTCACCAAATATGTCAAATATGTGAATATATTACTAGAAACAGGTCAGTGTCATGACTGGGAAAAAGGAAGCTGTTATGAGGCCATAGAGTATGAACTAATATTGTTAAGGCTAGAGGAAGGCGCACATATTTTTGGCCCTTGAGTCAGTGTTTGTGTGAAGTATACTGGTAAATGGATGTTCACATTTTACTTTGAAAATGCATTAAAATACAAAGCCAAAACTTATTGAATTAGTTTTTGCTTTGAATACTGCACAACGGGGATGTGAAGACTTTGGTTTTCTTTAATATATTCTGTTTAAAGATTATCTATTACCCTTTATTCAGTCATATCTGCAGTCACTCTCACCTGCATTGTCTACAGATATGTGTGTAGTCACACCTGTAGTCAGTGTGACTGTGATTAAAGCTGCAGGTAGCAGAGGATATATGCTATGTGAAATCAGCAGTCTGGCTGATGTGTGTCGTCTTTTTTTAAAATGTAGGACCAATATCTTGTTTTTTCCCCTCTCCAGTGAACATTTGTGCAAAATAGTTTCACTGATTTGCAATTTTTGTCTTACTTTTGGTAATGATAATTACAATATCTTTAATTTGTATAGCACCTTTCAAGAAACCCAAGGATGCGCTACGCTTTGGTGTGGGGGACCTAATAAATGTTCTCCTAAATTTGATAATTCACAACCTGATTGGATTTTTTTCTTCCACTCACAGTGCCTGCTTTCCAAGAGTGTAAAGCCGGGCATCCACTGTGCAATTTTTGGCCCTTTTAAACAAGATTTTTCACCCTTGCGACTATTTTGGGGATCAGGCCGAGTTTTGGCTCAATCGTACGTCTAGTATACACGAGGTAATGAGAAGCGATTAACACCTCACGACCACCTCCCGATTGATCTGATGAAAATCAAACCTGTTTGAAATCCTGGTCGCCCCTCGTGAGGCTATGTCACACTACACATGTGCAAATGTAGATATGTAAGAGAAAACAAATGCACAAGACGGAGCAGCATGGCATCACAGACCTGGACCCAATCAATGGAGGGTGGACTTGTTGAGCTGTGGCAGGCACAGCGGAGCCTATTCGGGCAATGCATTTTTTGTTATTCATTCGCATCTGTGAGCACCTGACCACTTCCCACTTCTTCTTCTTCGACTACTACTTTTAACGTTGCATTTCCGGATGCAAGGGTCCGACGTGTCGCCATGTATTATAAGACTTTATTATAAGTTCTTATAATACATCCATGTGTGTCGTACATGGACGAACAGTGTGAGCAGTCAGATTGCATATGAGCATCAGGTCATATAGTGTGAGAAGAAGAATCATGAGCTGTGAACTGTTAACCTCTGCGATTCACTCGTATAGTATGAGCAGCAGCTGAGCGCCGCGATCGAAAAAGTCGTACAGTAGATGCCTGGCTTAACAGAAGCATTCCCAAATGGTTCAGCCATTCACAAGCAATGATGGTGAAAGGTTCACCACTATTGTGAACAACTGCATGAACAACATTTCTCAACATAAAATTGCAAGGAATTTGGGGATTGTATCATCCATTTTCCATAATATCATCAAAAGATGATATTATGGAAAACAGCTAGCTCTGAAAGCTAGAAGTCAAATCTACAAGTGCTTTAAAAACTAGTCAAATATTTAAATCAATTTCAATTCTGACAGGAAGCCAGTGAAGGAAAGCTAAAATTGGGGTGATGTGATGATGCCTGTTAGTTAAAAGCCAAGTAGCTGGATATTGAGTTAGGAAGTCAGGAGGTTGCTTAAATGCAAGGTCTGAAATTATCGTTCTTTCTCACCAGACAGTGTGGCAGATAGATGACTAGCCAAAAAATCTTTAGTGTTTCTGTGTCAGATACTGTATGTCTTAGTAGATCTAATTTACATGATTTGGTATATTATAGGCCTTCTGTGTCAAGGTGACATCATTTTATCAGCTCAAGAGATAAGTATTTGCTTCAATCTAGCTATTTATCATTGCAATAACCTGCCGAACGGAACATTTACCTGCATTTGACACTTTGCGAGTCTTAATGTCAGACTTTGCTTGCACAGATAAAAGTAATAAATAAAAATAATAAAAGTTAAGGATGAAAAATAATAAAGGTTAAGTATAAAATTAACAAAAATTAAGGATAAGACAATAACCTAAAGTTATGGATTAAACAATAACTAGAATTAAGGATTCACTTGGCAGTAAAAAACATTCATGTAGGATACGTTTTTCGATTTATTTAAGTGAGAAAATCCTCGATGGAAAACCTGTTTTAATAGTGGGTATGAGTGAGAATGATATAAAATATCAAGTGTTTTTAGGACTTCAGAGGAGCAAAGCACTTGTTAACAGTAAGGCTTCTGTTTTGTTGCTTCTCTCTTCCAGCTTTGAACGTCACCACCGGACGTTTGGAGGTGTTTTTATATGGATGTGATGTACTTTATTGGAAAGTTAAACTTTCACTTAAATGTCACAAACAACAACTGACTCAGAGACAAATTTAGCTTGATAAATCCGCCTGTATTTCCATGTCATTATTTAGTCAAGGGTAATGTGTCTGTACGTCATATTCGGTCTGGGAGGAGGAGTTATTCTGCCACATTCACTCAGCAGTGAGCGATCTACCGGCTCTGACAACATAATTTACAGTTTACATGGAGGCTGTGGGAGGATCTGCTAAAAGCAGCTAACTTAATGCTGCACCCATCGCTCTCTCAGTTTGATCTGTGCTCATGGTAGGTTGTTTTTCCATTACTTTAGAGCATCCATCAACATACCCGTAAAAATAGGACTTTTTAGCTGTCAATGTAATACATTTAACTTATTTATCCATATATTTTATTTTTATTTCAAAAGATAAATGTGGTGAGGATAACAAGCATATCGTTGTTTTTACTACACACCTGTTTTTCATATATTCTAATATTCTAACAATCTCCCTTATACCCAAAACAAGAACCTGCTTAGCTGCCAACATGGTGTACGTTTTGACACACTTATTGTAAATGACAATAAATTGCTGATAGATATTCTCAATCTAAATTGCTTTTGTTATATGAAGATGTAATTGTCAAGTAAAAATGAAAATTTCTGAAAATAAATTCCTGAAATTTCATTTTTACCTAGAATTGCAACATTGTGCCACGATGTTAAACATTGAGGAAGAAGATTTAAACTAAGAAAAGATTTTATTATAGCAGCATGGAGGTACAGCAGGTTACTGTGCGTGCCTAATGGCAAGATTTATTCTACTCCTTGTGTTGACCAGAGTCTTTCTGAGTGAGGTTTGTGTCATCTCCCCATTCACACATCAGCTTCAATGAAACGTCAAGCCACATCCAGCTAAGTTAGGCCACTTTGAACTAAGTTGATGTCAGTTATGCAACACTGATATTCGACAAGTAGGTAAAAAATGTACCCATGCTTAAAATTCCCAACATGCTTGTAAATGTCAGCAAGGGTTGACCTCTGCTTAGCTGTTCCACCCTCAGTTATAGCTGTGTTAATCTCTTACAGCTCCAACTGCTTCCTCTTCAAGCTTGATGTCACAGTATAATAGTACATTATTCAGCAGCTAAATCACTTTTGGGCAAAGTTATCTGTCGTTGTGCGCTACCCATTCATCCGATCTATGTTGGCTAATGTTTAAAATGTGTCTACAATAAGTTGGGGGCCATCAGGAAATATCACATTACACTTGCACGTTTCTCTCCACTTTCAATGGATCAATCTGCTTTGAACACAGCAAACCCTGGGAATGTCCTTTCAAAGAGAAAGTGTGTCATGAATTAAACATTGTGTAATTAAAGTATTAGAGTTCTTAAAAGATATAGTATTCAGCAAAATTATTACATTTATATTTAAATATATCACTATGCTTTCAGTTTCACAATTTATTGGTGTATATTATATCATGAACCGTATATCGCAGTTGTATTAGCAGGTTCTTGCCAACACAGAGCCCTATCATAAAATGTCTTATTAAGATACCTTGTTGAAATTCATGTGAGGGACCTTGCTGTACAGCTGGATTCTCTTCAATCAGACAGATCCATTGCACCAAGCTCTAATCTACAACGACTGCGCTTCGCCACTTCTAACTTTTATTGCCAAGGTTATGTTTTACAGAGTGACACATCCTGTCCTTTACATTTCTACTAAATCATCTGACTGGCCAGTGATGAATGTGATTGACATAACAATGGTCCAATCACCTGCCAGAAACACTTTGAACGTTTCTGCTCATTCCCAAAAACTTTTCACAGTAAAATATGTGAACAATCCATCTGGTGTGTCATGTAGTTTAGTCGACTCAATAATAAATCCTGTAAATTTTGAAGCAAATCCATCAAGCCATGTAAGAGATACAATTTTTTAAAAATGTGGCCCAATGTTGAGTTATAGGGTTTTCAGAGCATAATGGGAATTTTTTGCATCCAGACAAATAAGCAGATCACCACCAAACCAACATCTGGTAAAAATTTTCATGTAATTTCATTTAGTAGTTTTTGCGTAATCTTGCTAACAAACAAACAAGCAAACAGAGAGACCCTGGTGAAATCATAACCTCCTTGGCAGAGGTAATAATAATACATTTTATTAAAGGCACCTTTCATGACACTCAAGGTCACCTTTTAAAAGTGCATTAAAACGGGCATAAAAACAGGTATAAATACAAAATTATGTGTATGATGTCTTTCTTTTAGAACAGTTCTAACACTTCCATCTTGCCTACAGGTAAGCTGTAATTGTCAAACACATCACACCCTTTGAATCTTTGCTGTGGAAAACCTTACACAGGCTGACTCGAGCACTTTGCTGCAGCTCACTTCATTTGACATCCGTCCCACAGCAATAGAAACACACATGAAAACTCCGCACAGAAATGTCAATCTTCTTGCATAAATGCTTTTTTGGCTTTTGTAGGGCAAGAAGAGGCATCAGTGTAATTTTCATTCTAGTTTTTTTGAACTGAGAAAAAAAAACTACTGAGGCTTCAAGTTTCAGGTCACTAAATCCAAGCAAAGGGAGCCGCAATCTAAACATCAGCTCACTTTGAATCAAGTTATATGACTTAATAAAATGAAAAAATACAAGGTCATTAAGTTCAGAAATGAATCTTTCAGAGCGTGATACAGAATTATTACTCATTTAAGCTACTAAAGTGATACAGCATCATACTAACATAAATCTTTGCTGCTGCTCGACAGGCGTTTCAATCTGCTGGTTTTAAACATTTGACACTCTCCTGTCCTCTGAGACATGCATATGGTATACATGTCAACACACTGAGGAGCCTGCAGGGACCGCACGCAGACCCAAAGCATCACTTTTCCATCCACCTTACAGTATTTCACTCTGCACACATTAAAGACTCATCCCTCCCTGGTGGACACGGGGTCAGTTCAGAAGGCCATAAATATGGATAAAAACACAAACCTTCACCCTCCACGGACATCATAAAAAACAAGTAGTACAGTATATGTCTGTGTGTGTCTGTGTGTGCGGTTTGCCTCCTCTGAGTGTTTGTATCTGGGCCCTTGTAAAGCATGACTGCTGAATCTGCCTTTTAATGAATTAAATACTTCCATCATTTCTCATCAACCGCACACACAAACACACAAAACACACACTTAGATTCGACGTTGGTGTTCCTTTTTTTTTTTTTTTACTATGAATGGAGCTACATGCCATGTGGAAAAGTAGCTGAGCAGATGTGTGTTTTTGTGTGGCTGTGTGTTATCTGTGCATGTATCTTATTGTCAGAGGAATTTGTTGAGTAACTGACAGTGGAATTGAATTATGTTGTCATAGAAACAAGGATTAGGTTATGGGATGTTTGGGAATGGTCAATTAGAGTTACAACCACAACATATGTGAGAGGAAAACTTGGACTGTAGAGAAGCAATGGAGAAAGGGAGGAGAAAGAAACTGAGTCTTCCACAATGCCAGAAGGAGAAAGATGAAAGCACAGCGATGGGTCAAGAAGAAAAACTAAAGATCTTGACCTTTGAAATCAAACATTGATATGATCACTCTTGAGTTAGAGTGTATCCACACTGCCTGGCTGAAGAAAGTCGCCACCTGGATTTAACTAAGCAAATAGGTACAAGCCTCCTATTGGATAATTACTGCATGGGCGGTTATCTTTCAGCTGGCAACAAGTTATTTAACCCTAGCTGATGAGATGAGTAGCTTTTTATTTCATGAAAAACCATGCTGAAAGACACATCCTGTGGTCATGGAAAAGATGACCGCCTGTTTAAGAAGGGTCAGATCATTGGCATCAAGCAGAGAAAACATCTGAAATTGTTGAAACGACTAAAACTGGGTTAAGAACTGTCCACCACATTATTAAAAACTGGAAGGATTGTGGGGAAGCACCTTCTTTGAGGAAGAAATGTGGTTTGAAAAAAATCCTCGGTGATCGTGATCAGCGAGCACTTGAACGTTTGGCCAATTCAAACTGAAGGAAAACAACAGGAGAAATCGGGGTATGTTTAACAGTGAAAGTAAGAGCATTTCCAAGCACACAATGTGAAGGAAACTCAAGGGATTGTTACTGAACAGCTGTGTAGCCTTAAGAAAACCATTTATCAGTAAGGCTAACTGGAGAAAAAGGTTTCAGTTTGTGAAGAAGCATATTAAAGGGAAACTCTGGTTTTTTGACACCTGGACCTTATTTTTAGGTTTGTGCATGCTCATATACTCACTCAGACAAACATCGTGCAGCTCGGAGTCCTTCAGAAGTTATTTAGATCCAAGCGATTTAGCTGCACTTAGCGGGGGCCACGGCAATGGAGCTTCAGCGCGGGACATAATCTCTGCAAAATCGCTCGTCTCTACCTCAGCCCAGTTTGTCATTGAAGAGAAATCCTCCAGAGTAGTCAGACATATATTCCTGGATAGATCCATACGCTTGTCAGCCGGTTTCAAGTCCCACTCTGAGCAGTAAACACACTCCTCTTCTGTTGCTATAGGCGAACACTGTCCACAAGCGCACCACCAGTTAGCATTGAGTCGTGGACGTGCTCCTGTTTGTTGTTCTCGAGCCAGCTGTTCGTCTCTCTCCCTCCACATTCTTCTTTCATGGAGCTCCTCGTCCGTGTACTCAGACTCAAACCGGTCGTCGTAGTCTGACTCTTCGGCATCAGATAAATATTCTGCCATGTTGCTCAGCACTGCCGGCTAAAAGTAGGTCAGCTGTACCTTTGTGTCGCGCGGCTATGACGTCATCAAAAGTTTGTTTACCAGGTCAGCTGACCCACCTGAAGACGGTAGACGAGCTGACTTTATGATAACACTGGCGATGGATGAGAAAATATAACCGAAATGAGCGATTTTGCAGAGATTATGGCTCCCTTGCCGTGGCCCCCGCTAAGTGCAGCTAAATCGCTTGGATCTAAATAACTTCTGAAGGACTCCGAGCTGCACGATGTTTGTCTGAGTGAGTATATGAGCATGCACAAACCTAAAAATAAGGTCCAGGTGTCAAAAAACCGGAGTTTCCCTTTAAGGTTGGACTCTGGAGGACTGGAAGAAGGTCATGTGGTCTGATGAGTCCAGATTTACCCTGTTCCAGAGTGATGGGAGCATCAGGGTAAGACGAGAGGCAGGTGAAGTGATGCACCCATCATGTCTAGTGCCCACTGTACAAGCCTGCGAGGGCAGTGCAATGATCTGTGACAAATCATGTGACATTGTAGAAGCGTATCAGAACAATTCCGCAGCAAATGCGTGCTGTGATCAAAACTAAAGGTGGTCCGATGAAATAGAAGAGTGTGTGACCCTGTTTTTTTGGTGGCAACTTTGGTTTTGGATTGGCAGTGTATGTGAAAAATTGTAGATGATCAGAAGAAAGGGATGATGATTCTACTCAATTACCCCAATCTAGCCACTCCAAATTCTTGGTGCTTCCCGACTACTGCCTACAGTTCATGATCTCCAAATTCTAATCAGTTTACCCTTTGTATTTTTAAAGTAATTCCTCAAAGTATTCTTGAGAGATTATGTCAACAAGTGAATGATAAACACAGCCTGACTTGATCTTTAAACTTTGTAATCAAATATTTTGTCTTTGAGTCAAAGTAGACTGTAGATTTGCACGTTTTACCTTAACCTTCCCAGTTTTGCTGTTACTTGTCCTTTGAGGTCACTCCACCCCACATGTCACATACACACATATTCTTATCATTCTTATAAAAGAGAGAAGACATTGTATTAGCTTCAGTTCAACTCTCAGACTGTTCAACTCTGTATGTTGCAACTCCTTGTGCAAGTAACTTTGCCTTGATTGCATCCAGTTGGTTCTCGTCATCTTTTCTGCTGAATTATGTCAGGTGTTGGTACTAACCTTGAAAGCGATATCGAGCTCTTAGAACTGTAAAGGGAAAAATCCTTGCACGTTTGCACGCACGTTTAACCTTAACCTTCCAGTTTTGCTGTTACTTTTGTCATTTTTACTACTATGGTATTCATTTTTCTCAGGGCTGTGTGTATTTTAATGACACCATCAATGTTGGGCAAAAACATACAATCTCTATTTCCTCAGACCTTTTTTTCCTCAAACAGTGCCATTGTAGCATGACACACCAGATGGATTTTTTAATAAACTCATAGTAAGTGTTTAGGAAGGAGCAGACCCTTTCAAAAGTTAATCGACCAGGTGATTGGACAATTGTTCCTTCAATCACATTTATTAAAGTCAAAAGAGATCATGTAGGCAACACTACTGCTTGAGAGATAATCCAAAATATAAGCCACTTCACGGAGCAAATTCTTGACAAAATGCTGGGGGTGGAGCAAAAATATATCTTATGAGAAATGCTTTCAATATTGCTTTTTTTTTCATCTAGTAAATAAATGCACTCCAGATCTGGTAAAACTACTTCCGAAGGTGTTAGCATCTATGTCTGTATGAGCTCTCACTTCCTGTCCTCACATTTATGGTGACCACCTCCTCCTGATGTAAAGGATTCTGATTGGGCCGTGCCGCTACAGGCCACTTACAATCATTGTAGACTGGAGCCTGGCAAAATGGATCTGCCTGATCACAGACGTTTAATCAAGCAGATCCTGTTGGACTGCAAGGTTTGTGCTTTTGGTCACCTTTCATGTTGGTGATTGAATTTTATAAACTTTAAATACTTATAGGTCGGCAATTAAAACAGCTTTCATGCAAAAAAAAAGTGCATATGGGCATAATTACACAGAAATAAACAATGTTTCGCAGAGCATTCATGTGTTATCGTTCTTTTAAACCCACCTGTGTGGATGGGAATTGTTTTAAAAACATGGAAGAAAACATGTTTTTAAAATACCCACTTATGTTTGGACATAGCTTCAGTCTCCCTAATTAGCTATCTATTTTCTCTCTCCCCACTGATACTGCAAAAATGAAAAAGAAAGCCTCTGAAAATTAATCAGGGGACAAAGAAAACAAGACTTCTGGGTTTCAGCTGTGTAAGGATCATCAGTAGCATGTTGGAGAGTCCTCTGGAACAGAAACAAAGGTTACTACAATTCAAGACACACGGACCAACAGAGAGAGCGATAAAAAGAAATAAAAACAAAAAGGGACATAAAAAAATAAGAAGGAAAAGAGAGAAAAAAACACAAAGTGAAACAGTCATCAGACTTCAAAGTCTCCTTTTATCCGATCTGTTTAGAATTTTAAATCAGCCGCCCGTATCCTCCAAAACAAAAGATGAAATGATAATCCAATAATCGCTGCAATGCTGCACAGAGAGAAAATATTTTTGAATGTATTTATGTGTCTGTGTGATTGCTGCAGTGAAATGTGCTTAAAGCATGATATAATGTTTATTTTGAGTTTTAAAGATCTGTGTGTGTTTGTCTTTTTAAGTTTGATTGGGGTTTCATCTGTATGCTGTGTGTGTGTTGGTGTGTGTGGAATCAGAGGCTGTATGAGTTTTTCTCCTCCATACAACTCATGTCAATGCTATTTGGTAGCAAAGTAAAAAAAACGTATTCTTCAGTAACAATCTGTAGTAAAATGATCTGTTTTTATAGTTGAAAAGCATTTTAAGACCAAAATATGTGCTGTCGTTTTAAATGTGTTTTCAGTGATCTAGAACTTTCTGTTCATCAGTTCAGTACACCGATCCCTCAAATCCCCTTGGATGGAAAGTGGTTTAATGAAAAAGATAATAAACTGCAAGGGTTTGCTTCAAAAGTATGCCAACTTTGTGCTCTTTCAAAACCTATCCAGCTTGATTTAGCATTTTTTCAACAAAAAATGTCAAACGTTGTCGCTCACATACATACTACTTCCTTAATAGCTACATTTCAGGTTAATGTAAAAAAATATATATATACTACTGAGTAAGTGAGTTTCACATTGTCCTGATTACAAATTAGCAGTGGTTAAATTTGGTTAAGTTTGTAAAAAACAAAACAAAACACATCAACAACAAAAAAAATGAAAATCATAAAAAAAAAATGGAGATACAGTTTTTATATGTTTATATGTTTGTTTGTTCCCTACAGTGGCATTAACAGAAGCAATTCAGATTTTGCTCTTTTAGGGACTAAACAATGCTGCCAACAACTTATTTTGATTTTAAATTATTTTACATTATTACTGTTCTATTTTAAATTATGTGACTGTTGTATTTAATTACAGCAAAATAACTGTCTCCAAACTTTGTTTTTCCATCATAAAAACACAAAATTCTTGTTGAAATCTTTGTTGAAATTCCTTAGATAGCTGTTTATTAACCAACCTAATAAGATGGCATATTGTTCCAGTACGATGGCTTCATTGTCAGCCAAAAATAAGACTAATACATGAATAGATAACATGATGATGCATTCATGTTTCACTTCTTTATAAAGAAAAATAGTTGAATAATAGTTGTTATTAAGGTAAATATGTTTTTAATGCAGCATAAAAGACAGATTACAGCTGTGCACTGCCAGGATTATGACATATTCTTTAAAGTTGAAATATATATATATTTTTTTCCCTGGCTGCCACTGTGACTGATGGACCTTAAAGTCTACAATCCACATGGCCACTTCTTTATTCTGTTCACTTCATTTAAATTATTGATTTAACTTTAAGTTTTAACATCTGAAAACTCTCAGTTTCCTGATATGGTCATTCCATTGGCATATACACTGGGTAATTTTATTATGACGTAAATGTGAATGTTCTTTATTTATACAGCCCTTTACAACAACCCTCTCTGTGAACCTAAGTGCTATACAATGGTTTGTAAGTATATAGGAATAAATAAAACAATTAAAAACAAATAGAAGCAATAACAGCAGTAAAAGCAGTGAAAACAATAAAAGCAATAAAGTACAATGAAATAAAGTCAAACAGAATAAAAGTAAAAGTGTAACTGCACTACTGGGTATTAAAAGCCATAAATAAATATGTCTTCAGTCTAGATTTGAGTGATAACTTTATCAAAAATACATACATTTTTATCGCCAGCAGAACCTCACTTTCATTTTTTTCTGTCATATTACTGGTGTTCTTATTTACCTGCAGCTTGTTACATTTATATGCAACATGACTGCTGAAGATGTTTTAGTATGCTAAGCTATAGTCATCTTTCTGTGCAGGGATTTTTAACAATCACTTCATCAGCATCACTGAGATTACAATTACAGCTTTGCATCTTAAAATTGGGTGCTTTGGCACAAAATGTCTGTAAGCCCCTGCAGGACTTAATCACAGAAATAAAGGAAAGGGATGCTTTTTTCATATCTTTATTTGGGTTACATGTGTTAAACTGACTGTGCTTAAATAAAAGTATTGGAGCCTGTAAATTAAAGTGTTATACAATTAAAAACAGGTGGTAAGTGTGAACACATGCCTGTGTTTTTGTCACCTGTCCAATAGGCAAATCAGGAGGCCAATCTCACTGTTTTAACGACTGTATAATTAGTCCTAAGCTCCGAGCACTTGGTTGAAAATGGACTGATAAATGCTGCCTGCTCTCCTTGACTCTCTTCATACATCCTCGTTTACATGGAAATGTCTGTTTGGACAATCTGTGAATCAAAATATCCCAAGGCCATGTAATTTTGCACAAAGTGGACGGGGGCACTTTTTCCATTCCTGGGGTTAATCACATGTTGGTGGGGTAGCATGGTGTCAGAGGCAGAGAGAGAGAAAAGGACGGAAAAGATGAAGAAACAGGATGAAAAGAGGACTGAGGAGAGAGAGGGAGATGGGCTGATTAGAACAAGAGAGGGGCACGTACAACAAAATGAATTCTCCCATGTACCTCGTCCACACTTTTCTTGGACTCCGCCGAATACCCTCCGGCAAGGATTAGCAACCGGGTCGATGGTAAAATTGCCCCTGGACCTCTGACCGTAGGAGTCCCAGCTTTGGCAGGACTGAAGGTGAGACCACAGGCTTTTAGAGAGGCCCCCAGGCACAGGCAGAAGATTACAAGTCTAAAATGTGTGTGTCGGTTTAGCTTTTGAACCTGAGTGAATAAATGATAGCACAAAGTAAATAAGTAAAGACTGTTTTAAGGGTGCCTGGGGCTGTGGTTCCTTTACACTGGATTTAGGGTCGCCGAAGGGGATAAAAAGGAAAGAGAAAGCACTTTTCACACAACACTGCAGGATTTTCCAGTGCTTCTTTTATTTGAAATACCTTCCTTTTAATACTGTGAATATTTCATCTTTGTGAGCTTTTAAAGATCTTTCTGAAAAACCAGTCAAAGATGTGGATATCAATATTAAGTTAGGTAAAGCTCATATAAACATGAGGGCCAGAACCTGTGATAGGGTGTCATTAATTATAATTTTGCTTCACATTAGATCTGCCAGGTCAATAAAATGACTGCAATCAACTATTTACTAAACCGTTTGCTTTTAAATTATTTTGACAGCAAAAACGATGTGATGCAGCTACATACATATTAATGGATTCATAAAGACTTTAGGACGTGTTTAGTGATAATTTTATTTATTGAGCATCACTAATCAAGCAACACTCAGGGGCCCCTGTTTAAAATTTAGATAAATGTTCATTTAGACTGAAAGATAAATCTACCATTCGCAGACATGTGTCTAATATGATGACACTCGGGTCTGTGGACAGCAGTAGTGCTTTTCTCAAGACGCTATTATGTATTTAAGCCAACAGTTACTGTAGAGGTGCGTTTTTGAGCCACTAAAATAACAGAGAGTCTCATTAATATGCAATTAAAAGGTCACTGAAACTGTCAGATGAGTCTGGTCACCATAAGAAGTCTCACAAACAGAAAAACAAGTGTAACAAGAAGTCAAAGAGGAATCCTTCCACTTGCTCTTGAAGTTGGCAGATTTAAAAACATCCAGGAGGAACACAGACTTTGTAAATTATGTGAATATGATGAAGTCGAGAACGAAGCACATTTTCTTCTGTACTGTCCTTTTTACCATGAGTTGAGAGCTCCTCTGATGAATGAAATGTATGTTAAACGTCCTGATAGGTTTTGATGTACTGATGATGACAGACTGAAATGGTTGTTTAGTTATGATATCTATAAGATGGCCTCCTTTGTATCCAGAGCCTGGAAAAAACATCAGGATAGTTTATTTTAATGAGATTATTATTTCCTCTTTGTAAACGTCTACAATGATCTCTGAACTTGATGACTAAATAATGGTGTCTTGTAAGCCCGTTGGGCTGGGCATATTGTAAATGCATGACACAATAATAAAAATCAAATCAAAATCAATCAATCATGTAGACTGGACTAAAATACCGTAGCTACTGTACAGCAGTCAGATGGCATATGGATCGGCTGTTTACAGTGAATAACAACATAGAAAAATTAACTGTCCAGCAAGGTAATTTGGCGATTATTCCAGGTATTATGGCCTCTGTTTGCTTTGGGTAAGAGTGCACACAGCAAAAACATCTTCTAATGACAATTTAGCAGGATTGAATCACAAATAGCAGAAAACTCAGTGGGAACTGGAAGGCATGAGAACATCCAGGTTGCCTGCGGATGCAGGTGTTTGAATTCTGGGTTTATGTTGTCAAATTTGGTGAAATACCAGTGTGACTTGGTAAAAACAGCAGTCTTTGGCACTTGTGATCCAGATCCTTGCTGAAATGAACATCTGTAGTTGCACAGACCCAGATCAAAGTTTTGAAGACTCAAAAGACAAGCCAGAGGGGTAGAATAAAAGTTTATAATCAAAGTTAGTATTAGTCAAAAAGGGACTGTGAGGAGTTTCTAAGTAATTACAGTAAAGTCTCACTTTTAGATATATGCCTGATCGAAATACACACTTTAAGATGAGTTTTATAGCATCAACATAGGTTATTTACGAATCCAATTGCTAACGGTATGTTCTCATGGTCAAGGAATCTAAATATTTAGATTAAATAAAGGTATGAGTAATATTTATGGTCAAAATGACAATATGGCTGAGGACTGAGGAGGACTGGCGGAGGTCTGCACTCTCCGAGTGCTTTCTATTCTATAAATGCTATTCCTTAGCTTCGGGTCGGACAGAGCTGGACTGGCCTGGATACTCAACTTCGGGAACAAGACAATTAAAACTAGAGCAAATTTATATTATTCAGACATATCTTAGAGCACCGGGCTGTAAGTAGTGATATATAGCCGGCTACAAAACTACGATAATAAGTTTTCCAAAAATTGCTTGTTGTCACACATCAAAAACTACCACTACGTAACTAGAAAGAGATACATTACCTAGTCGCTTTGCATCCTGTAAGTTGTTGGATAAAGAAGTTGTAAAGCAATGCAGAGTTCTGAGGAAGGTCTGAGCTGCATTTTTATTAGCATCACAACAGACGCACGCTTTGGCTTGGGTCACGTCTTTACGACAGCCGCCGCGTGTGCTCATGGGCAGCAGAGTCTTTATGTCACCGGAAATAGATTCTCCTCATAGCACCTTTAAGGATTGCTAGCAACAGTGTTTATGTTGCTTATGGTAGATCAACCTTCAAGCGAAATGATTCGCAGATATAAAAACAGACATTTAGAGTCTTGGTAGAATGTCCCTTAACACAATAGTAGATAAGTATGATTGGATATGTAGGTGCAAATTAACCACAGGAACATTTTGTATTTTTTAACATAAACATTCATTAAGTGGCATTGTGGAGTGCATTGTTTTTTCCTTGCTTATTTATTAGCTCATTTTAACTCAGTTATTATGTTTTTCCATCATGGATTGCACCTATTATCTGGGGCAGTTTTTGTATCACCTCCAGCAGGGTTTGAAGCAAGCAGAGCCAAGACTGAACACAAGATACTACTGGCCTCTGAAGTGTCTTTTCCAAGCTAGCTTGATGGTATACTAAGAAAATGTATTTTTATTAAATGAACACTTTCTGGGATTTGTTTTTTTTTTTATATATATCTATATTTATGGATAAAACTCTAAACATTCTGATAAGAATTAAAGAAATCTTTCCATACCCAGAATAACCATAAACAGGCAAGTTAACCTGCTGACCTGCATTTCTGCCTCCTGATTGTGTAATCTGAAAATAAAACCTGAAATGTTGCTAAATTCAGAGGCAGGGGCACAATTTTTCCAACATTTATTTTTTGCAAATCTATTTCTTTGAGTGGCTTGCAAGTACTCGCAAGGTGTACCTTATGAAGTGGCCAGTGTGTATGTTTTTAACCCAAATGATCGTGCCAAATCTGCTTTAAGCCTGACAGTAGGAGCAGCCATAGCGGCCTTGTCGACCCTGAAGAGATGTCTTCGCCAGTGATTTATTTTTTAAGCAGACAGATAAACACATAAGCATAGTAATAAATTCATACTGTACATACACGCTGCTTGAGCTGGCAGCAGATGCAGAGACACACAGAGCAGCTTTGTTTTCTTCTCCTCTGTATATTTCTGTTTATATTCATCGTGCTCTTTGAAGTGGTCGTAACATGGCGTGTTAGTTTTGATGCTTTAATGAATAGACCGTTTTCATGTGACGTACTGGAAAATGGAAACTCTGATTCTTCACCACATTTCTCTCAACCATAGCACCTCTCCTCATCTGCACTTTCACCTTGATTTTTATCTTTTTGACATGTCTTTAAATGTTTTTATGGCTTCAGATAATTGTCGCCTGAAATCATCCTCTGCATCATATTATTTTCAGCCTGTGCACATTTTTTTCTGTCTTTTTATGTGCCCTTAATCATTTGACTTTCTCTGTTTTTTCTCCACTGACCTTGTTAAAGCTTTAAATTCACTTGTGTGGTTTTTTTCTAATTATGTGATTCTGTTTGTAGAAATGTGCTGGACATCATGCTGTGCATTTGTGCGAGTCGGGCCTTATGAGTAGTTTGTAGAGACGATAACTGTCTGACTGGGGAGGCATCATAAACAGGCAAGAACAGTTTTCTTCCTTTTATCTTTATGCTTCTCAGAGTAATCATTTGACTCCAATATATTAGCAAATTTTGTGTTTTCTTGCCCTCACACCATCAAAGGCCAAGGCTGGGGGAATTTTGTTTATTAAGAAATTTGTCCATAACTCTGCCTGTTGTCTGTCTGTCCATATATACACCAGTCTGTTTTGTTAAATCTGTATCCTAAAGGCTTTTTTTTTCCTTGTACAAATTTTCACTGTGATTTATGGATTAAATAATTAGATGATGGTGTTTCAAGTTTTAGGTCAAGGTCACAGAGTTTCAACTTTATTTTGTACTCATAAACTCAACATCTCAGAAGGCCGTAGGAAGCTTGTCCAAAGATGAATACTTAGGCCCATTCTGACTCAAGGATGTGCTACTAAGATTTTGGAGCCTCATGTCCATCACTTGCTTGTAATCTCTGTCTTTCAAGAGCACTTATAGGTCTTCTTTTTAAAGAAATAAAGTAATGTGGAGGTCATGGATCAATCAATCAGTCAATCTTTATTTACATTCCATTTTTCCTGCAACATATGTAACTGAAAGTGCTTGCAGAAAAGAAAACAAGAGGAAAAAGAGAGGGGTAAAAGAAAAAATTCCAAACATGGCACCTGTCAGGGAAGCACAGTGTGGGATTGGAAAAAAAACATCTCAACATATGAGACAACAAACACAGAGACGAGCACATGGGGTCGGGAGAGGGGCATCTAGTGGGGGCGTTGATTCAAAGGGAGACCAGTGACCTTGTCTTGGCTCAGACCTCACAAAATCCCTATTGTCCTATAAGATGGCTGTACAGCCTTGGACATGAACCTTTATCTCTTTCTTTTGTAAAATCACAATCCCTGTATGATTGTAAATGTTTTCTCCAAACTTCACAAAAATATTTATCTGATTCAAAGACAAACTTAATCAACTTTGAAATTCATAGCTCAAACTCAAACACACAAGGCCTCATCTTTATGTCTTAGTTTTCCTACCTTAATAAGAATGTCCACCCTTTTTTATAAATAGACATTAGTTTTCAGGCCATAGGTTAAGGTCAAGGCCATGGTCCCTATTGTCCATCCTTTGCTTGTACACCCAAAAACTCGTGGAGAATTTAAAGATCATGGGTTAAAATTAAATGTATGGAGCTTCTTGCCCATTATTGCTTTTTCAAACATACAGATGAATTCATGAGATTTCATTAGATTTTGAAAGTCAAAAGCTTAAAGTCAAGGTCAGCAGGCCTCTTGTTCATTCTTTTTTGTAAACTAAATAACTGTACAAGACCACAGGGGTATTTCTTTAGCTTGTGGGACAATGTTCATCAGTCATTGTCATGCTGCGTTGCTCATGGGCAGTTAGGACATTCACAATGTGTTAAGCTTGATTTTATTGCCTGTGCTCGCTCATGTCTTCTTCTGTTAGGACATAATGTAATGGTCCACAGCCCTTCTTACTGTACCATTCCCTGTGCTTTAACAATCTGGCAGTTGTACACCTTGTAGAGGCATAAAACTGCCAGGTGTTGGTTCTAGTTTTGCTTGTTTTGGCTCAAAATTCAATCTTGAGTTGCATGGTGTTTCTTTTTATGTGTGCCAATTATTCGTCTTGCACCTTCAAAGTGATTACTCTTTGTGGTACAATTACACCCACCTACAAGAGTGGAGGTGTATCAAAAACATGTTGCTTTTCATTACCTACAAATGTTTTTCTTGAACCACAAATATATTTTAATACTTTTAAATACATGGGTGTATTTGTTTGTCTTGGGCCATTTTGTGAAGGAAAAGGACAAGGAACTGAAGCCAAATCCTGAGTTACCATGGTAATGGTCCGCTGAACAGACACTTTTTCAAAAACGAGCCAGTTCCCAGACTTTCCAGTGTTGTCATATATCCAGCTCTGTGAGAGTGCATGTATGCTTAAAGGGAGAATATAGAAAAAGGTGTGTGTGTACCCCATGTGTGTATTTGTGTGATTGCTCTCCCCCGTGTTGTGCGATTAGATTTGTCTCCTTTACCTTCAGGGTTGTTGTTTTTGTCAGCCAGCCAGTGTGTAAAAGCTATGGGTTAATGCATACACACACAAACACACACTTGCACACACATTAAAGACCCTACTGGCAGAGCAGCGCACAGTCATGGAAGGGTGCCAATAATTCATCTATACTACAATATTACTCATGTAGAACGCACACACACGCACACGGGAAAGTCATTAGTAGCTCTAAGCTGCAGACACTCAAAGCTTTGTTGTAATAGGAACTACTTTTGTCCAAGATAATAAAGAGTTTATAGTCATAAAATGTTTAAATAAGAAAACCAAAGCCTTAGAAACCACAAAATGTACAAACACAGCAGTAGATAGACTTTAACATGCAGGAGTCCAAACAGGGGGCTATAAGATTTTTAATCAAAGCTTGAAAAATGATCACTCAAAAGCACACTTGTATTCCTGCACATATTCATCCTCTTAATGAGATGAAATAATCTCTGAAGCCTAAAAGGTATCTAGAGGACTAATGCTTGAAACAAACATCATCATAATGTCAAAATTCCACCGCTTTTGCAAAGTGGTCTCAAGCGTACTTTTGGTCTTTTGAAGGACTCTGTCAGGACCACTTTGTCAAGAAAGACACAAGAGCAGTTATTTAAATTAGCTTTATTTGCATGTTTTTAATTTGGTGGGGTCTCTCCCTGCCTATCCACACACTGATGGTGAAAGCCCTGAGCAGGAACAGCACATGTCCACGTTCTCCTTGCAGCCCTCAAAGAAAGCATGAGGCAGGGGGACAAGCAGCAAAAATCCACCAAGAGTAGGCATCAATGTCAGCTGACATTGATTAAGCCAGAGAACAGCACAGGAGCTGGGCTGGAGGAGGGTGGCAAAGCAGCTTGCAGCAGGAGCAGTGAACAGTAGGGAGCTAGAGCAGCTTAAGTAAAGCAGTCTCAGTGCATTTAGCCAAGCACAGCAATCAGCTGGCTGTCAGCAGTGGCATGCTAGCTTTGGATCAGCTGTTTAACAATTGGATGCTGACATGTTAGCAATCTTGACTCTCCTGCCAGAACCAATGCTGTGCTCCATTTATTGAAGGTAGGAAATGAACTAATTTTTGTGTTTAACACATCAGCCACAGTAGTTCTGATCTCTGCATATGTAAAGAGAGACTTCATATAGAATCTGGGATATATATCATGCAGAGAGGGGCCAAGAGATCCAGAACAGCATTGGGGTGATTGTACTCTTTAATGAACACATTTACCATGCTTTACTTTATGGTAACAAGCTCCCTTGTTTTGGTACTACTTTGTAACAATGTAAAACCTACATCCCCTTCCACCTAGAGTGGTGTAGTTCCAAAACAAAAGGCGGTTGCTAGCTTAAAGCTAGGGTCGGTAATTTTAGAAAACTGTGATGAATTTGAATGTCGCATCTTCTCTGGGCTCCACCTAGCCCCTCCCACCCCTCCTCCAAAATGACAACTATCCCATTCAAGGCAGGCTTACAGCTGCTATGCAAACACACAAATTGCAACAGTCTCTTACATGGCAAACAATTTTATACATTCCAATCCTGAAAATCACTTGTGTTTTGCTGTGTAAGTACAAATAACTAAATGAAAGTCCTTAAAACACAGTTTGAGCCAAAAGTAAAAACATTTTTGGACAGCTCTTTTACTTAAAATTTAAGAGCATAGTTTTGACACATTTTGCCAAACTTAAAAGCACATATGGTTTTGACATAACATCTGGATTATGTCATTAGTCCTTTTTTAAATTGGGATTTTGCTACAAAGCTATAACAAAAGGAACTGTCTGTCTACCTTTGTACTTTAATATTGAATCTGGGACAGCATAATACTGATGTTCTGGTGAGTGAATTTACATTTCACTATGACCCTGCAGAAGCATGGAACAAATGAAGTGTAATCAAGCAGGAACTTCATACACTGAAGTATACTCAATATTTTACATAAACAGCTCTGCTCTGTTCAGTGGGCTGAGACATTAATAGTTACACTGTTTTGCTCTTTTTGGCCTCTGGCACAATCTTTGATGCCGGGCCAGTGCCCCACCATAACACTTCCATGACATATATGTGGATGGCCTTGCGGAAAATATTTCTTCAAAACATTCAGCCTATGAAACAGAGGCAGCCTTTTGTTCACCTGCAGACGAATAATGATTCAGATTATAATTTATAAGAAACCAAGCCTTCTGCTCATTTTGCCCTGTGCAAAAATATTCTCCCATTTCTTTTATGCTGGTGATGGCTGAGATCCTTGAATTGCTTTTTAGAATATTGTTATTTCATTCCCACATAAGATAGTTCTCTCAGTATTGCATAAAGGAATTATTTGTTTTGATTGCTGAAAGGCAGAGAGGCGAGAAAGCCAATAGCTGAACTGTACTGACTTTTTTCTGAGAGAGAGTGACAAATTCGACTGTCTCTTTTCAAGCATACATCAATAGAAACAGTGTTTTATACTTTCAGGTTAATGAACAGAGTCCACACTCTGTCCTGACTGTGGTTCATATATGCATTTTATATGATTTCAAGGGTATTTTTATTATTTATAATGTAAAAAAGACTAGTTTTCATATACAGAGCTCCCAGATATACTTTATCCCGTTTTGTGATACTCCTCTTTCTTCACAGTCTTTCTTTGCCTGATAGGTCTGTGTGCTGTTCATTTGAGTGTCATGACATGCTCAAGCCCTGGCTGGCTCTTTAATCCTTTACAGCACAAATTGACCTGATTTGATTGGTCATAATTACACAAGACTGCATAGTAAGAGTTTCCTCTCCTAAAAGAGTAAAACTCTATTTGAGGTGTTCAATTAGAATAGATCATTTTAATATCACAGTGGCCCACATGTCCTGCATATGAATCCTACAATCTTGTCTTTTTTCATGCCCTATTTCCACAAGCAGGGCTCAGAAATACACTTGCCATGGCACACCACTGCAGTGGGTGAAAAGCCACCAAATAGGAATTTTGGTAGTGGGCAAGCTGCTTTGCACATAATCAACTCTCAGTGGAGTACACAGTGCTCCTCACATGTTTTGGTTTGGTTATTGGCTCAAACTGCTTTGCCTGTCCTCCATTCCCTAAAAATGTTTTGTTCTTCTTCTGTTGGTTTCCAGCAGACTTGGTTCAACTGTTGTCAAGGTCTAGAGAGCACTGGCCAAAAAGGTTGGGTTAGGCTTGGATGGATCAAGTGGTTCATTGCTCCAGGCACACTAATGTGCTGTTGGGCTATTTATTTTACTTCCAAATGTTTATTTACTGTTGAGTTTGGATTCTTTATCCCCATACTGACACACTAAGCTGTATATCTCTGTCTCTCTAACACTCTATTATGAATTCATGTCGTCAGGCAGATCCAGCTTGCAAGGCTTCAATCTGGTAAATTTGTCTCCTGTTCAGAAAAGGACCACATTGTTCAGTCAATAGAGAAGACTGAATGAACAGCTATGTGCCTGGTTCAGTTCTGCTAGAGGCAAGAAATGATGACAAGCATCTTTATTGCTAAATACGGCAAATTTTGCACACTGCTAATTTCCATCGATAGTCCCGAAAACATAAAACCAATATTACAGAATATCAAAAAGCACAAAATCACAAATAAAATCAGATAAAGTTACAATAAAACAGACAAAAAACACCACAGGCTGTATTAAACATTTTTTTCAAACATTCAAAACATTCAAAAATTCAAATATTGATTGCTATACAGCCATGCCTTGAGCTGACTCCTCAAAGAAATTAACGAAGGGCTTTCTCTGATTGCCATAGGCCATGAACTACAGCAAGTGCAATTTCTAATAGACAAGAAATTCTGGGCAAGAGCAGAGTCCCTAAATTGTTCTTAACATCTCCTCTTGAAACTGTCTTTGTTCTAGTTTTCCCGTTTTTCTTTTCAATAAAATCTCCAAGGGCCGACTGGTGCTTGAAATGGCTGGTTTCTTTTCATTTGTCTTGATGGCCTTTTTGTAAAGCTGTTCAATAGGTTATGGTTGACAAACAACCAAGTTGTGAAGCAGTATTCGATGTGAAAACTCTGACATGCCTATAATTGACGGATCATTCTTTCTGTCTCCTTTGTATTTTTTTTTTAAAATCTCCACCAAACATATCTGGATACGTGAAATGGTTCATCTTGTGTGATACAACAGAACAGAACACCTTAAAATTCCCCACGAGGTATGACCCTCACAAAAAACTGAGCCAAGGTAAGGCCGATCTTACAGAGTGGCCCGTGTTAAATAAATGTGAAATGAACAGCCGCTGTTAACTTCCAGAAATCGCAAAATTCTGCCTCAAAGTATTACAACGAAGAGAAAATGCAGTATTTTGGGTCTGATAAGCCTTATAAAGAAAAGATCTATTACTTCCACAGGACTTTCCAGACCATCTTTCATCTCCTTCAACAGTACCTATAGCAACACGCCCACGCCAGCCCACAACACCACGGCCCCCTGCTTTTGTTTTAACTCAGAGCTATTTTGGGACTGCACCAAGAAGCCGAAGCTGACCAGCAGACGGGGAGTGCTGACACAAAGTTCAATGTAGCATCACAAACAGCAGAGGAAAAAAGATGAGCAGTGCCGAGGCTGCAGGAACAAATGAAGTGAACATCAGCTCTTCTCCTGCGCAACTTTATGGTGCTTAAAAAGTGTAATTAAAATGTACAGACCGGAGTCACTGTTGTCTCACAGGGATGGTATATAAGTTGTGGAGGCAGTGAAATGGAAAATAAAATCAAAGTTTTTCCCTGAGTTTTGTGACTGATTACAGTGTTGAATGCCTGATCTGTTATCTGTAATGGATTAGACTTGAGGGTAACTTTCCAAACTTTGCTGCTGCTGTTGGTTAACAGGAAACTTAGCAGTGCAAAAATGGAAATTACGCATTTCAGTTCTGTTTGTGCCTTTTCCCATGTGCCATCTTTAAGGTTGCCACCGCAACGTGGTCGCAGCTTGTTGATTTTTATTTGGAAGTACAGTTTGTTTCCAGTCCGCCCTCCCACACAAAGATACACAACCCACACACAGACCGTGTCCTTGTATTACCCAGTGTCATCGTGTGTACAATTAGAGAGAAATTTCCACCCTTAGGTACACTTTCACTCTCAAATACCATCAATCCAGGATGGTAGAAGCATTCCTGCAGTTATTCTGTGATTAAGTGTTGCAATTTGCTCAGTTGATGTACCCACTCCTTCTCAAACTGTCTTCTGTGCCAGTTAATGCATCCCTGCATTTCCCAGAATGCCTCTAACCAATCCCCTTGGATCAGATGCATGGACTTGTTGCTTGCAGTCGTCCATGTGTAGGTGGAGAGAGCAGGAGTGAAAGCAGGCGAGGGAGATTTGTTCCTATCAAGAAAAAGTGAGTCACACTCTTTAGTCAAAGTGTGGTGTGTCTTTGAGCTGCCACAGGGGGAGACAGTTGTCCCCTGTTCTCTTCCCCCTGTACATCAGCTCAGCCTCAGAAGTCTGCGTTGCGACTGAGGGAATGACACAGAAATCTGGTGTATTGTGATTGATGTTTAAGAGAACTAAGAAACATTAGGCCATTAAAATTCACTTAGCTACACCAGAACTATCTCAGCAGGATCTGACTGCATTTTCTACATGTCACACTGATGAGAGCTACTTCTATACAGAAGATACTGCTCCAGAGAAAAAGTTCATTGTGAAGGACATTTAAAAATGCAATCATACTCAGCCATCACGCCTTAATGATCACATCTTTAGTTTGGAGGCAGAATTATAACAATGATAGGATAAATAGTTTGGAATTGTGGAACCAAGGTGACGTTTGAACTTAAATCACAATGCTGCTTATTTACAGTAAATTTCAGAGTAAGTCTTTTATTTTTCATTTATTTCATGTTGTAAACGACACTCTACATCATGAGTGTATGCTTGAAAAAGGCTTGAATGTGTTATTTATGTAAGATTGGTAATATTACCCATTGTCAGTTTTTTTTTCAAAGATGGAACAGTCTTAGGTCATGAGCTTTTTCTTCTTATCTTATCTTGTAAACATGGTTGGGTAACTATAGAGGCCCAAGGCCACTTCCTTCCCCTTCCTCATTTAATGAGGCCCATGAGCTAAATTTAGGATTAATTTCAAACCTGAAGAAAACATGACTAAATCTGCCACAGGGATTTCCGCTTCTTAGCAACAAAAACATAGAAAGTCTGACTGCAGGCATCCACTCTCAAACTCTGTCGTTTCAGGCTTAATAGTTTTAGAAGTTTAGCTATAAATGAACAAATCCGAAAAGTTATATATAATATATAATACAGATACTTAACAAATATATCAAACAGATATAAGATGAAACATATAGCTTGTGGAGGATGCAGAGGAGTTCTGACACTGAAGGATGCCAGACAGTGAAGGGCTGCAGCCGGGCTCTACTCAGCATTAGATCATGATTAGTAGCTACACAGGTCAATGACCAGAGTCCTGATGTATACAGCACCACATAAGAATTTTAATAAACATCTCTGATTATAAATAATGATTTTATGTGATTTAACCTTTGCAAAAGTCATCAATATAAACTGCAGTACATTTTTCTGTAAAACTAGAAAAATACATTAACAGATATATTTGATATAAAGGTTGAAATGTCAGTGCGGAAATAAGCCCTAAAACAGTGCATCATGATGCAGATGAAAAGGACTCAGCATCAATGGAGACGCTGCATATAATTGACAATTGCGCATAAGATGTTGCTTGTATATATTAACATACTACATTACATTCTGTGTATATGTACATGTATTTAATTATAACATTAACATAATCAACAGTGAAGTATTTTCATGGATGAAGAAGCAAACTGCTCTATGCAAAAAATAACAGTTTGATGCTAAATAAAGACCCTAATGTTTCAAACATCCTTCTTGTGTGATACAGTAGACTCAAAGTTTGTGGTTGGTATCTTCTTTAAGAAGGGGCCCTTTCTGCAAGATGCTAGTCTTCAGCAGGCAATGGTGCTGGCATGTATATGCTAACATTCAACAGTGGATATCACCCTCTTTGGGAAAATACTCATAAGTTTCTTTCATGGCACTCATATTTGAAAGGCCTCACTTCAGAAAACCAAAACTATCCCTTTAATTCTGTGCTGAGTTTAGAAATATATATATCTTTGCATGATAAATATCTTTGAAAGCAATGATTTTTTTCCTGCCTAAATACCCTAAAAATTCTAATTACTGTCCTCATAGCAGAAAGGAGACAATTCATATGGCCCACTTTGTAATCAAGTTTGTCTATTTTAATTGTCTTGTAAAAATAATTGCTTGGGTACAGATGTAAATTAACAATCAGATGACAACACCAGTAAACAATCTGTTTCAATGATTATGTGTCTTTTTAAGATCTAAACATAATGACAGATAAACAACACAATAAAACATCATCATGGTGCGATCAGTGTTAATATGATAGTTACAAATGGGAGTCCTGGAAAACTGATCAATCTGGCACTTTGTAGACTGTCCTATGTGAATCACAGGTCTCCTTAAGTATTAAAGTGTTTTACATACTTCTGTGGACTGTTGAAAAAAATCCCTGAGGTTAAAATCACAACTTCCTTTGATACTAGAGTATGTTACTTGACAAATAGTCATAATGTAAAAAAAATCCCGTGATCTCTGATTCATGGGCTGCATCTGAAAATTAATATGAAAATATGCCACCACATTGAAAATAAATGCTATGACTTCAAGCTTAGGAGATGTATCCCATATAGGATGTATCCTCCTCCCCCCTTTTTACCTCCTTTTTCAGTATTTCTGGTTAAATGTCAGAAACAACGGGTCTGTGTGATGATTTTATTACTCTAACACTCAATAGCAGGAGCAGGATTGTGCACTGAAACAGAAACACGTTTTATTGATGTTAAACCAGAACAGTCGGCTTGTAACATGTGGTTCACATACAACACGGACTCTCATGTATTACAATCAGAAACAGCAGTTTTGGAGCTTTACACATATAGGCAAAGACCTACACACACACGGACACACACACTCTCCCAATGGTCTTCCATTATTCTCTCTCCTGCACACACACAGGCAGGTGGAGTGAATAATGGCAGGTTTGTGCGTCTGGCTGGAATATTGAATTTATTATTCCTGTTGTGGAGGCGAGCAGACAGGGTATATATATGGTTGTTATGAGGAGACAGATACATTTGGAAATATTACTCATGTTGTCCACATTCCAGGGGAAATAAAAGAAACTCCACCCCTGCTTTTTTAATACAGCACTAACACTTTGTACCATATTTAAACTGAAGTGTCATCCTATTTAGGCTTGTGGTAAAAACAGTTTTGCATTTACACCAATGTTTTTTTTAGATATGACATGAATGGTTTTCTGGTACTCGGGGCCTTATAAATTAATGATCACATATCTAGGACAATATACCAGGTGTTTAGGAAGAGAGATCAGCAAGGGTTTGAGACCCTGACAAGGGGGTAGGACACAAATTCAAGGTGTTGAAGAATTAAAGGGATAGTTCAGTAATTTTTAACTTGGGTTGTATCAGGTACTTGCAAACCTTTTAAGAAGGGGCTGAAATAGGTCCCAGCAGTGCTGTCACTTTAAGGAGATCCAGCTCAGACTATCAGTAAGGTATAGTGGTGTTGGTGGATACAGTGATTCGTCAAAATTGTTTGATTTTTATGTAAAAATGAGCCACAAAACTATGTTTGTTGAATGATTTCAAAGAGTCCCCCCCCCTCTTTTGATCCACTGAATCTTGCTCTGAAGAATTTATTCTACTCAGCAGAGAATAAATGAACGTCATCGTTGCTTGAGGCAAAATCCCTCATATTTAGTCCAGTGTTCGGTTCCTCTGCTCATGTTGTGTCTTCATGAGTCCACAGAGGAAAACAGCAGAACAATGTGCAAAGTGGAAGAACACACGGCTACTTTCCATATCCTAAATCAGCCCTATTCAATTAGCGGCCCATAAGCAACCCTCGAGTGGCCCGAAATCAACGTGATTGGGACTTAAGTCCGGCGAGAAAAACAGAAAAACCTTTACAAACACTGGCAAAGTCTTACAAAAATTCCAACATTATTACAGACATTGAATGCAACATGTTCTGAAAGGTTGCTGTTAAGCATGTTACTTTTAATGCTCATTCAAATGTGACCAAAAGATGGTGTTTTTATCCTGCCCTTTTTTTAATGTTCATACACACCTTAATATGTGCTTGTATTTACCTGTCAATATGTGTGTAAGTGAAATGTTTCAAGTGTTAAATTTAAAGAAACAGTATTTCAGCAGAAATTTAGTTTAAGTACTGCATTTTACTGAGTTTATGTCCTTTTGGATATGGCAATAAATTAATAAACATCCAGTATTTTGGTTATCTTTTAGTTTCTTTTACGTGGTTAACTCTACTCTCTATCTACCAAAAAGGTCTGGCCCAGCTCGTGTCCTAAGTCTAAATATCTGGCCCGACTGAATATCTAACTGAATAGCCCTGTCCTAAATCATACATTAGACCCAACTTAGTTTTGTAGCTCATCTTTACACAGAACTTTAAATTTATGAGATGCCTTTTTGTTGGTGTTGTTGATAAAGTGGCCACATAAACTTTTCAGATTCAGCCAGGGTGCATGATAGGACAGCAGAGACCTCCCTCCTCTTTGAATGGATCTTAGAAATGGCCTGGTGTATTTACACAGCAATACCCCAGTGGATAGAAACCTTTGACCATGACTACAAAGAGATATTGGAGCATTTTTCATCTCCTCTCCACTGGTCTGGGAGCAGCAACCATCTGCCACCTGCCAACTCCTTAAACTTATAGTCGGCAACTTTTTCAGGATCACATTGCTGCATGTTTTATGTATATCCTTATATTCTATCCACAAAGAGTGGTGCTTTTAGTTATTTTTCTCAGTCTTGCTTAGAAAATGTTACTTCAGCAGCAAAAGGCACAATTGGACTTGTTGTTCACAGACATAGTACAGGAAAGGGAAATGTCCTCCCTCAGGTGCCTTCCCGTTTCTGCTCTTTAGAAGGCTTGCAGCACATCCCTCTGAGGACCATTGAAATGATCAGAGGAGCATTCTTGTGCCACTGAGCTTTGCCCTGGATGTTGTTGCTGCTGTTTTTTAATTATTGAAAAAGGAAGGCTTCTTCTACTGATGTGCTCCCTCTACACATTAAAAACTGCATTGACAAATTTCGACGATCAGAGTTAATATCACCACTTCTTCAGTGTCTCTATGTGTCCACACCACAAAGTGTAGTTTTCACACTTTTTGGAAAGTGGATACTTTTACTTTTATCAAGTGTAATCAGTGGCGGCTGGCCAATAGAGGGCGCTAGGGCGCCGCCCCCCCAGTGGAGAGTGTGATATTAAATGTATTTATTTTGAAAAAATGAATATTACCAAAAATTACTTATCTAAATATGTAATATAACATAAATATAACATAAATATCTATCCATTAAGATTTAAAGTAATTAATTTTCATTAATGTAGAACAAAAGTAAGCCTTCTCGTCTCTGTCTCCGTGTCTCAGGGGCGCTGAAAATATCGCCCCTGAGACAGTGACGCCTAGCCAATAAGGGACTGTTACTAGGGCAAGATAAGCGCCAATCAACATGAATTTGGCCAATCAGCGTGGTTGAAAATAATCTCCGAAGGGCGATTCTTATTTCGCCCCTCGGGTTTATTCGGCTTGTGTCGGCCATGCCCGGAGTGACTAATCGGGAGGACCGGGACAATTTCCGGTGGGCCGGCCTGACGTTTGGGCTGTGAGGACCAGTGTTAATATACATTTTTTAATATTATTATAATTTTTTGGTTTGGTGTTCATTCATGGCACTGAGTGAGTATTACCTCCATGCTGTTACCGCTGTCCCTGTGGGCCGTCTCCCTCGGCAGCCTTTTTTTTTTTTCAGAGGCATCCTGACGTAACAACACGTCCGCGCAGGCTAAAAACAATTAGCTCCGCCAGTCGGAGTCTGTGAGATGAGCCAGATAGTAGCCGCAGTGCTGGACTGCCGACAAGATGGACAAAAAGCACAAGGGTGGCGCGGAAAAGAGAAGAATTAAAAGAGGAAAGTGCTTGAAAATGATGCAGCAAAATGATGCAGCAAAATGTGCAAAATAGCGACTTTTTTAACAGAACGAGCTCGCGGTCTGAAACGAAAGAGGATGAAGATGAAACTGGTAAGGGAAGGTGTTGAATAAAATGACACTTGCACTGTGTGATGATGACGCCACATAACTGGGGAAACTTTGTCCTGTAGCCCCTCAGAAGAGATGCAGCAGCACCAAGCAGCAGCCATGAGCCCAGCACAGGTGCAGAGTGGGCAGGTAGGATTGTTCACTGAGTGAATATTAGAATTAATGTCAGAGTAGGGGAGAGTGGGGTAAACTGAGCCAGTGGGTAAGTTGACCCAGCCCCTGTTTCTGGGAAACAGTAAATAATTCTTGTCATGAGGCCCTAAATTCAGAAAGCCCTGATCATTTCACCCTGCCTCTGTTGAAGAGAAGCACCTGGTACAAACAGTTGGTACTTTTAACACAAAAAACTCTTTTGGTGTGCCAGAGTAAATTTACAGCATGTCTTTGAGCTTTTTTTATCAGTTCCAATTTATCCAGGTCTAAAATGGTGTGATATACATATTTGTTATTTACCAATGTATAAAACTATATGACTCATTTGGCTACGGATGAGCCTGTAGTTTGCGTCGAATCGTAGTGGGATGGTTGTTAAAAACTGAGTGTTGCACAGTACTGCCCCACCAAGAATATTTTTCACCAGCCGCCACTGAGTGTAATTATTGGATCTTTTTGGAGTTAAGATTTAAAACTTTGGAAAATGTACCAGGCAGTGTTAAATCCACACTAACACTGAAAAGTGTTACTGTTTCTGCATTAATTTACTATATATTATTCTAAATTATATTATTAAAAGATTGCCCTGCAGGGCTGGTAATATCAGATGGTTCTTGCACAAAAATGGCGGATGGGTAGGATGAAGACACTACAAGTGTCACAGCTTCAATGTTCAGAGTTAAAATTTTTGAGTAAAATATCCTGGGGTGATGTCTATGGATTTGAAACATCACTCTTAACCCTGTAAAGCCAATTGTATCATATGTGATACATACTTTTATAGTACCTCTATCTACTCAATGTGATCAACAAATTCAATAAAAATATCTGAATACAGTCAGATAAATGATTAAAAAATGTCCTCAAATGGATTATCAGTTGCCAAAAACATCTAATGTATCAAATGAGATACGAAGAATCTATATGTTGAATTTTATGGACATTTTGATATTTTTAGGATTTTAGTAGAAAGTGAAACAAACATTTCAGCTCCAAAAAATTGGAATTTTCTGGCTATAATCTATGGTCTTGGGCCTTAAAGGGTTAAACTTGTTTTTGACACAAACTTTTCTCCAACTAAGAGTAAGTTTATATGTTAGGGATATGGCCCCATCCATAAGCGCAAATCCCAGGGGAGATGCAGGGGACGTGTCACCTGTCTGTCCTCTCTGACTCTCTCTAGCAGTACATTAACGTGTTTTGATGGTACAATACAAGTAATGCTATTTAAAAACACATTGTCAGACAATTGTAGCTGTTAAAGATTACAACCCCCCTCCCCCCATAATGGTTTGGTCCAAACTGTTTCTCTTGGCAACCGGCATAGTTGCTGCTGCAGAGCCCTGTACACACAGAGGCAGGCGGACAAGGCATTGGTAGATGGAGGAAGTGTATTAAAATACAGAATGGTTGATAAGTTGTTTATCACTCCACTTGTTTAACAAGCACAGCATGAAAAGCAAAATTTCAAAACCTGTGTTCGAAGTCTGCAGGCATGTTTTATTTTAACATAGCACGCAGCTAGTAGGGTGTTTATTTTGAAGCTAAAACTAAATTTGTACTGTATGTAGCACATCTTTTCATCTTAGTTTTCTAATGAATATGTGAATTGTCCAGAGTTTTCTCTCCTCTCTGTCTGATGCAACAGACTGTGACAGTCAGAGAGGACAGAGAGGTGACATGCTGACATCCTCATCCTCTCATATATGACACAAATATCACATAATAATATAATTATCTTGAAACATTTATTTTACTTTACTTCTGTTACAGATTTATTTATTGAAAGAGAAAGTAGTTCTAACTTGGACTTAGATGTTCACTTGAACACATCCAGTTTCTGATCACGTTCTGACTGTTCATTTCCACTCCTTATATTCCTCCAATTAGAACACTTTTTACATTTTTTGTTTGTTTTCTTTTTGACAGTTTAATAAAAGTATATACTTGAAGAATATTTTGATGTAGTTTGGTTGTTCGTTAAAGCTTTTCTTCTAGTTTTAGAACTTTTATTGAGCTCTCAGTTCTAGTAAAGCCGCTGAAGTGATGGTAAGACTAATGTTAATGGTGATACAAATTCTGTTAGGTCACATATGGTGTAGTTATCACCTTCCAGATAATGGAATGGAATTGCTGGTTGAGCATAAAAAAACCTGTAGACAAGTAGGATATGGACTAACAAGGAACAATGACTTGCAGTTATTGGTTAATATAGCTATGCTAGGCATTTGAGAAAGTATCAGAACAACACAGCAAAAATGTAGCATTTATTTTAAGGCCATATACATATTGCGCAGTCCATCTGGAGTTTTTGGTTAGAAATGAACCTAAGTTCACTGGATTAGTTTGAATACTCAGTTTCGAACAAACAAACACACATGCTCACAAACACACACAGCCTACTGGCATTTATCTCAGCCTCAGTTACATCAGCACACACCCAGAAACACACACTTTCATGGGGACAAACACACAGACAGTCCAGCTCATTGTCAATGATGTATGTGTCCAATAGAGACAGTATTGATCAGCACTGTGTGGCAACAATTGATAGTTCATTGTCAGCTGTAAAACATTTTGCTGTGTGTGTTTTGTGAGTGTGCGTGTGTGTTGCGGGCAAGGTTGTGTTTCTCTTTTGTCAAGGCTCTTAAAACATATAGTTAACTTTGTGCGTGTTTTTTACGCTTCCATGAGTCTTTTGTTTTTTATCTCATCCTATACCTATAAATACTGCCTGAACTGACTCACATTTTCCAACACACACACCTGCACACACAGCACAAGCAGCCATAACTATAATTTGTGCTGTGCCGCATCCTTCTATCCGAGGTACTGAGATATTTACACTCACATTTTCTCAACAGACTGAATTAACTGCTGCGTCCCAACTCTTTGTCTCTCTGTTTACCTCCCAGACACTTACTCAGCTGTAATATAAAGAATAAACTTGAGTTTGTTTTCGTGAATATGTGTCTAATGTCTCCACAGTGTACAAAGCTGAGTGTTATGGTCACAAGCCTGTCGCTGGAATCTAAAGGAAGAGCCGCTCGGATGCTGCAGCCTGGGACTCCTAAAACGCTGGAGCCACTTACAGCTTATAAAGGAGCTGTCCTCACTAATATCAAATCCACACGAAGGAGAGGAATGTTCAGGACACATACATCACTTAAACTCTAATGGGTAATTATAAGGTGCAGGTGGAGGAGTTAGTGATGGTATTGACTGTTATCTCACCGCAGAGGTCCTTTTTTTTTATCAATAAGCATCATCACTGTTCATCAGCTCTGTCAGTTACAGCAGCCATCAGGGACTTGGAGAAGATACTGCGGTTGGACCAAAGCAAAAATACACACTGATGTACATCATGTTCCTTTCTCTAAGCACATGGAGCACCATTATGTTGTTCCATTTTAAGACATCATGTTTGTTAGGGGCCTGGAACAATCTAAACCCAGAGAATTCCTCAGAGCGGAGCAGAGAGAGTGGTACGTGTTTTCTTTTTGCTTATATTCACTGTCTTGGTTGATTTGGTTGACTGAGAGTCATTTGCTTGTTTTTTATGGTAACTGTCATTTTTAATATGTAGAGGAATGATCAGTTTAACAAGTCCTTTGAATTCTGTCAGCCGTAAAGCACTGCAAGAGTTTAAGCTGCAGTGGCCGTTGACATCTGTGTATGAGGAGACAGACAGGATGTGTTTTATAACAACTTTTTGCCTAAGGCACATCAAATCTAAGTCAAAATCTGATCAATCAAATCATCATAAGACAGCACTGATATAGGCTTTAAAATGGGCTTACATGTTTTAAATGTATGACTGATGGCAGGTAAAATTTGACAAACAACTATATCCCTCTGCAATATCCTTTTTGGGATGTTATTGGATTTTCAGCCAAAACGCAAATATTCTGAAACTTACTTTAGCCTATAGCCAAATGTTTTTTTTAATTAAAAACCAAATATATTTTTAATACTAACTTGCTCTTGTAACAGCTAAAAAAATGTACTCACAATTAGTAGGATTAAATGAACCAGCCAATAACATTGTGAAATGCAAAATACAGTGTTTCTCTGTTTTTTCATTCTTTTTTTTTCTAAATTATAGTGTTTTCAGTTGGTTGTGGAAAAAATGTACCTAGAGTATATGACTTAATTAGAAACTCATCCAACTGTTTCTGTGTAGTTGTGACTGTAACTCATTGCTGTGCCGGTTTCCAAGGCACACCTATACCTGTATAAGACTCCCCAGTGTGGCACACAGGCACACACACACTGTTTTATAATGTATTTCAGGAATTAAAGCTAAGGATGCCTCCAGCAGGAATCTGAGATTATATCAACACCCTGAAAATATGGTGATAATATGTGGTGCACAGTTATACTCGTGCTTGAGAGCACTGAACCAGTTTTTAAATTATTGATCACTCGGGTTGAATACAGTTTGGATTGTATCAATACTGATTGAAATCACTGGTTCTGCTATTATTTCACCATCTTAACAGTTCCTTGTTTCATCCCTAGATTGAAAAAGAATTACAATGAATATTCTGAGAATATAAAATCTAGCTGCCATTAAACTGTCAGCTGTGACAGAAACTAGATTTTTCCTCTTTTCATACAATTAAAGGTGTAGTCAGCGATCTTCAAATCTTCTAATCTAATGCAGTATTTGTTAAATTCACCGTATTTCTCCTCTCCATCCACAAGATGTCCCCACTGACAGCATGTTGAAAAAAAAGTCCGGTTTCAATACACGGCCTTGGCTCTGAATTTCAGCAGGTAAATACTGTGGCTCGGGCAGAGTCACCAAAACAGGGTACACCCCCCCACATCCAGGGGGCGATTATACTCATGCCCAGATCAGACAGAGGGGGGAGGGAGAGTAGTAGGTTGCGCAGCGTACACAGTTAGCGTAAGAGAGAGATACAATAGGTGCAGTAGCAATGGCTGAAGAACAGCCCAAAAGAAAAAGGTCAGAGGAGCAGAAAGTGAAAAAGAAGAGCTATGACCATGAAAGAACGAAGACCTGGGTCAACATTGGTGTTGCTTTCCGATGGTGGAGGGAACTCTGCCAATTGAAAGACGTGAAAACAAACGCGGATGTCGCCATCTGTCTGCTGGATAGGTAAGCAACATTGGATTTGTAGTGCTTCACATAACAGTAACAGCCATCAGGCATTCATCTTATTGTCTAATCTGCCAAAATGTACTGTTGTTGTGATGTTATCAATGTTGTCAGTCGATTTGCCTGACGAGTCGGGTTACCTTAGCTACGTTCGTCAGCTACGCAGTTTCTAAGGCTGTTTCCATGGCGATGCACATCAGCTTTCGGGGGTGGAGCCAGGTGTGAGGTATGAAAGGAGAGGCGGGTCTAAATTTGTTCATCAACAACCTCTCCACTCATTTTCTCCCACATCGCTGACTACACCTTTAAACATTACTGGGAAAGGAAACTGATGAGAAAAAAATACTGATTACAGTGTGGGACTGTTGGGAGGGACTGTTTTTGGCTGTTCTGTTTAAATAATAGTAGCAATAATACTGTCATGATATGGGTAACCCAAGTATCATCATAAGAGCACAGAGGAACATGCTGTTCCTCTCCCTCACAACATGAAAAGATCTGTTTTTATTGCCCTTATTTGAACTGTTGCTCCTGATATATATGAACTGAAACAATTTCAGCCTGTAAGACAAATAAGAGCAGACAAGCAACTCCTGTTACCGGCAGTTACATTCATTCTATGGTTTGTTTTTCTAACCTGGCAAACAAATTTTATCAAAACCTGAGGCCTTATTCTTTCAAACAAACAGATTCAATCAAGCTAAGAAATCCAAAGTGATCAAAATCACTGATATGTCCATATCTGTTGGTAAAGCTCCAGGTAAGTCGTCCTGACTTTGACTTCTCACCATGCAGCTTGACAAGGTTTTAAATTTCATTGAAGGGATGATGACTAGCCTGGGACCAGACTAACATCATCATCAACGCTCATGTGTTATCTGTTTTGACAGATGTGTCTGGTCAATGTTTTAGATGGGTCTGGCCAATCACAACCTCCAGTTCATCAGATTATCGTATTTTGGGTCATGTAGGGTGCTGGAACTGATTCCTTCTGTCACTTGTCGAGGGGTAGAGATCTGCATGAACAGGTTGGCAATCTGTCCCAGAAGTGACACACAGTGATAGGCAATTATTCACAATTAGTTTCACACCTTAAGTCAATTAACACTCATTATTTTTCTCAAATATTCCGGTTTTGAAAACTTTTGCATGAAGTTAGAGAGAATCCATGCCTGCACACAGAAAGCTTGTTACATTAAGAGAGTCAGGTCAGGATTTAGACTCTTGCAGGCATGCTTTATTGACTAGTTCACACACTCATGGGATATATTCAACATTCATAGGCAACACTTAACATGCTGTGTAGAGAGAGCAGATTCTTACAAATTAAGATGTTTAAAAAGGGGATTGAACATTCTGTCTGTAACGCTTAAAACGGGTCATTATAATCACTAAACCTAGGGCTGGAAAGGGACTCTTTTTTAGCTTTAAAGTTTGATGGTTTGCATCAGTCCACTTTTTAACGTAAAACCTTTAGAGGAAGACATATTGTAGCTTCAGCCTTAGACTAAGCTTGAAACAGAGCACTATTCCCTTCAACCTTAATTTTGATCATGTTTTCTTATCAAGACTTAATTTTCAAGAATTGTGTCAATATTGGTCTATTTTAAAGTTAAATATAAATTTTCATTAAGCAGCCACATAAGTTAAGGATGCTAATAGAATAGACTAACTCTTGTTATTGTACAACTAGCATTCAACAAAAAGAGAGCACGCCTCACCTCCAGTGCAGAATCAAAACACTTCTACAATAGAATAAATAATGAAATAAAATAAAAATAGAAAAAGTCTGCATAAAATAAAATCTCTACAGAAAATAAAAATATATCTCCATGGGTTCACACATGTGCTTCCAGGAGTCTGATCTCCCACAAATCAAAACAGTTTTTGAGACGGTTTGTCCTGCACTTGTGGCTCCTGAATCTTTTACCAGAGGGTAAAAGAGACCATGGCCTGGATGCAGCTGATCCAAGCAGATCATTTGTGCTCTAATGAGGCCACAGGAGGTGGCAATGTCTTCCAGGAAGGGCAGGGGGCATCCAATGATGTTCTGTGCTATGTCGACCACTCGCTGCAGTGCTCTCCTGTCCCCAGCTGTGCAGCTTGTAAACCACACTGTGAGGCAGTATGAGAATATGCTTTCGTGTTGGTGGACCATGTTAGGTTGTCAAAGGTGCACTCCCACGAACCTAAAGGAGATCCTCTCCATACAGGAGCCCCTGATCTGGAGTGATGCGTGGTTTCTTTCCTGCCTTCTGAAGTCTATGACCATCTCCTTGGTTATGATGGTGTTCAGCATGTTGTACTTAAACCTTGTGTTTTCATCGTGCTGTGATTAAATGCCATTTCCATAAAAAACAGCAAATTAAATAAATACACTTACTGTGATTTGATATTTATGTTCTTATTCCAAGCCCTACCTATAAGGATTCTCATCCGTCCTGCCATTCACTGAAGGAGGAAGCAAATCAGCCTAAAGTTTTCCCCATCATCTGCCTGACTGGACCACAGCTGTAAGGCAGCTGTGCACACCATCCTGTACTGTGCAGTCAAAGACCATTTAACAGGCAAAAGACTTCATCAGAGCAAAACAAACACAAGTCACCACTGACATTAAGATATTATTATCTTGAATGTGTTTCAACAAAGCTCCAAGATGCCACTCTGTCTAAACTGAAAAAAAATGATACTGAAATTTTCATTTTCTGCTTCAATTTGTCTTCATAAAAATATACATATTCATCATCATGAAAAGTGATGTACAGATTTTTTTTTCTGCTATTTGCCAGAAGTTTGCCAGTGAACTTTTAATGAGATAACTTTTCTAAAGCTTTCCCTTAATGAGATCATGATGTGACTTTTTAGTGGTGTTTCATTCTTCTAAAAATCATCAGCAGGTGACAACAGACATGGGTGATATATGACTGAGACCTTAAAGAGTCTGACAGGTGTGAGAGCATGTCCTCACACCAGAGGATATTTGTCTTTTCCTGTCACTTGCAAGCAGATGGTAAAAAAAAAAACGTGTTGTATGTGTGAGAAATGTAGAGACGTGAGAGCACACAAGATTAAACTAGAAATGGGTTGTGATTTTCAGATATCAAAATTCTGTTGTTTTAAAATCCAAGCATTTGTATGACATGAAATGTATCTTCATTTATTTCCATGTAATTTATTTGTTTGTTTAACTATTTTTTTTACTTATTTCTACCCCCATCTGGTTGTACAATATGTATTTATTTATCTATTTTTACCAGTAAAAGCAGTGGCTGTATTAGATTCATGAGTTGATTGCAAACAGCCATTCAATAAGAAAACAACATAAAAGCTTTTGGTCATGTGTTCATGGGGATATTGTTTTTCATAAGATGTTGAAGAGGAGAAAAATATCTGACCCTTAGGCTAACATGTCACCCGACATTAAAAATGGGGTAAAATTTGTGGTTTGACAGTCAAAGAGGGATAAGATGTCTGTAAAGGGATCATAAACAGTGGTATTTGACTTAGAGGAATAAAAAAGCATTTGCATGAAGGGATTATAGCAGTTTGAGGAACAAAGATGTTTTCTTCTGCAGAGAAAACAAAAGAAAAAAATAACAGTGACATTTTTTAAAGGCTGTTTTCAGAGAAAAAAAAAATTCCAACACTTTTGTTCAAGCAGTCTTAAACTGTTGATGGACTGTTGCTGCATCGTTTGGTCTGGCTTTCAATTAAAAATCCATCTTTTTCATTTCAGACCATTAGTAATTTAATGAAAAGAGCTTAACAATACTGAATTAATGTGAGCTGAGAGATCAGACACAGCAATGGGGACCGCAGAAAAGGGATACAAATGAGAGAATTAAAAAAAGTTTTTCACAGTTTAATTTATTAAAAAAGGAGTATATAAGGCATGAGAAATGTTCCTTTTCCTGCTTCACCTGTTTTCTTCATTTTAAGACATTTTTGTTTTGTTTTTTGTTTTCTTTAGTCAAAGAGTGTTACAAATTCAGAGAGACATTTCTTAAGTTCAAGTTACTTTATTTGTACCTGTGGGTAAAATTATTTTGAAGCTAGGGAGAGAGAGACATCCATCACAACACACAAATCACAATATTTGGACTTGGAGCAACACAATGGGAAGGACATGAACTAACTGTAAAGAAATAATTGGTCCCGTCAGAACATGCTGTTTTGGGCACTCCTACACATCTTGTCACCTCTCGTGATGCATGCTCCTCCATATCTCACCCCTGTGGGTCCACCCCCTACTATCAAGTCCCACATCTCTGGTGTCCCTGGTTTCTTGCAGCCTTTACTTCCTGTATGGACTAAAATCAGCACAGCACTTGGACTGCTATCTCAATATATTTACACTACCTGTTTGTCCTCCTCCCTGTTGTCTTGTCTTGTCCTGTCTGTCACCGTTTCCCCTTCTTTCACACTGTGGTGTGGCACGGCTCTCCCCTTTAGCTCACATCAGGGGTTAAATAAAGTTTGATTTGATGGAGTAGCCTACAGGGAGGGCTCGTGATGGTCACTGTAGCAGTGAATCATATTTACTTATATCTCACTGCAAGAAAAAAACGCATTGGTCTTTCCAACGCTGCCATTGGACACAGTGCTCAGCTGAAAAGATAATGCAGACAAGGGGGACAAAAAAAGAAAAAAAAAGCACAAAAAAAATACAAAAAAAGATGACCAAACCATTTAACAATCTGATTCAAGGAATATTTGTTTAAAAGACACAACCAAGCAATGACAACAAAGAATAATGTCGGACAGATGAATAAAAGCTCAATACAACATGGTCATTAAAGTTTGATTAATGTGAAAGTACAAGATTTTTCTTTAATAACCAATTTACACACTGCCCTCACAGTTACCTGAAAAATACAAGGCCTCATCAATGATAATCCCATGGTCTAATGTTTGATTACAGTGAGTACATTCACATGTTTTATCTTCCTAAAATGATTTATTATATCTGTAGTCTGGGAGGTCAGACTCCTCAAACCTCTCAACAAAACCATCAACAACAGGACTGCAACCAGAATCATCTTCGTACAGCAGGCTCATGGTCAGAATCATCTGCACATTATATCATGGTCCAGGACCTCACAATATAGTATTTTCTGTCAATCCATATGTACATACCTACATTTCATTTTGGGAGCTAATTACCTCAAAAATATGTCAAGGGATTTACTTGTAACTTGACATGAATATCCCCTCTGACTTAAAGCAAAAATGATTCAGAACTGGGTATACGTTTTAAAGTCAAGGTCATTGTACCTCTTTTTCATTCATTGCCTGTTAACTCAATTCTTAAAGCCAACTTTGAGGAAATTTCTTTGGTTTTGCAGAAATGTTAACTTATGGATACACTCATTACATTAGATGTGAGAGGTTATTGGTTCAAAATTCATGATTTTAACCTCCACCAAGGAGGTTCTGTTTTAGCCAGGGTCTCTCAGTCTGTTTGTGTGTTTGTCTGCTTGTCTGTAAGCAAGACTACACAAATCTACTGGATGGATTTACTGAAAGCTTCACCAGAGGCGTGGTTTGATCCAAGGAAGAAACCATTACATTATGGTGCTTATCCATTCCACATTGATGTCACAAAAAAAATGAGGCTTATAACGGAAAATCCCATTCATTTATGGCAGTATGGTAATTGTAGTTTATTTGCAAACTGATGTCAACATTTTTCAAGCCTATTGTACTACATTTCCCAGGCTCTCTTGCAATGACAGCTAAGGAGTTCTCCATCCTGCTCCATCTGTTGTCTCTACTCTGTCTCCAGCATTGTCCCACCCACAGCACTACCCAGTTGGTTACACTCTCTGGTTGCATGCAGAGCCAAGGTATGCCGAACAGCCAATCAGCACCGAAAGCTGTGCATGCAGTTCTGCTCTCAGGCACAGCGGAGAGGAGGAAGTTCTGCAGATGGTGAAAGCCTGGTGCTATTCTTGGGGACTTTGTTGCTAAGATATATTTAGGCAGCAGCCAAATTGTAAGAAACATCCCAGTCCTCCACAACTCACAACTACTAGTAACATTACCATGAGCCCATTTATGTTATAAAAACATCTGCTGCAGCTTTCTCGTGGTTCCTCCCGTCGTGCCTGTTAATCACTCTTAACAAGGTTAACCACTCCAAAACAAGGTTGCTGATAATGTGAATACAGACATAGTCCGTCATAGCAGAAGTCCATAGCATAGCATAGAAGGATATGACTTATGCTATGACGGACCAAACCCCCAAATTCCACATAGAGCAAACATATCGCGCATCAAGGCACGATGGTTTTGCCCCAACCGACAAGCCAGCAACATCACTCACTGGAACAACACCAACATCTGTACAAGCAGCAGCGGCAACTGGTTCAGTCAACGAGTTACTAGACTCCCTCCTAACTAGATCACTGTTTTGATGATATTTATATCAACAATAATCACACTTTTTGCAGACTGATATTTTTCATTCCACAGTGTGCTTACAAATGAATATTGGACTATAACGTTGGGTGGAAATAACAATTTAGGGATGTAACTGATCTCCTTGGCAGAGGCCTGCACTCTCTGAGTGCTTTTCTAGTCTTGAAAATGCATCATCTCAACAACATTTTAAGAGTCAGTCTTTAATCCCTGCACAAACACCCACACTGGTTAAATATATTAATGACTGGACCACAGTCGGTGAAAGCTTGACATCTTTAGGCCCATTGGCCATCCTTTGCAGGAAAGTATTATATCTTAATAACCTCTTTTTTTATTTTCACAATTACAGTTTGGAACTTATAGGTCAGGTTATAGGTCATTGTATTGTACGTTTGTCTCTTACTTGTGAATGTCCCTACACCTTGGGGACTTTCTCTAAAGTTTCCACAAACATCTACTCTGACTCATGGGTGTCCTGAGTGCCCTGATCTTCCATTACTTGCTTAGATTTATACCTAGAACACTTGAGGTGGTGGTCCAAATGTTTTTTTTACCCAGTTTCATGTAACACAATATACACAAGTTCAAACCTGATTTTTTGTTGTTGTTGTTCTCTACTGGATGACTGTAGGTTTTAAATCTCCTTTTGAGTTTTACAATTAGAGTATAGGGGATTTAAGAGATCTTTTTAAAAAGTAAAGGAGACACTGAGTGTGAAAAGGTTAATTGAACAACTTTTATTTTGCTTTGCTTGCTTTGCGTGGGACAATTTTCCCTCTACTGCCAACTCAGCTGCACAGATAAATAAACTAAATCAAATGAATTTGTTCTCTCCGAGGCAAGCTTTCAGCCTCACGTCTGGGCCAACATTACGTGACAGAGAAAAACATTTCAATTTCCTTCAAAGCAGTCCCGGTATCAAAGTCAAATGTTGTCCCAATCTCAGGAAAATGTGGAGTTGATAGTTTCAAATTGAAAACACATACACACATGCAACCTCCCTCCTTTCTCATTTTCTCTGTCATATTCCTTCATCATTGAACTCATGAGTATTCATCATCCAGTCTTTGTTCATTTTTTCTTTGTTCTCAGTTCAAGCAGAATGTAATTTCAGAAGGGTTTACACCTTGCATAGTAATAAAATAAAATGTGATCGAACAGTTAAGGCAGCTAATGAGACAGAGGAGAAGAAGACGAAGGGGGAGGAGGGAGAGGAGAGCAGCATGAGGAGGAAAGCAGTGCAGACCAAAATGCAACGAAAGCATTTCAGCAGATACAGACAGAAAGTTAAGAGCATTAAATGAAGAAGACTTCTGTATTACTCCAGGCTATTTATTTTATCTCTCCATTTCTTAATCCAATATATACAATTTTCTCCTTCTATATTTTGTAAAATACACCAAAGATGATATAGAATAAATAAACTATGCCAGTGATCATCCCAGGCGAGGCTGAGAAATGCTGAGGGTTAGATGAAGAGCAGAGCAATGCAAAAATAAATCTTGCTTCATTCACATTTCCTATCATTTATTTGTGGTCTAATACCATAGCTTCGTAAATGTTTACCCGAATAAGCTGTATTTATTACATTTTTTTCACAGACAGCAGGGTTGGGACTATTCTACTGATGAGAGTTTTGGCAAAGAAAAAAAATCTTGGCTTCACTACAATCTTGATTATTTCGTAAAGTTCAGCTCAATTTCAAAAAGTATTTATGCTCTGAGAAATGTCTGTGTTAACATTTATATTCTAAACAACATACAGCCTCCACCTACATGAATGTTTTCTGCCCATCAAATCCAGACGCCATGACTGTTTTGAAAGTCCAGTTCGCAGCCTGTAACCTCTCCTCCCCCTTCAATTAGAAATCAATTGGACAGCCAATCAGCACAGAGCTCATTATCATAGCATCTGTAGCCTCCTTGCCCTCTTCAGATCAGAGCATTTCCAAAGGAGAGGGAAAAAGAGCTGCATCCAATCCACTACAGAGACTATATATATATACTTACTTAGTTTGCTTAAATCCAATTCCTGATTAACAGACACTCAAGACGTGATGTTAACTGTCCATCACACCAGGACATGGGACCCTTAAGTATTGAATTTAAAGGTTTTTTTGTACACAGATTGAGACAGACAGAACCTTTATGGACAAGAATAATAAGATAAGTTGAATCATATCAGAGGGTCCATTTACAGTTGTATCACCTTAGTATTGAAAATTTATTTTATCAGAGCCTTAAGGGTTATTGTGCTTTAAGACAAAAGATATTTTAGTTTTTTTAATTATTTTTAATCATATACCTTATTTATCAAGCTAATAATGAAGCTAAAATCTTTTGCAGTTCAGAGCATGTGGCTGAGGTGTTAGTGGCATTAAACACAGAAGCAAAATGTCCCTGTTCTACTGCACTTTATATCAGCAGTTATTAAACTACTCCTGTTCAGCTAGCTGATTTAAAGTGTGAATTTAACCATTTTAATGTGCATTTGATTTGATACACCCTGTTTATATCACAATATAAAAAGAAGGGTCTTTTAAAAAATGTTCTTACTCTTACGCAAATTATGATTTATGTGCACAACGCAGACCAGGGGAATGGTTGTTAAACCTTTTATGAGCTGCCTTTTTTTACATCTTCATTACATTAAGGGTTCATTTCCCTGTTTTGTGGCTGTGCATAAAATTAAAGCTGAGTAATTACGGAGTTAGATATCTGAGCAGCAGTCGAGGGAACTTATTAGGCTGCAATATTTCCAACAGGCTGATCTTAATCCTTTGCTAAGAATCTGTCCTTAATGTTGCACAATCAATTATTTCTGCCCCTAGCATAACTTTAACAAATATAATGAAAGATGTTTTTTTCAGCAAATATAACAAAACTAAGTATAATTTATTCTTGTTTGTGTGTATTTTAATACTTAGAAAAAGAAAAATCCTTCAAATAAATTAATTTAATTACCCAGTAACAATAATCTTTAAAGTTAAAAGTCTGAAAACAGTTGTCGGGATATTAAATTTTAGAAGAGTGTCTTTCGAGATCGCGAGTAAAGCAGAAATGAGTTTCCTTTGCAGGGTGGCCAGGCTCTCCCTGAGAGATTGGGTGAGAAGTTCATTCACCTGGGTGGAGAGCCACTTCTCCTTCACATTGAGAGGAGCAGGCTGAGGTGGCTCAGGCATCTGGTCAGGATGCCTCCTGGACGCCTACCTGAGGTGTTCCAGGTATGTCCCAGCAGTAGGCAGCCCCGGGGAAGGCCCAGTACATGCTGGGGAGATTATGTCTCTCAGTTTGACCTGGGAACACCTCGGGATCCCCGAACTGGACAAAGTGGCAAGGGAGAGGAAAGTCTGGGCTTCCTGCTCAGGCTGCTGCCACTACGATCCGGCCACAGATAAGAAGATATCTGGATGGAAGAGTGTCTTAAATTTTTACTTCTTAGCTTCTATGGGCTAAAAGTCTGAAGAAAACTCTTCACAATCAAAGGGAATCAAGATAGGAACATGAGACATTAGACCAACTAACTAAGCATTTTAAATTACACCAGTTAATGCTTGAGTCGGAGTGGACATGAGTGCAAAATCAAGTGAAAAAAATGTCAAAGTGATCTTTAGAAATTATGACTTGATGACTTGTCTTTGACTTTGACTCACAAAATTCAACCAGTCATTTTCAAAGGGATAGTTTCAGACTTTTGAAGTGAGGCTGTATGAGGTACATGTTATGAGCCTAAACATGCGCCACAGTGTCACAGCTCAATTCTCTCTCTGTTCAGAAGAATTCATGGTGCCACAGTGTAATTTGAATACCTGTGGGAGAAAACAAACCACAATAATGGTGTGGTGTAAACACATGCGTCAAACACTTAGTTTACATCTACTTACTTTCTACAACCCAGCTGCTTTGATTAGGCACTATTTTTTTTTTTCCCATTGAAGGCCCGGTGTTCCTTCAATATATACTTTATTGATTTTTTGTTGACAAGACAAATAGAAAATAAGCATAGAAGGGTAATCAGAATAAAAATCAAAAGTGAGAAGGAAAAACAACAACAAATAATCACAAATGTATAACATGTATGAAAATATAGACAGACAAGTAAAAAATAAAAAAACAAAACCACAAATTAGAAAACTATTTTGAGATACGACACACCGTCTTAACTGAATTTACAAAATATTTTGGCAGAAATATTACTTCATTCAGTACAAAGATTACCTGAATTCATAAGAGTTTAAGGATTATCCTGCTGATCAAGCGCAGCAGTTCTGACAAAAAATGCTATTAAAGCTCGGTTTACCCACAAGAATGAACATACTGTGTGCTATCATGACGTACACTTATCATTGAAACCATGGCTGTTGTCTCCTTAATATTAACAATCATTATAAGCATTACAACAAAAAAAACAATCATCATTAGCTGAATACTTCCATACTGTCATTTGGCTTCTCTGTTTTGTCTTTGGAGTTTGTAAAACAGTGAATATTGTCGGTACAATTCTAAATGTCTATTACATGGCACAGGCTGATTTCTTATTTCATCTAGTCTGATGACATGAGTGTACAGTTTGGTGTGGTTGTTGTGCAGGGGGAGAGATGTGTGAGTGCTGCCTGATTTACAGAACAGGGCCAGAGTTGATTGACACAGGTGTGATCTGGTGGTTGATTACTCTCTTTTCTTCGTCTCTTTCGTTGTAGGTTGGTCCTGGCAGAAGATACACACTCAGAAGAGACCTCCTAGCAGGAGCAGCTTGAGGTTTTTAGCCACAAGAGTGACTTAAGTTGGCCCCGTGAGGTACAGGCTACAGTGTTTGAAAGTGTTTATGTCGTGTAAGGGCGTGCGTATAAGAAGAATTAAAAGTGTCATTTTTATTGCCACAAACTGTCCAGTGTTTACTTGTGTTGAGGTAAGCCTGGTAACAAAGTCTCATGTTACATGTGTGTTTCTCTGGTTCTCCAGTTCCCACAGCAGATCCCACCATTTTTAATTCAGGCCTGTTGACTCTGCAGCTACAGAAGTTGTTTCTGTGTGTACTTCAGTTCATACAAGTATTCCAAAATATCCAAAGTAAACAGCGGTCACATTCACTGAAAAAATCATCAATTTTTCTATTTGATAGGGGCTATTTCCTCTAGAAAAGCAAACTAATTAGGTCTGTCAGCAAAAAGGACATATGATGTGCCACATCTTAATAAAATGCCAAATCAAAGTGTTTTGGTAGTGGGAAAGTAAGTTGTTGTAAATAAACTGTTTGATCCCGTGTGTGATGACCTCATGCTGTTTTTGTGGCTTGCTTTCTCTGACAATTCTTGTTATGCAGAGACCGTGACACCATGTAAAAATCCCAAACCATTCCTTCAAGTCAGAGCATTTGTATTATATATTATATGATATATGATATGATCGCGGTGAAACTTGAGTGGACGTGACGTCACCAAGTGATGGCAACGGTGACCATGAGGTATTAATGGACCAGCAACATTTAAGTGGGCGACGCGATTTTGATTGCAGAGTCGCAGCATTAGTGTGTTGTAGTTTGTAATATCACTGGACCCAATAGCAGAAAAGACAACTGGTAGAGCAAGGATGAACAGAGATTTATTTGAGAATGAGACAGTTGTGGTCTGGTAAATTTCGGCAAAGTTGGACTTCTGTAGGGGACTGAAGAAACACTGCACAGAAGACTTGAGGCCGGGGTGGCTGAATCCAGATGATCTGAGCAGAAAGGAAAAACAGGTTAGACTCACTGAAAAAAAGTCTTTGGTTGTGTTCTGGCTGCTCTTCTTTGTAAGCATCAGAGTTTTCACGGAGTAGACTGAATAATCTAGCAGTATGTGGAGGAGAAGCCAGGGTTCTTGTAGAGCTGTTGATGAGATGCAGGTGAGTGATTCAGCCAGGTGTGTTGATTACCAAGGTCCAGTCCTCCAGTGACACAGGAAATAGGAACATAGAGGGATTCAAGGCAGGGCTGTGACATACGGTGCATCCCAACGTACTAAAATGCAGTCTCCTCTCTCCTCTCTCCTCTCTCTTCTCTCCTCTCTCCTGCGCGACATCAGAAGTACTTTCTGAGCAGCCATATTGAAGGATGTTCCAAAGCGCAAAATGCGCTCAGAGGAGAGAGGACAGAGGAGCGAGGAGACTGATCGAAGGAGGGATATCAAGGAAACACAAGTGCAGGCTTAGTGGAAGTCTTTTCACTGACAGACATGCCCCCTTGTGACATATCAGCAGCCGGCTATAAGGCGTCAGCTGCCCACATGTGTGAAATGTAAACACCATAGCCCAAGAGAAGCTACATCTTCATTTAACACAAAGCAGCTGATGTGTAGGCCTAATGTTCCCTCAAAATGTGAGCAGTTACTTAATTTCAGCAGTGTCTCTTATATATCCGTTGTTTGATTTTTTCACTGTGCAAAGACATATTTGACTCATCATTTAAAAGAATTCTAAGCTGGACATATTGATATCAGAAAATATTGAACGCTATAATTAGGTAGTTCTTTCCGGGTTTTCCATCTGTTGTCTGTCATGATTTATCTAAGCTGTTTGTGTTTATGTCTGTAACTGTAAGGCTGCTACAGTGGACGGTCTGTTCTGGAAAACACATTTTAAATTAGATTTGACAACTGTATTTATCCCAAAGGGCAATTCAGTTTTTGCAGTCTACCAAACTATACATACATTAAGAAACAGCAAACATGGACAATAATACATTTTAAAAAGTCAGTAGGTGACAGAGATGCTCATTGACACATATCGGCTCTCAACAGACCCCATGGTCAGGCAGATTATAATGCACATTAACAAAAAGAAAGTAGTGAACTGTACATTGTTATCTCAGGTCTTTATGTGCAGAGAGGGGGTTTAAGTGCTTAAAGCAGAATAAACACATTATTTATGAACACAAAGTGGCCGCAATAAAACAATTTAAAACTCCTATCATTCTGGGCCTGGGAAGATGTGACAGTTTTCTTTTTCGTTCATGTACGTATTGATGTTACATTGATGTAAAGGTGAATATGAATTTTCTGCAGTCGAGCGCCCTGGAGTTTACATTCTTTTCCTTAATTCAGTTTCTCCTGTGCGCTCGGGACCTGCATATCCAGCTGTGACGCCGTCATCACTGAAAGACATTGCTTTATGTGACGCTCCAGAGGAGAGAATGTCTCATTTCTCTTAAAATGAATCTCCTCGTTTCCTCTCTTCATTTCCTCGCGTCTTTGGCATGCATCTCTGGTGGGCGGGACTAAGACGCAAGTAAACGACGCAAGTGGAGGAAGCGAGGATGAAACTTTGGAGCTTTGAGATGCAGCCACAGTGACGTTCACTTTTGGTCTCTGATTTCAAAAAAATCAAACCAGATAATTCCTGAATCATATCTGCAGTTGGAGTTTTTCTTATTGTTTTCCCACAATTTGGCTCTGACAAGCAAAAGCCCACAAAAGTTAAGCGACAGATTCCTCGGCAAGAATAAACATTTAACCAAAATTTTGAAAAGCAAAGAATACACATACCCAAGATCTTATGCACACTTCAGAATCAGCCAGAAATAGTTACACTCCTTCCCCTGGAGACCAGTCCAGTGTATCACCTGCCTCTCTCCCATTGAGCTGGGATAGACTTCACCATCCAGTGACCCCGAGAGAAATAAGCAGCGTGGACAATGAAGGATGGACATTTAAACTTCGTTGGTGCTTACTAGCAAGGTCAAAGCGTTGGGCTACCTGCAGTCAGCAGTATTTAGCATGTTAGTAGTAAGAACGTGTTGGTTTATGGGTAGCTCATATGACTTTTATGTACATAGCAGGTAAATTTATCACTCTGCCACCTTCACTCCATAATTTACTGCTTTAAGGCCTTGGGCTGTCTGTATATCGGTGTGTGTCTGTGTATGAAGATGGATTTGTGAGTGTTTTCTTCCATCTCAGGGGGTTAAATTCCGCCCCTCTTTAAAGATTAGGTGTAAGGGTTACAATGAGAGTGTGTAAAGATAAGGATGGTAACAATTAGGGTTAAAGGCTGGAGAATTAATGCAATGGAGCCTCCCGATACAGGCAGCAAACCTTTGGCAATGTTTCTGAAAAGTGCTCGTGTCAAGGGGGTCTGTGGAATAAGACAAAGTATTTGAAAGGGAAATTAAATGAGCGGATGGATGGAGAAATGCAGAGAGTGGGTTCAGAATGAGAGATAGAGGAAAGAGGTAAAAAGAAAGTTGCTGAAAACTTTGAATCAGATAATAAAATTCAGCTCTATAGCTTTTTATGAATTATTCACTGGAACAGAGCCACAGGAGAAAAGGGCAAGAGTCCAACAAAGCAGGGTAGAGGGAAGAATACAGAGGAAGGCATCATGTTTTCAGGTGAACCCTCCATATTAATATATGGCCAAAGCATCCTTGTGAATCAATGCCATGTTTCAAGAGTTTCAACCCGCACACATTTCCATGCTAAATTAGAGAAGAACTGATTCGATTTTTAATCACGGGTGTGCCTGATCAGCCCTTAGATCAGCCCTGTGCCATAGAGATTCCCTTAAAATTTGGCTCAAAATGTCCACTCTGACTCAAGTATGAACTCAGATGTGATGGATTATTGCCTTGAAAGTTGCAGGTCAAGGCCATTGTGCCTCATGTTTAATCCTTGTTGTTAAACATAGTGATTCAAATGCAATTTGGGGTTTTATTGTCTTTAACTTGGACTATTCAGTCAGACTTGAAGGTAAACTGATCAGAAATGTGATCAAAGTCACAATGTCAGGCTTACTGTGCCTCGTCTTTATCCTTAGTTAGTGACACGATATGTCAATAAAGCTCTGAAGTGATTCCCTTAAACTTTGCACAAATATCCACTTTGACTGAAGGATATATTTTTGTGAAAAAGGTCAAAATCATTGGGCCATGTTGTCATTCGATCAGAACATATTCTGCTTAAACTAGGAAACATTTGGTTGAGGTTATTTTCTAGTGATGTGACTTAGATGAAGATCAGAAAATATTTTATGACCAATTTAAGCATATATCCAAGTAATCCCATAGGGTTCACATACTTTTTCTTGTAACTGTAGTACATAGTCAACCACTCTAACCAATGGGTGAAGTGATCTGTTTGGAAATTATGTGTCAGGGGTCAAAGTTACTGGATTTCATGTTAAGCTCTTGCTTGTAAATGTGATATTTCAAGAGTACTTTGATGGGAAAGACTTCCAATCGAAAAACAGGTTAGACTCACAAGGATTGTATCTACTTTTGTTCATCGATGTCTGCCTTTGCCATGTTCATCATGTGTCTGCCATTTGGTCACCAAGACATTCAAATGTACTTTCTTTTTTAAATCATTGCAATAAATTCAAACTATTGTGGTGTGTTAATGCTAATAATGTGATAACATCCATCCATCCATCCATTCACTACCTATACAGCTTATTCCTTTTAGGGTCATTGGGGCTGGTGCCTGTCATTGAGTCCACCAGCTGACATTGAGTGAGAGGCAGGGTACACCCAAACTGGTCACCAGCCAATCGCAGGGCCACAAAGAGAGACAGACAACCATTCACACTCATACCTTAAGGCAATTTAGAGTCACCAATTAAGCTTATGATCATGTTTTTGGTCTGTGGGAGGAAGTTGGAGAGAACCCACCTATGCTCATGGAGATCATGCAAACTCCACAATGAAAGGCCCTAACTGACACTGTGATCAACCTTCTCTCTATGAGGCATGTGCACTACCTGCTGCGCCACCATAAATGAGCAATCATTTGCACAGCCGTTTATGGAAGGTCTTGATGAGAGGAAAAGTCTGTTATATTTCTGCTGAATCCATGAAGACATGACATCAATACATATGCAGCTTTCTTTTTATATATATACATATATACATATATCTTAGGGGTGCAGCAATACACATAATTCACGGTTTGGTTTGCTTCGATACGTTTCTGTCAGGGTTCATTACTTTTTCGATACAAAATATGAGAAATTTCAATGCCTATTTTACTTGTGGTTTATTAAAATAACCAACATTTTAACTCGGAGTATATTTTCATTAAATTGAATTAAATGTAACTCTTGCAGCTAATCCAGGCACATTTTTCGGTGCATACTTAGAATCATAAAAAACAAAAACATCACTTAGACTTCGACTTCCTTTATTGTCATTATGCAAATTACACAGCAGTGCACTTGGAATGAAATTTCGTTGCATTGGCTTCCTGGATTGTAACAACACACAGTGATATTGTTAATGAATAAGTGTATAAAAATACGAATGTTATTAGGACCAGAATAAATAGTATAAAAAATAAATATGAATACAAGGGCTATGCAAGAAATATCGATTAACACTGTCAGTTAAAAGTGACCTATAACTATTGACGAAATATTTACATGGAACGAAGTGCTTTGCACTGTTAGAGATTAAAAAAACAGCCATTATTTACCATGTAAAAATAAGAAAAAGTAAAAATTAAATGTATCTAATAGAGAACTCACCCATCTTATGTGGTGCATTCTTAGCAGCAGAGTAAATATTACAAAGAACGAGCTATAAGTGTATCAAGTGTCCGTATCATGTCCTGAAACCCAGCGTTATCCACAACAGAAAATTGTCTAATGTAGACAGTAATAAAAGTAGCTATTGCCCGATAGATTTCCTTTGCCCTCTTTGAATCATGTGCTAATGGATGTCTAAATGACACAGGTAAAGTCTGTAGTGTGTGTGCTGCTTGTTGTTTCTGTTTGGTTCCATTGTTTTAACACACGGATGATGTCAGCGTTTGTTGTTTTCCCCTGACGTAGTTTAGCATCGTGTTGCACTTCCGACATACTGTTGTGTTTTTGTCCACGACACCCTTACCATCAGGGTCATACTTAACACGGAAGCCAAAGTAGTCCCAAACGCCAGATCCGAATAATAGTGGAGGGTCTTCAATTTCAGCTGAAGGTAAAGCACTCGCCACTTTGCAGCACCGTGGCCGAATGAAAGGGGAGGTGCACGCACAGCTCAGTGGATCTGTGCTCGACATGCAGCCCAGAGTAGTCGAACGCAGATTCACTTGATTTAAACCCATACTGGCAGAAGTATGTATATGGGATGTGCATGGTTGCTAACCACTCCGCCAAACCAGCACCCATATGCAGCTTTCTTAAAATAAATCATCACTCAGCCAGCCAAAGTGCTAGTAATGCTTAATACAGAATATAAAAGAAAAACTGTGAGTGAAATTAACAATAGATTTTGAAACCGTGAAATCACCACACACATCAATGTAGGACTTGTTATTTCTGCCTTGTCTCTGTCAAAGTCTGTTGACACTGTTTTTGCCATTCACAACTCTTTATCAAAATATCATCACATACAATGTGTCAACAAGTGTTTCTTTCCATTGGCATCTTGAATTTATCAGATTTATTGTCTGCTACAACTTTAGGTTTCACTTTTTATAAGTCTTTTAGTCTCTTTTTTTATTCCTACAGACTTACTTTAAATGGTTTACTTATAATCTTTCTCTGGACTGATATTAAACAAAATACAGTTTCCGAGTCAATAATCAGAGTTTCTGCAGGGAAATAGAACTGAGTTTTAACACAGCCAAAAAGTTAGAATGGAGACAAAACCCAATCATCAAGCACAATGGCTGAGCTAAAGTAACTCAAATACTGAATACAGCCAGAACATGAGAAAGATTTTTTTCCTGTTTCATTTCTGTTAAAGCAGCATTATGCAAGCAGTGCTATTTTTCTGAAATTTGGTATTCCTGCAGTTTTCCCCTGTCTCAAGGTAAAACAACTCAGTTTTGCAGCAGAGTTTTTCAGGGCTGGAGGGCATGTGTGCTGTATGTGTATGATATCTTCTCATGTGAAAGCTGGAGATGCAAAGAGGTCAAAAAGTCAACATGTCCTTGGTTATGAAGTCTGAGAGGCCCAGGTTAAGCAGTTCTTTCTAAAGATACACACTAATGAGGAAGAGGGAATTTTCAACTCTGTTCTGCAGAAAATGGGAGGATGGGGCTGAAGTGGTTGTATCTGCTGATCAAATTAAAAACCAAGCATTGTTTGGAATGGATTGGATTTTCTGCAAGCTGTTGGCATTAATCCCAAAGCAGAGACAAAAGGCACCGTGCAATGGATCAAGTTAGGATCAGTCCTTTTTTGCTGCCTCCAGATGCCCAGTGAAACAACATTCTGCACTTCAAAAAAAGAACAAAGTAAATGTGAAGAAATGTCTATTTTTATAGATAGCTAGGGTCTTTGTTTGTTTCATCGGCAGATGGTGCACTGTTTTGTCCAATTACTTCTCTATTTTTCACTACAAACTTCTGTTCAGTCCATTTATAACAGCTTTACTTCTGCACAGAGCAATAACTTGATATAAAAATATTAACTTAGTGCAGATCAAAGTGTGGACAAACAAACCAGTGTGACTATTGCACATAAGAAACAGCCTGAGGGCCTTTGACAATCAATGCAAAAGGAAGAAACAAGTGGTTCAACATAAAGAGGCAAAGGGGTGACATGATAAAGAAAAGCTCACAAAAAAAGAAGACAAAAACATCTCTTAAAAGCTTTAGTACTTAACACTATATGCCCTTTTATAGTTTGCTCTTCTTTATGTGCCTGTAAACATCAAAAGCGATAATAGCTACAAGGTTTCTTGCTTTTGTGAACCTTATTTCATGAAATCGTTTATGCTTTGAATTTCAAGCAACGTCTTTAATATTTCATAAGCTCATTTACATCTCTTCAAAACCACGCTCACCTCAGATTTTGCAATTTGATGCACCACTTGTTCTTTGAAAGAGGCTTCATTTTTTCTGACTTAACTGAAAAAAAAAATTCTCTCTCTGAAATTGAAAGATATATTAAAAAGAGGGTATATAATGCAGAAAGAATTGAGGTTTAGAAGAAAATACAAATAATCACCCTCCCAGAGAGTAAAAATGAAGGTTTGATTTTAGTCAGACTTTTTCTCTGTATTTGCAGCATTGACTTCATTAGTTTTAACTGGAGCCAATAACTGCAGCCTGTGTTTGGCCCAGTTATGATAAAATGCTCTGTGGGATGTGTGAAATGAGATTATGTACTTACAGACAACACGGTGCGCTAAGACACTAAGAGTCAAATTTGGCATAAAACAAATGTTTAAATAAAGTGGAGTAAAAAGGGAAAGCTAAAACACATTAGACTGTTACACTATGCTCAATTAATGTGTCTTTTTCTCTTTTCACAATGAATTAAAATATCACACAAGTGCAGACATGTTTGAATGAGCCCACCACGGAAACATTACATGGAAATTATACTTTTTTATCCTATTTTGTCATCACTCTTGACATTAAACACCCTTTCTCTTGGTACCTTTAATTTGTATTATCTCTTTTGTTCTTAAATATGTACTTCATTTACAATTGAAGTAACGCCTTATGTAGGATTTTCTCACACAAATGTCTTATTAGATTTTAAAATGACTAAATTCTAAAATGACAAGCCCCAAGGCTACACCTCAGCCCATGCCGGTGCAGACTCTTCCCTCAGCCCCAGGCTGTTCCACTGCCTCGGCTTCTCTTCAAGCACGCTCAGGTTTTAAAACATGTAGCTCCTCCTCCGTGTATTCTGGTTTCAAATAGGTCAGGTTTTGAATCTGCGTCAGTCCTGAAGAAATCATCCTCAACCTCTCTCATAAAGTCAGCCATTAGCCTTAGTAGCAATTTTCTTCTACTTGCAAAGGGGCTTTGGTTTGTTGACATGCTGAGAGACACTTCAGCTGAGGTTAACGCATGTGCCCTGTGGCTTAGTTTCATAAGTATTTATTCCAGAAATTTAATAAAAGGCTAATCATAGTCTGAAAATAGAAACGTAACATCATGTGGTAAATAAAAATTACAACAAGCACACAGCTTGTAGAGTTTATCTGATGACTGCTGACAGAGACAGGCCAAAGCACTACCCATACACTCTCTGTGTTTGAGCTAAGCTAAGCTCGTGGTTGGCGATCTCGGTCCATCGCTTACTCATTACTAGGGGTGTAATGATCTGCCAATCTGGAATTGATACATTGATTGGTTGAGCATTGATCCAAACAAGTTGATGGAGACTCAAACATTGAACAACGTTGTTATCTTTATTATACACCTTTATTTTGAAATTCCGACCGGATATCCGTTTCACAGTTCCCGCCCAACCCCGCCTCGTTTTGAAGTTTCAACTTTCCAGGGCCCTCAAGTCTCACGCATTCAGCGAATGAGACACACATTGTGCTCTCTCAGATGCCACACCTGGTATTTCTCCTGCTTTAAAATACATTGTATTGTGTAGTGCTCACCAAGTAACACCGCTATATGCGCTTTGGAACATGTAGCAAGCATCACAGAACCAATCAGGAGTTTGACATATCAGCCAATCAGTAAGTACCACTGTTGTACCTGGGTGAGATACGGTTGACCTGACAGCAGAGGGTGCACACTACAAGCAGACAATGGGAATGCAGAATCACATGACTACACTTAGTCATCACATCACTTAGTTTTGTAGCGCACTGATTAATGAAATTACTTCTAGAATGAAAGGAAAGCAAAGAGAGTTTATTCTTTTTTTCCCTCCACACCTAAAGTAAAGCAAAGTCTAATCAAATTGACATACAAACTGTGGTGACCAGGCATCACAGTAAAACAAAATCATCAATGGTGAGTTAGTTAAAGCTGGTGTCTACGATTTGAAACCGCAGCCTGCCCCTCCTTCCCTCACCTCTCCCCTCCGTGTTCTAAGATCCCGCCCCCAGCTCGTGTCGCTTCATATAAGCCCCCTCCGGCAGAGCTACGAGCGACTAGCACAATATATCAGCAGCAAACTCAATCAAAAACAGCTCAGCTCAGCTCAACTGAAAGTATCAAACACGACAGACATCTCCCTTATAACACACAGCAGTAGCCATTTCAACTGGACCGGCGGCAATGCGGGTTTGGCGCCGCCAGAGCGGAGCCGAGTGTGGGGGAGGATTAATCTTTCTCAGCCTGTCCTCCCCAGCTCAGCTTGCAGTGCTAACGATTAGCGGCTAACAGGCTAACCCGCTCCCCTACAAGTTATTAGCCCGTACAGGCACAAACTAACCAGAGTAATTCAGCAGACATCTCACACTGTAGTAAACAAAGCCATTACCTGATCAACCAGGGGCGAAACGGCCGATGCTGAAGGTCTGACGGCCGGCTGAGGCTATTCGTTAGCCGTTAGCCCGCTAACAGGCCTCAACCCGCGGGCAGAGCTCCGTTGGGCCCGCGGGAGAGGGAGGCGGATTCCCGGGTTCGGCGCTAGGCTTTTCCGGCTCCATGATAGTTCAGTAGCTAACGCTGCTAGCTGCTCACCGGAGGTAGAGGGGAGGAGGCGGGACCATGGGGAAGATGCTGCGCATCATGAGTGAGGGAGACGAGGATTGGATGGACTCATGGACTAACTCACGGACCAATTAATAGTTGCAGGTTCTTAGGCTTGATTGGTCAGCTAGTATGCAGCTTTTCAGCGGATATACTGAATGGATTTTTTTCGTTCTTTTTGGTCTTTATACTGTGTAGATAGGACCATAGGACCATAACAGCCTTATAAACGGTGTTATTAATATGTACAAAGCTTCCAAATCGTAGACCATAGCTTTAAGTCAATACTTAGAACATGAGAAATGTTTCAATTTAATTAAAATGAAAAATATACACTTTTAGTTTGACAGAGCATGTTGTTGTCAAATTCTGGTGGCCATAATAAAAAATAAAACAACAATTCAATAATTTGTATTATTGTTTTGCATCATTAATTGATATAATATACTAACATCACAGTGTAACAATCAGTGTTGGGCAGGTTACTTTAAAAAAGTAATTAGTGATAGTTACTAGTTACTTTCCCAAAAAAGTAACTGAGTTACTAACGGAATTACTCCTTCATAAATGTAATTAGTTACCAGGTAAAGTAATTGATGCATTACTTTTTTGAAAAAGTTTTTCAGCTTGAACTGTGTGTCTCCGTCTCTGTGTCCTTCCTTGTTACCTGCTGCTGCAGCAGCTCTGACATAGTCAGTTCTCCAATGCGGCGCCAACGTGCCGCAGCGTGTGCAGGGTAATTTGCCTGATGGACTGGAATGGGAGCGAAGTGCTCCCCAGTACGTTTCATTGTTTGTCATTACATCAAAACCAGAGGCACGAGCATCAGGTCAACAGTCGGTCAGAGGGTCCCAGAGACAACACAACACCATAGACCAAGATCGTAAAGGTACTGAAATATACTGTAAAATACCAAATAAATGCCAGGTTTCAATTAATCGCCCGGTCCCAAATAAACGCCGGGTGTAGCAGTACATTTTGACAAATAGATGCCCGTTCCAAATAAACGCCTGGGGTAAATTATTCGGCACAGCCTAGGAGCTACGGTCAAAGTTACAGAACACACATGCAAACGCAGAGCTAACAGCTGACAGTTCACGCTTGAAAAGAAACATGATCAGACTGAACCTTAACAGTCCACATGGTTTATTTGTTTCTCTGGACGTCCTGTGGGTTTGTCCTCCCTCTGTATGTCAACAAATGCAGGTTGGTGTACAGCACTCTGTTTCACAACAGTGCAGTTACACTCAACGTCCACAGAGGGCAGTAGGGCGCAGAAAGCCTGAATCTCACAGACTTTGAAAATCCAAAGAAGATGTTGCCACTGCCGCTGTGTTTTTTTTCCCTTAACTAACGTCAGGAGGCCAGACATGTCAGTTAGCGGTAAATTGCTGCTTATCTCCATGGCCCCGGTGCAGCGAAAAAAAAAAAAGAAATAAGACCTTAACTTAACTACCAATCGTTCCCAACCAGTTTTAAGAGTGTTTAGAGAGTGCTGAGTTGAAAGAAGAAGACAGGAGTATAACAACAGTACTGTAATCTTAATTGCCTTGCAAATGTACGGGTGAATTTTATACTGGTGAAAATAAAAAAAAATGATTGAATTTACCATATTTTTTCATTTTTTGCTCAGCAATATTTTGTGCAAAAGGAATCAAACGCCTGTCCCAAATAGTCCCCTGGTCACAAATAAACGCCTGGTCTGCTCAGTGATTGAAGCAAATAAACGCCCCGGCTTATATTTGGTATTTTACGGTATAACATTGCATACATGACACCAAACAAGGATACAAGGATAGGATATAAGCCGATAGAAGTTGAATAAATCACGAAGCTGTGTGGTTGAGACCAGCAAAAGGACCTTAGAGAAGCGAAGTGAGGCGTTGTTTATTTCTTTTCTCGGTCCATAACATGCTATATGAGAGTGTGACGTAGCTATTCTCATGAGAGCCTGTGGCTCTCCGGGGATCAGCCCTCCCCCTACAGGGCTGCACACCGCAGCGCTGCTTGGTGTGCTCTTTCAGTGGGGTTTGTCTGTCAGAGCAAGACTGTAATTTGGGAGTTAGACAGGTCAAAGGCCCCTGAATCGAGTCAAATCAAAATCGAATCGTGGCAGACTTTGTGATATCTGCAAATATTGTATCATTTTATTTGTCTAAAGAGTTGATATCATATCATATTGTATCATCATGAAACTGGTTATTTACAACCCTACTCATCACTGTAGGCACAGCCAAGAAATGGTGTCTACCTGCCTGTCATGGACTGGGTACAGAGGCAAGACACAAGAACATCAAAAATGTTGGGGTGTTCCTTTAAAAAACAGATCTGAGTTACCAATTTATAATTTAAAAACATTTTTAATTTCTGATAAAGTATTTGAGATGACACATCGTTGTGTTAGCCTCTCCAGTGTTCTTTACATCTGCCGCATGTAGGCGTTACCAGTCAGCGCTGCCCCTCCCTATACGAAAAACATGCGTTGTGAGTAGGGCCCAATGATTCATGGGCAGTGTTGGTAATAACGGCGTTAGAGTATAACGGCGTTAGAGTATAACGGCGTTACTAACGGCGTTATTTTTTTCAGTAACGGGTAATCTAATTAATTACTTTTTCATGCGTTACACCGCCGTTACCATTACTTACAGGGTTATATGGCGCGTTACTTTGCACCGATGTCAAGCAGCTGTTATCCGACCAGCCTCACCCTCAAATTCCACCGCACACGGAAGCGCCGCGCAGCGCCACCGTCTTGCCCTGACAGACAAAACCCACTAAAGGGCGCACCGAGCAGAGCTGCGGCTGCAGCTCCGTATGGGCAGGGCTGGTCCCTGGAGAGCTCTCATGATGAGCACAGTGATGTCACACGCTCATAAAACATGTTATAGACTGAGAAAAGAAATAAACAACACCTCACTTCCCTTCTCTAAGGTCCCTTTGCTGGTCCCAACCACACAACTTCGTGATTTATTTAACTTCTATCCGCCTATATCCATGTATAAAAGTGAAAAGTGACAGTGAATTTACGAGGTTTGGACGCAGCCGCGCGGAAAATAGATCTGAAGCGAATCTTCAGCGCCTTGGTGCACGCTGGCTCTCACCAACGCAGCGCTGCTCGTAGGTGAAGCTTACTGGGGAGCACTTCACTCCCATTCTAGTCTATCAGGCAAATTCCCCTGCACGTGCTGTTGGAGAACTGTTGATGTCAGAGCTGCTGCAGCAGGTAACAACAAGGAAGGACACAGAGACAGAGACACACAATTCAAGCAGCAAAAAGCTTTTTAAAAAAAGTAACGCATCTATTACTTTACCTGGTAACTAATTAAATTTATGAAGGAGCAATTCCATTAGTAATTCAATTACTTTTTGGGAAAGTAACTAGTAACTATAACTAATTACTTTTTTGAAGTAATGTGCCCAACACTGTTCATGGGGGGCCCCCATTTCGTGGGGGCCTCAAAATGAAATTCTGCTAAGGACCCTATTTTTGCCAGGGGCAGCCCTGTTACTCGGGACAGTCTTAAGTCTATTTGGCAAGAGAGATCAGTGACATTAATGAAATTTAAATGCTGATAATTCTGTAAAAATCAGAGAAAAGTTCCACAGCGTGTCTGGGCTGGTCATTTCCAGGGGTTTCAGCCACCCCTATCTTTCCCTGCCTTGAGCCTTGGAAAGTATGGCTTGAATGTAACCTTGCACTTACAGTTTTTATGTTATCTTTAGATATTTTGAATTGTGTTTGGTGACTTTTTTAATGCAAACTTTAAGTGCTTTGTTAGGTCCTGTGTTTGTGTATATTAGTTTTGTTTTGAGCTGTGTATTTTGTGGAAATATTTTTGTGATATTTAAAGTCCCAGCCATTGTTATATGCACACGGATATGTAATGTTTAGATATCATCTGTAAATTTGATGTTTGCCCTTTTGTATCTTTCCAGTTTTGTGAAAACAATGTCAAGGAAAAAGAGAAGGATGATAAGAGAAAATACAGTTGCATTTATTCCAGCCTCCAACTCTCTTCTCCTATCTGTTAGTTGTCTGACAATTTGTGTACAGACACACACACACACAGAACATTACCTCAAATGTTTCAAGAGGACGAAAGAAGGCTGTCCCCAAAAAGGGCACCTCATGTCACACAACAGGAGTCCCGGCTTAAGGACGAAGCAGCTGGAGCTGCTGGAGATGAATACAGCGTTAACTGAAGGCAGGCAATATAGTAAGAGGTCAACTCCTACTGGTGTTTACAACTGTGTTGGATCAAAGGTCAGACATTTTTAAGCATGCGTAACATTTTTTATGTACCCGGCAAACATCAGTGTTTCTCAGCTGAGCTTATATCAGTTCTAAGTGGCCTAACTCTGACCAGGCTTGAAGTTTCCCTCTACACTGACCCAAACGTCAGTGTGTGAGTTTGGTTTTTATGGCTTGGACCTTGTGAAGCAAAGCCTCCTTAAGAAGTGCATACAGTTTCAGCTTTCTAATGATGTGCTCAAATGTTTTCTTCAGCTGAACAGACATGCCCAGGCACACTGCTTCCACTGGATCAGACTGGTCATGCAGTAGAAATAACAATTTTATGAAAAATGTGTTCAGTGAATTCATAAAAAAGTAAAATTATCTTAATACAATTTTAAAAAGTTGGAATACAAAAGAATACTACAGAAGAAGAGAAAGACTTTGACCAACTCTTGTGTGTCTTAAGATAACATATCTTGTGATTTGACTTTATACAAATACATTTTGATTGACTGATTGAAATGTTTCCTGAATTGTATCATAATAAACGCACTCTCTTCCACTAAATGCTCTTCACTGCGTCACAGTGTGAATTTCACTCCACCTATAATGACTAGCTGCTCTGAAAAAGATGAGTAGCTTTTGGGGTCGTGGGTTTTTGCCTGCGGTGATTTGCGGCAGGCCAGCAGCTCCTGGCTTCAACAGCAGAGTGAGCAGGAGCGCCAATGAGTTTTTTCTCGGGGAGCATCAACAGGTGGCAGGACGTCGCAGCTCTGTGCAGCCAAGCTACTTCAAAGTCAAACCCGTAAGTCTGCCCGTCAAACCTGCAGGAGCTGGAAATCTCAGCTCTGCGTCCAAATTAAGTCTTTCTCCTGTGGCCCATGACTTACACACACACACATATAAATATGGACATTCACACACATCTGACAGCCAAACCCCAGTGAGGTTGCACTCTGACTGGAGAAACGAATGCCAATAAGTTTCAACTGATGTGTGTGTGTGTGTGTGTGTGTGTGTGTGCTTCACTTGTTATTAGACCTGCAAGCCTCCCACAGAAAAGGCCTAAGGGCATTATATTTTCAGGTTGTCTGTTCCTCGATCCCTCTGTCTGTCTGTATGAACAAAAGTCTGTCCATCTGTCTGAGCGTTCTCTAAAATGTTTCAGGATATCTTCTTTAGACTTTACACTAAAGTCTACTTTAGGTGTGGGCCAAGTCATTTATGTTGTCGTCACTCAAAGCAGGAGTTCTTTGCCATATTAAGGGCATTGATTTTGCAAAGTTAAACTTTGTCTCAAGGACAAACTGATTTATGAGGTTCTGGGTTAAAAGTTGAAGTCTTGGAGCCTCGTGTTTGCTTGTGAATAGGATTTTTAATACAGCCTTCAAGGATTTTCTTCAATCTCTGTAATGATGTTTTACTTCAGCCTTTGCAGTGAATAGATCAGCATTTGAGTCAGATGTTAGGGGACATTGAATGGTCAAAGGTCAGGGACACTGAGCCCTGTATTCATTATTTACTTCTGAACACAAAATCTCCAGAACAGTTTCTGAGGTTATTATCAGAGGTGGGAGAAAGTCACTGTTTTGCAAGTCTCAAGTAAGTCTCAAGTCTTTAAACCCAAGTCTCGAGTCAAGTCTCAAGTAAAGACAAGACAAGTCAAGTCTGAAGTCATAGGCTTAAAATGTTCAAGTCCTTCCAAGTCATAAGCTCCGTTGACCAAGTAAAAAAAACAGTTTCGTCACTTTATAAAAAACAACCAGGACAGTCAGGGCAGGACATGAGAACAGGACATGTCATGGGAAAACAGGACACTTGGTCACCCTGGGTCTAAACTTCACAATTATTTTCAGCTAACGTCAGTCTCAGTTTTTAGCCACGGTGAGTTTACGAGCGAACATATACCGTTGTTGCATATAACTGATGCTAAGCCGAAGTTACCCAAAAGGATCTCACAACAGGTACCAGACCAACTTACCTTTCGGCACCTCTGCATCTGTTATTCTCATGATGCAGGTTTTAGAAACGGCAACTTGTTTCTTGTTTATGACATCATAGTTTGTGAGTGCAAATTAAATTATTCTCAGTAGCATGGTTTCGCATCTCTGGGTTGTTCCCGCACTCCTGCAGTCTTGCGCTCAGGGAAGAAACTGTGTAATCCAAACTCTCTTTGTTTATTCTTCTAAACCCTGATTGGATGTTAATAGATGAATTCAATGCGGCAGATCCTGTGGGAAAAAATTTTGTCTTGCTGGAAATGACAAAAATCAGTCACTTAGTCGAATACTTTGAATAAGAGCACATTTTATTCAACAGTCTTACTGAAACTTTCAAGAATTTCGAGTCATCAGACGAAAGTCAGAGTCAAGTCCTGAGTCATTAATGTCAAAGTCCAAGTCGAGTTGCAAGTCTTTGATGATATTGTCAAGTCGAGTCCAAAGTCATTAAAATTGTGTCTGACTCGAGTCTAAGTCACATGACTCGAGTCTACACCTCTGGTTATTATCATTTAAAAAATAGATAAATAAATACTTTAAACCAACACTATGTAGCTTTTCAAACATAATATAATCCTTCGATATTCATTATGATGGTTCACCACTTTACAATGAGTTCAATGAAACCTCTGTCGTGGTCTGTATCCCTTTCACTGGCGCTATGTAACTTCGAGGTGGGAACCCTGCCACACTAAAAAACTACACGTTTGGACTGTTTTACGGCATACGTCACTTCCCCCGATTCCCGATTCGTTTACAACACGGAAGTCTCGGCAAAAGCCAATCGCGGAGCTTTAACCATGGCGGAGGCAACAACGTTAGGAAGAGAAAAGTTTTGTCGGAGGATACAAAACAAAGAAAGCGAGAGAAAAACAAGCTGAATGCTCGGACAGGGATAATCATCGGTTCGGCGTTTACTCACTGGCGTGAAATAAAAGACGAGGAGGGATGTCCGACTACTATCAGGTATGTTGGGCGACTAATTTATGACGAAGTTCCTCAAAAACTTGACAGGAAAAAAGTACAGCACAACAAATCCAGAACGTACCAGTATGCAGTCTTGTTTAGACCTATTTAAAGTGTGTGATATCACCAGCTCGTCATTGTCTTTACTTTTATTTACTTTATCACTTCAACAGGACGGGGGCGACTTCACGGTAATAAAACCAAGTTGAACTTAGCGATTTTTAACATCTTCATTTCGTAAAAAATAAATACATTACCTCGTCGCTATCCATCCTGCAAGCAGCCGCTGAAGACAGAAGAATACTTTTAGCAAAGTCCTGGCTTCTGTGATTCACCTACAAAACAAACGCACGCGACCGGCAGATCTGTATCCTTACGACAGTAGGCGCGTGCTAGAGCTCATGGGTAGTTGAGTTCCCTATCCGGTCAAGCGGAGATCTTCCGTAGTGCTGCTTTAACTCAATGATAAACTGATTTGATTTTGGACATTCATTCATTCATTGTTGGAGACTGCTGGAGTATGTGCAAAATCACTCATGCTCAAAAAATCCTCTAGTTTTCTTTGTAGCCTACTGGTTACTTCTGACAGCCTATGTTATCTCCCTTTCTGAGACACATACTGATGACCAGAAACTTTTCCATAAACATATTCTTTGCCTATGGAAGCTGATTTAAAGGGCTGCACAGTGGCCCCAACAGCTTGAAAAACTATTACGAGAGCACCAGGGAACAACAAATTCACATGTTTAAAGGAGGGGCGACATATAAACAACAGTCTGTGTTGCCTGCTAATCAGCCTCATGTTAATGTGCTGCTCACATCGATGTTTCCACAAAGTGCCTTGTATTCAGCCCTTGTGTTCCTGTTCAGAGGTCAATATGATTGGCTGAAGTGGTCAAAGGATGCAGATGTGGGAACCAACTTATCAAAGAGACTGTGCGCAATTTTCTGTGATGACTCAACGATGGTCTTTTCACATCCATGGTTGTCACATATGCTGAGCTGCTCGTGCTCTCATTGGTCAATGTCTCTGACATGACAGAACAAATCGTGAGAGGCAGGACAACAGTCAAGACTTTCTGTTGTGGGGCCATGAGGCGTCACAGACTAGGGTTGTGAAACCCTCCAACTGTCAGGTCAGGCCATTATCATGAATAAATCTAGCGGTCTTACCTCAGCATATGTCTGAAGAGAAAAAGGGTGAAACAAACTGATTCCCCTTCAAGGAAGAAGTAAGAAAGAAAGTTTTTTTTTCCTTTTTCCGAACATTCAAATGCAATGTCGTATTTCCGGCTGCCCAATGCCCTTCACCCTGCACTGGCTCATGCACTGTGCGTCTTGTAGTGACAATTTATCTACAGTAAGTGTGTGTGGGTGTGTGTCTAATGCTTGTAGCGATTAGGATCATTCATCCAATGTGTGTGGGTGGATGTTTGCACTTTTTGTGTAACATGGGCTGTGGACAATTCATCTACATTAGCAAGAGATTAACCTGCTCACCTAACACATCCATCACTTGCACACACACACACACACACACACACATGCACGTACGCTGCCTTAGGCAAGGGCAGCGCAGGAACACACCCACATGAGGATGGAAATATGCAAAACAGTGCAGTGCCGCCAAAATCATGTATAAAATCTAGTAAATTAAGACAGTTTGCTCATGAAGTATGGTGATTTTAAAGATATTAATCAAACATTTAGTATCAGACAATGAACACATTTTTGACCTAGACATTCATCGTGACAGCCTAGTGTCATGTGTTGAGGAAGTGTGCCATATTGCTGTCTCGAGCAGGTGAGGAGATTAATGTGAAATTTTCTGCAGGTCTTTTAAAGACATTAATCTGTTTTGACTTTCATCATCAGTTAAGAATTAATGCTAATAACCAAAGGGAAGGAAGGTCATCCTTACAAATCTCACAAACTAATCTACTCATGATGCCATTGCTAATAATAGAAAATAAATACATGCCACAAAACCACATACAGGCAGTGCTAAAGGCTGGGAGAGTTGAATAATCACAATCATGGACTGTATCAGCTATTTGATTCAGATATCTCACATCTCTGTTTGATGAAGCCTTGAGTTTGGCAACAACAGTCAGAACATATGATGTATTCCAGTTGATCTTGGCACTGGGATAGTCCCAGCTGCAATGTAGACAGTGTCACTGGGGATGCGCCCTCTGCTTGATTCCCACTTCAAAATGAGACGTCCTTTAGCTACCTGATTCTACTAGTCCATACCAGGTACTTATCTAGCTAGGATGGGGTGTAATTCCAACCCGACCTTCCAAGGTCAGATGTAACTGGAGTGCACCATTAAATCCAGTTAAACGTCTAACCGCCAACTTCATCCATCATCAAATATTTTACAAACAGATATGATGAGTGAGATAATAAAACCGCCTGTCAGAGGCTATGGGTGGATGCTGGGTGAAAAGCAGGAATGCAGCACAGATGCAAGGCAGAGCTGGCAGGGAAAATTCAAAGCAGAGGAAGAGAGCCTTCATGTGTTTGTTGACTAATTGAAAGATGCATGTCAGGTGTGAAATTAGAGCACCTGAATTTGGTGAAGCAAAACATTTGTAGAAATGTGGAGTCAAAAATGGAATGTTTGTCTGTCAAAGAACAATAAGAGTAAGTTTGACTGCAGCTGGTTATTTTTGACAGTCAACGCTGTGAGGACAGACTCCTCCCCGTATTTTGTTTCTATATAAGTTGTCCATCAGTAGTAGCACATCCACGCTCTTTCATATCCATGAACACAACCTGGGGTGAGGTGTCTTGCCCAAAGACACACCAACGTGTGAAAATCAGTGCTGAGTTTGAACCGTCACCCTTCTGATTGATGTCTCTCCATAAACAGAACAAGATTAACATAGGCACACAGGCAGATGTGGCCAAGGAAATGGATGAGAGCTCAAGATTCTTGGAAACTAAAATAAAACATAAATAGGTGATTTTTAAAGTGCTGAAAATCAGCCCTGATAATTATCCAGGAAAATTACTGATCAACCTCTAAACAGTACTTCAAATATTTCTTTCCTTGTGTCTTTACTAAATCTGACCTTGTATAAGAATTAGAAAGGGTTTAAGTAACACTTCATGAAAAAAGATGTGGGAGGGGGAACAATTCAACCAACTGACAATAACAGATTGCTTTGCCATGCAATGCCAGTCTCTATGTGAATCTATTAACTTCTGTTTCTCAAATAAAGAGCTCTTATGTGTTTCTTTACACACATAAAAGGCACATAAAAGATTGTTTTTAACCAAACAAGGACAACAGGACTTCATACTGAGTCCCTTAAGTGGAGCACTCAATGTATCATTTCTGATATGTAAACTCATCTCTTGTTTTGAAATGGTTCATGAAAGTTGGTGTAATTGATTTTCCTCTCCTCAGTTCTTATATTTTGTAAACCACTCACTGTTGGATACAGACATTGACAAAAAAAAAACTTTGAAAAGCTTTCAAATGTTTATGACTTAATGCCAAAATTGAAAAATATTGTATTTCACAGTTCATAATGTTTCATAGTGCACCACACACAAACAGTCACGTTTTTGTGTATTTTTTTCTTTTTACAAAAACTTCTCCAGGTTTGGATTATATATATTTTAGTGATAAAAACCACTGCAGCTTTCATGAGCTTGTTGATTCAGGCTGAAGAACATGCCAAGCACTGAGTACTACAAATCATGTGTTCCCATAATGTCACCATGCTAATAACATTTTACAGCTGCATTTAATGTGCGGCATGAGGAAACTCATGGACGAACCAGCTGCCTAAAAAGCTAAAGTAGGACTATTTTGGGAGGTTTGATTTTAAAAGAACTTCAGGGGTACTTTCTGTTGTGCTTGGAGGAAAAGTGATCCTTTGTATCTAAATTATTCTGTTATTTAAAAAGAAAAAAGACATGGAGGGATTTATATATTTTGTCAAGATTTTTTCCAACTAAAGTTTTAGAGAAGTTCATAAAACCCTGAATTTAAGATATCATGCAAAAGTGTTTTGTAGCTGTCGGGCACAAACCTCTCATCTACAAAATTGCTAGAATATTTTTTTAAAAACTACTTATTGAATGAACACTGTTGTATCCAGATTAGAAATTATTTTCTGCACTTTAGTTTGGGTTTAAAGCTCATAAACCTACCTAATAACATGAAGGGTGACCATTAGCACTGTTTAATGGGGGGGGATAAAAAGGAGATAAGAGATTTTAGCCCAACAGTGACTTAACAAACAGGTTAGAAAGTCTACAACCTTTTGAATACATATAAACAATGCACAGGACATTTTGTTTTATAATTCACAGACAAAAGTTAAATGTTGCATTAGAGGCTTATTAGTAAGAGATTGGGGATGTTAGCACTAAGAATGCCCCAATCAGGCTCTTCGAGCTTATAATAATCACAATCATCTGTTGTTGAGACTTGTCAGTATCAATACTGATCATATTACATGTTTTGTTAGAATAGCTGGTTGAGTGTTTCCTCAAAAGAGAAGTAAAAAATCTCTTGGGAGGAAGTGGAAAAAGTATCCTTTATTCACTTGTGTTTTTATTAATGTGAATTTAAAAACAAAAACTTGACACAGGGAAAAAAGTAATTAAATCCAAAAGGCAAAACAATTTAAATAATCGGATTAATTTAATGCATAAAAAATTAACAAACATTAACTCAGATACAGATACAGAACGCATTGAAATGAGAATCATCAGGAGGGTGGCTGGGCTTAGCCTTAAGCTGCCTACACACCGAAAGTGACTTAGTGACCTGGGTGACCACTCGCCATGTAAAGTCATTACATACAGCCGCCATGGGGCAGGGCTAACCGTCCAGTGATGCGACTGACGGACTCTGGGTGACCCGGTAGCTCGTCACTTAGTCACTTTGCTTCGAAAGTTAAGAAGTTTGAACTCTTCAGGCGATGTTGTGTGTGGCTGTGCAGCAAAAGAAATCCAATCAGGTTTGTGTATGTGTGACGGTACCCGTGACAGACAGTTTTTATCCCGATTCACAGAGTAACAATCCACGTCCATGGGAAGCATTAGTTAGTGAGCACATTAGTTCTTGCACATTTGTTGTTTTCCCGAGACAGACCCCAGAGAACTCACAGACGATGCTGCTGCAGGGCCATCAGCTGCAGCGTTTTGTGGTTGGTAGGTGAGTGAAAAGGATGCAGCTGGAATAATGTCAGGTAATCCTATTGTATGATAAATTATATAATGGCTGTGAAACTAGAGCGGACGTGACGGGAATGTGACGAAAATTAGGTATTCAAGCACAGATGGTGCTACTTGGGTGGGTGATGCAATTACGGTTGCAAAATCATGTCTGGTGTGAACGCAGCTTTAGGGACCAGATGACATCTGGAGGGAACTCAAGTAGAGCCACTGCTCTTTCGCTTTTAAAGCAGTCAGTTCAGGTGGTTTGAGCATCTACATAGGATGCCTCAAGGATGGCTCCTGCCCACCTTCCTATGGAGGTTTCCCAAGTTTGCCCAAGTGGAAGGAGACCCTGGAACAGACCCAGATCTTGAAGGGTCTATATGTCCCATCTGGCTTGGGACAGCCATTCAAATCACCCGAGGAGAACTGGAAAATGTGGCAGGGGAAAAAATCTGGACCTGTGTAAGCGGTTCAGATGGATGGATCAGACTGTAGAGGATCAGACGTAGCACTTTTCCCTCCCCTTTGGAAACACTTGGATCTGAGGAGGCAACAGGAGGCTATGATAATGAGCTTTGCATTGATTGGCTACCAAAATGATGTCTGATGGGACGGAGGAGGAGGGGTTAAAGGCCATAGCACAGATTATCCAAACAGTCATGTCATCTGTCGTCTGAGGCTGTACAGCTATGATGTGGTAAACCCCAGAAAGTAAAAAAAGTCTTTTCTTTCATAAGACATGATTTCTCTGTGAGCAGTGTTTAGTAAAGGTTTCATGTTCTTTTGTTCCGCAAGCCACTTCTAAAAGCATTTTGTCATGATTGCAATAGTTTCATTTTTATTTTGCATGTTTTTTCCTCCATTTTCGTTTCATCCCTCCGTGGTCCTCTGGTTGTTTTGCTTCATTACCCTGATTATGTCTTACCTGGGCTTGATTACCTCCCTCTGTGTATAAAGTCTCTGTGTGTTTCATGCCCTTTGTCAGTTTGTCCTGCATGTTGCCTTCATGTTTCCTGCTTGTGTGCTGTTTGTTCCCCGGGGTTCGTGATGTCTGAAGCTTCCTTCTACAGTGTTTCTTTTTAAGTTTTCCTTGTGGTTTTATTTTTTAAGGGTATTTTTATTAGTATTGCAGAGAGTTTTTGTTAGATCCAGCTGTTTGTTTAATGAAGACTCTGAATTTAATTTGACTCTTTCATTTGCGTCCTTTTTGTAAACCATCACACATTAAGAGCAAAGAAATGTATTTTTCAGTGCATGAGGCATTTAGGAGAAGCAGCAGGATCTCGGAAATGATTTTGATCAATCATGTTTTTCAAATATATATACTGGCCAATATTATTCAGCTTTTGATCAGTTGAGGAGTCCTTCTGTTTTGAGATGTACAGTCTTTTTTAAGTTTTCTATTGCAAAGAGCAGAAAAAACTGAAAGCTAAACTATATATTAAACTTATTACCTCAGCCAGGAGGTTATGCTATTGCCAGCGTCTGTTTGTTTTTTTGTTTATTTGTTTGTTTCACTGTTAGCAACATAACTCAAAAAGCGATGGACGGATTTCAATGAAATTTTCAGGAAATGTCCGGACTGGGACAAGGAACAAATGATTAGATTTTGAGAGCGATACGGATCATTGAAAATAATAAGTCATGAACAACTACTGAACTAATATTGATAAAACTCATTCATTCATTTTCTATACCCCTTATCCCTTTCGTGGTGGTGATGGTGGTGGTGGTGGTGGTGGTGGTGGTGAGGGGGGGGCTGGAGCCTTTCCCAGCTGTCATTGGGCTAGAGGCGGGGTACGCCCTGAACCGGTCGCCGGTTGATTGCAGGGCCACATAGAGAGACAGACAACCATTCACGCTCACACTCATATCCATGGACTACTTAGAGTCACCAATTAACCTAATGAGCATGTTTTTGATCTGTGGGAGGAGGCCGGTTGTTGCTGTTAATGATACATTTTCATGGTCAAGGAATCGAAATATTTAGATGAAATAAAGGTAGGACTAATACTTATGGTGAAAATCACAATATGGGTGAGGACTGTGGTGCTGGTGGAGGTCTCCGAGTGCTTTTCTAGTTATAATTTGTGGCTATATCTTTTATTTTCCTTCCTTCTGTGTGTTTTAGTCTCTTTTTCTTTTATTTGTGTTTTAGTCTTTTTTATTCTTTTATTTGTAGGCATTGCTCAAATAATTTTAGCTTCTTCATCTTTTATTGACTTCTTATTTGTTATCTTAACAGACTGGTGTCTTTATTTACTTTTATTCAGATTGTTTATCTATGCTTCATCTTCTGTCAGTCTTTTAATCTTTTTATTGCAGACTTTTAAGCTAATTTTGTTACTGTTCTGTATTCTACTGTTTTATTATTGTCTTTTATTTTTATTCATTTATTAATGTATTTTATTAATTTTAATTTTTTTTGGCTTACTTTGGTCCTCAAGGTCTCATTTTATGTAGCAGTGTTCCTGTATTGTCTGGGCTCCTATGACATATGGAAGGGGCCTTTTGATTCATGGGGCTTGAGTCACTGGACATGGACCCGTCCATGCTAGTTAGCATCATCAGGGTACAGTTGCACTTGTGTTTTGCTGTATCCTGGGGTGTTGTGTCTCCAGCCCTGTGGGGTCAGGACCTCCACTGTGTCTGTGTCTAGTTACTGGGCCTGGACTGTTATGTCCACTTTTTGGGGGGTTTAAGTTCTCTATGTGTTATAGGCCCCATCCACACGAGGCCAAAGCGAGGTCTAAACGCATCAGTTTTTTGCCGAATCTGCGTATCATCCACACGAAGACGGCGTTTTGGGGGTCTGTAAACGATCATTTTTGAAACCAGGCTCCAGAGTGGAAAGATTTTGAAATGCCGTATACGCAGCTCCGTGATTACTGGCTCTCTGCAAGTTTTCAGATACGCTTACGTCATAGTTTCATATCTTCATTGACACGCATGCGCCACACGCGGCAACGACAACGGCGGCATACGTGAAGCATATGTGCTGATGAAGCTAGTGACCCTGCTATCCCTGTTGCAGCAAAATCTCCTTCTTCTCAATCACCACCGGGTTGAACAAACAATTATTGAGGACACATTATGACACTTTATGATCACTTTATCACAGTCTCTGTTTACAACTTTTGCCGCAAGTGCGCATGCCCACTGTTTTTTCATCTGTTTCCGCTTGTTTCCGTCATATCGTTACAGCGGCCTTGGAGGTCTGGCATGTGTTTTATAGCGTTTTGATGCGTATCGAGTGCATTCAAATAGACGCACACATTTTCTGAGACGCCTTTGTCTTTATGACGATCGTTTTGGAAACTTTTGAGTGTTTTGTCTTCTTGTGGATGGGGCCATAATCTCTCTCAATTTCATTTTGCCATTTGTGTTTGTCTTAAGTGTTCTGTGATTTTAATAACCTTCTTCGGTTGTTCTTTTTTTCTTTGATGTTAAACTCCTGTGCTTCGTTGTCTTATGTTCCTGCCTGCTGTCAAATCACTTTGTAAACCCATGTTTTTAAAAGTGCTATATAAATAAAGTTTATTATTATTATATCTCCTCTTCTATCTGTAAACCAAACAGTCAATATAAACTGTCAGATGACATATTAGTGTTGAATCACTCTTTAAAACTTCTTAATGCAGCCTTTAAATTGTAGAAAATGCACACTAATCCACTTCAAAGTCTGAATGAATGTTTACATGGCCTGTATTAGCTTACTTTCTTTCTTTCAAACTTTACTTTTCCCGTAAGACACAAACATATATACAGTACAGTATATATATGGCACATTACTTGTGTTCTTTCCCTGTTTGTAAAAGTCATAACTCTTCTCTATTTTATGTGGAAGCAGCAGAAAAAACAAAAATTCAATTTAGCACCCTGATAGGCTGGACTGCCTCTGGGAGGACAGACAGAGCGGGAGGAAAAGAAACACCACGGTAAGGAGAGGGAGAACCAAAACTATGAAATGTATGAAAAAGAGAGACAAAACAGTCAGAAAAGTCTGAAGAGAAAACAAGAATGAAGGTTGAGATGTTAGAGGAAGGGAAACAGGGATATGAGTAGAGAGCGAGTGATGAAGTATGATGAGGAGAAAGAGAGAAAGAGAAGAAATGATGCAGGGAAGGATTGACAGGTCAAGGGAATAAGGGATGGGGGGAATAGGGGAGTGAGGGAAGGAGGAGAGAAAGACAGAGAGGCATTGTGCTGTGGTAGCCCCCGGTCACTGTTTGCTTTGGTAGCTGTGGCAACTGCGAGCGAGCGAGAAAGAGAGAGAGAGAGGGAGAGAGAGACCTGATAAGTTAACCAGATGGCATGAGACTGAGAGAGGAGAGGTGTGTGTAGGTGTGTGTGCGTGTGTGTGTGGGTTTGTGTGTGTGTGTGTGTGCTTGAATGCCCTATCAGTGTTTTAATTCTTCATTCTGTTCCAGCAGAGCCAGGTGAGGAACTCCAGGACACAAGCCCCCCCAGCCCACCCCCACCCTTTTCCAACTTTTCTTCAGCTTTTTCTTTTTCTTTTTTTTTTACTTTATTTTCTCCCTCCTCATCACTTTTCTTTATCCCCTACCCCATTGCTTATTTATGTGAGATGTGTGGCCGGTGCCAAGGTTTGCGTAAGAGAGAACGAGAGAGAAGATGGAGAGCGCAGGTCGCTGTCAAGGCCAACTAGAAAGAGAATTTTATCAGTTTAATTTAAAAGAGAGAAAGAGTGTGCCTGCGCAAACGTGTTTGTGTGTGCGCTGGTCGTTGTGAAGGTGGACAAAGGGAGTTGAAACTTTTTTTTAATAAAGAAAATTTTTTACAAGCTGAAGGCCTAAAGCAGAGGGAGGGGGAGGAACAAGGGGAGTCAAGGTAAGTGGGAGGGACAGACGCAAGAAAGGTGCATAAACAAGGCTGGAATGAGGAATATGTAAAAAAAAAAAAAAAAAAAAAAAAAGGAAGGATGAAGGATAAAAATTGAAGATTGTTTGATTTTGAGTGTCTTATTGGATAGAATTAACTTTAAATATTCTGTGTTGCAGAGCCGGAGTGGGACCTCTTTCCAGGTCTGGAGTTTTGCGGTTTCAGCTTCTCACTTAAATCTTACAGAAGATACCCAAATTAAATCTTATGTCTTATGGGAACAGTGAAAGATATACTAAAATTGACATATAATGGCATGATCATTTAACCTCAATAGGGTCCACTGGTCGTTCATATTTGGTCACGGATGACTGCACAATAACTGATTTTGTAAAGCATGTTCAAACTGCTTTTGTCCAAGTTTTGGCTCAGTTTAATTTGATGTTTGCATTTACCAGAACACTGACAACCAAAAATTAAAGCAAAAACTAGAAAAGCACAACAAAACTTAATAATGCCCACTGCGTTGTGAATGTTGATAAAGGAACCCCGTACTGACTTTTCTTATTTTGGTCATCTCTGAACACACAACTCTGTTCTTGTCTTCATGTCACAAAATGCATTCATTTCACCTTCTGTACCCTACAGGGCAACCACAGCCCAAATAATTTGGCATATTCTGAGGAGGAGTCTGGAAGATTTCATTTCTTCTATAGCCAAGGAGAGGGGTGCTGGTTTGGAGGAGTGGTTAACAATCAGGCACCCCATGTGCTTGCTTCTGCTGGTCCGGGTTCGAATCCTGCCTGTGACCAATTCACAGAGTGTCTTCCCCTACTCTCTCAATCCCTTTCACAAGCCTATCCACTGTCTCTCTCCTATCAATAAAGACACAAAATGCCCCAAAAATACATTTAAAAAAATAGCCAAGAGAAAGAAATAGCATGGCATGAGGTTGGACAAAAGCACCTCTGACACTTTTGCAAAATGATTGCTAAGTAGTCATTGGTGACCAAAAATGAATGAACAATGTATCAGATTAAATTTTAAAAGGTTATGGCACCATTCCCTTGTATAATTTTCATGATGTCTTTTTTTATTACTGATTTTAGATTGAATCTGGGTTTTCTTTTGTTATTTAAACTGTATACTCCTTATAGGGGCTTCCTTTGTCAATGTCGACGCACAGTGGTTTAAAGGGCTTGAATGCGTCCTGTGTGTAAGTGTGCTAACTAAAAACAAGAACATAGCAGATGTTCACACTTTAGTCCTTTGTGCTCATTTATTTTAAGACACAGTATTCCATAAATCTATCAAACACAAACCACGGCATGGTCAAAAACCATTTTACTTCCCCATTGTGCGCACCTGCGCTGAGACTATATAGACAAAAAACACCAGCCTATACTGGCGCATACTGGCACAAAATCGTATTACATCTAAAAGAACAAAAATGAGAATTCTGGCTTCTACACTCCTCAAAAAAGTTTGGAAATTATATTTTTATTTGTCATTTTTTCCCATTAAGTAATAAAAAATGGCTGATTTGTCACCATTACAATGAGGTAGAATGTGTCAGGATCGCGCATTGTGAATTGAGCAACCCAGGTAAATGCATGGACTGTCCCCATGGACAGATAAAAAAAAATCTGAAACAAATTCAACAATTAAAATGCATTTATTTACATAATATGCTGACATAGACAATGTGGAAGAACAGTAACTTGTTAAGGGACATCCTGTCGAAAAAATAAGGCCCCCTGAAATTTTTTGCTCAATCATATATTTGCTCTAACGCAGTTTCATGGCTCATTTTGACATAAGACTCACACAATTGTGCAAAATAAATGTACTGCCAACAACAGTGTACCTTACCAGTAGTCTCAGCCTGTTCTCCTTAAAGGAGCAGTGCTGCTGGAAGTCCTTTCAGCCATTTCACTGACTATTGTCAAGTACCTGATATAATACCACTTCAAAAATACTGAAACATCTCATTATAATCACACATTTTGTGTTGGCATTGATTCATGTTTGTTGATTTCTTAAGAGAGGCTGAACGCAAAATTTAGTCAAAATGTATTCTTAGGGTCTGCACAACAAAGCTGTGAAATAAAGGCATTTTAATTGTTAAGAGTGTCTTTGTGATTTTAGTTATATTTTCTACATTTTTGCACAACTCAAACATCTGATTTTTATCTCAAATTTGCACTCGTAATTAAAGACAAATGAAAAACAACACAATCACAGCATTTATGCAGTCACATTCACTTCTCATCAGTAAAAGCTTCAGCAGACCATCTGGTTCACCCATAAATAAAAGCTTCACAATTTATCAATCATAACGAGCACATAATGACTTTTGTTTGCAAATGTGCAGGAAGCATAAATCAAAAACGTGCATGTAAAAGTCTGATGGCTGAAATAATGAGAGGGTGAGAATATTGATTTGTTCTCCTTGGTGGGCTGAGATAGCTCAGAGGGCATTAAGGAAAAGTCACCAGAGTAAATGTGGTCTGGTTGATCCAGTATCCTTTTTGCTTTCTGAACCATCTGTTCCCTCCACAGAGAGCTCAAGTTCTTAAGCTGAACTCCAGTGATGTTGGAGCAGACTTTCACAGTTTAATTTAAACTGTTTCTGTCCCTCACAGACAAGCCACTGAACCAACAGATAAAAGAGAACATTTAAGACTCTTCCTCAGCCTCCGCAATAAGCAGATTGTCTGATGACCATGTTTGATTACTGACTTTGTGTCGTCACAAACTTTACTTCAGAGTCAAACTGTTCCAAGTCAACAATTTTAACATTTCCACTTTTTAAGTCAAATGTGCTCCCTTATACATTCCCTTTTTTGAGTTAGTCATCTTGTGTTCAGATTCAGACAACTTTATTTATCCCACAAGGGGCAATTCATTTGTAGCTTCCCAGTGTATATGCATTCATACAGTCAGTCAACAACATAAATAAATAAATAATCATCAAGGAAACATATTTAAGCAGGTATGGGACAGATAGAGATGTCGGACACCTATGTACGCAAATCATAGAGCAAGATAAAAACAAGGTAAGATAAAGATTTAAAAAAAAATCTATGTAAAAACTTTAAAAACAGCGAGAGAGTAGATAAGACATTAAATAAATAATATCCTCTCGAAATAGTCATTTAAAGCGGGTGGAGTCTGTATTTAGGAGCTTAATAGCAGAGGGAATGAAGGACTTTGAGTAGTGATTACTTTTTCTTTGGGGCACATTATAACGTTTAGTGTTTGTGTCTCTGATTTAAATACTGGAGCTTGACATTTTGGCTGTTGACAACTTGGATTTTAGAATGAGAAATATATCTACATTAACCCTTTGACTGGCACTGTAACCGTATGGTTGACTTTTTGCTGCCTTACTACTGTATTTGAAATTTTTAAAGCATATCTTTGTCTGTTTTTCCTTATTTATCTATCTTAATAGTGTTTGTAACACCAATTTTTATCCAGTTGGTGGTACTGCTATACACAGTGTTGGGAGTAATGGCGTTAGAAATAACAGTGTTACTAACGCCGCAATGTTTTTCTGGTAACGGGTAATCTAATTAATTACTTTCTTATGCATTACAATGCCGTTTCAGTTACTGACAGTGAAATGTGGCGCGTTACTTTGCACCGATGTCAAGCAGCTGTTATCCGACCTGCCTCACTCAGCTTATAATAAGCGAACCTGGCAACTCTGGCATCGCGTTCTCTTTTGGAATGAGAAATATATTTACATTAACCCTTTGGCTGGCATTGTAACCATATGGTTGACTTTTTGGAATATTTCTCATTCCAAAAGAGAATGCATGTGTATACTGGGAGTTGTGGGCTGCACTTTTTTGGGCTTGTACTAATAGTGAAGTTTCTCATTTGGGCTTGTTGTGCCCCCAAACCCAGGAGGGATCTGGCGCATGATTTACCATCAAATACAAACCAAATTCAGAGGTTATTAAAATTATTTTATCCCACCCTAACACAAATGTAAAATTATGGTAAAAGGCATTTCCACCTAAAATAAATCCTTTTTGCCAGATTTAAATTGATTTCTAATGTAGTTACTGCTGTTTCACCATAATGAAGCGAGGATTAAGATACAACTTAGATAAAAACCTGACACGTCTTGTTGGTTACAAAAATCAAGGTTAGACAGACTGTTTAGCAATAACAGAGTTATAAATAACAGCAGCCCCTCCCTTCACTGCTGTATAAAGAAAAGGATGTTCAACCTCTAAACAAAAGGATGTTTAATAAGTAAATCAAGAGACAAAAAGAAGAAATGTGACTTTGAAATTAAAATGTTACGTTGATAAAAAAAAATTAAAACAAACTTCATGTAGGTTTCTCTCTTTAAAAATGTTTATTTCAATCGCAAAACCTGGCAACACGGCTAGCTGCAGCAACAGCGATTCCGGAGCGTCCGTGGAGTTAAAACTGCTGTTTTCAGGATGGAAAAAGAAGAAGTAAAAGGCAAGAATACACATGTGAAGTGAACATTATGTCCTAAAGTAAAGTGTTTGTCTGTTGTAAGTAAATCTAAAATCTAGTGACCAAAAACACAGAGAACTCTGCTGATGATGTCAGAGCTGCTGCAGCAGGCAGGTAACAACAAGGAGGCAGAGAGAAATGAAAACACACAGTTAAAGCAGTAAAAGCTTTTTCAAATAAGTAATGCATCACTTACTTTCCTGGTAACTATGTACATTTATGAAGGAGTAATTCAGTTACTTTTTTGGGAAAGTAACTAGTAACTATAACGAATTACTTTTTTGAAGTGACGTGCAAAACACTGGCTATACATTAATATAACTGTTTGAAAACTAGAAAAATCAGAAGTGAATCATTGTTCATCAGAAATGTAACAGCAACAGCACACATCAGAGTAAAAAAAAATCTTTTCACACACTTTCAGGTTCTCGAACAAACAATATGTAGGTTGAAGGAAGCAAATTTGATTATTTAAAACTATCTGTGATTCGTCAGAAAACTGGGTCAACCACTAAATATCTACATTTCTGTGATGTTCTCATACGAAATAAACAAAAAAGTTTGAAACAAAAAATATCTATTCATGCCTAGGATGACCCTTAACAGACAAGCCAACCAGTAGGTCTGCTTACCGATTGGGTAACTTGAAAAACAAAATGAATGAAATGTTTCAAAATGAAGAGGAAGGAAAAGAAATTTACCAACAAAAATATTGTTTAGATGCATTTTCTTAGATTGGAAGTAAAAGGGTTAAAGGTTGGACGACTGAGAAGAAGATTCACTTCTTTAAGCTTTTCTGACTCTCAACCCCAATTTCCATATAGTCCAACCATGTCTGCTGCATACTCTACAGAAGATCGACCCTAGTCTTGTCAATCAGTTGGTGTCGGGGATCCGTCTGCAGAGTGAGTCAGCGGCACACTTCTGCACAGGATTACACTTTCACTTAAACTCTGCATCAATCACTACCAAGCACATTGGTCCAACACACAACACCCAAAACAAGCTCTCACAGTTTCAGGATCATCCCAAAATACAGAAACATTGATGCCAACAGCAAACAATGTCAGGCAGGAAATTTGACCTTTGTTTACATGTTGCTCTTCCTCCTAAAGCCCACCTTGTGTAGATGTGGTTCTCCTGTGATCTTTATTATGTTGCTTTTCAAGCTCAACAGTGCAGTGTTTTCAATATGCTTCCTGTGCGCGGGGATATGCACCATTGGTTGGAGCAAACCACAGGGCTGACTTGACACTACCCAGGCGGACTATGTGAAAATCCAGGATCAATAACAAAGAAACCACACAAATGTTTTTTTTTAATGCTGCAAATTTATGCCACAAGAGTTTTTTTCTTAACCCTCCCAACTCCATGGGATCTCCAACACCCTCTTTGGTAACACTCACTTTGTTTACATATGTTTTAGGAACTGTAGAACTGATCTGCAAAGGGAAAGCTGCTGCGGAGGCACATTTTTTGGTAATATATAGAGGGTTTCAGGTCAAATATATCAGAACAGAATTATTTTAATCCAGCCATGTTTTATTCAGGAAATATTTTTGTGGATCCACTATTATATTTTGCTCACTTTTTGTCCAATTGTTGGATGAAAAAATGTCGAAGTGACGGTACACTACCTCCTTTTTGACATATAAAGAAATACAGAATAGACAATTTCTTTTCATAGTTTTTTTCTAGCCAATCAAATGCGCCCAGTAGTCCTTTTCACAAATGGCATTATCAGGACAGTACCATGGTGAATATGAAGCATGTGCACAATGATTGCGTCAGAGAGAGAGAGAGTTACAGACTTTTGACTTGGTATCCAACAGCAGCAACAGAAGGAACAATACACAGAGGAAACACTTAAAAATGTCCAGAGGCACGTTTAAGAGAGTGTTATCCCCTTATAATCGGATAAACCTCTCTTGCAACAGCGGTTGTTTTCACCCATCTTGTCAAGTCAACCCTCCCCCCTCACCTCGGTGAATCACCCTGATAATTTGAATTTTCTGCAGCGCCCACACTTCAGGTCGCCCCGACTTTACACAGATGAAATTCTTAGGAGGGCATGAGGAAGTCATTGTTGTAATGTCGTAGTAAAATACTCATCTGTTTGCATTCACACAAAAGGGTAGCCTGGGTGAAATCTGAATAATTTCAGAGGTTTTTTGCACAGTGAATAGTAATGTCTTCTTCTCTTATTTTCTTGACAGTGGTGTCCAATCAGGAGCAGCCAAAGGGTGGAAAAAACAACACAGTTATTATAAAAATAATTATAAAGAAAGCATGTGACCCCATTGTTGACCAAAAATGGTTCCAAGTGTGGCACAAATGATTTAGTCAAGGAAAAACTTTTCAAGAAATAAGTGAGAATATTTAGTTCATGCTGTAAGTGTCTCAGCATACATTTATTGTGTTCTCCTGACAGCTGGTGTTTGACAGAGCCATATTTTAATAAAGTTCTGTGATCCTGTTTGATTTTTGCTTTATCTTTTCATGCATTATCTAACATAAATACAGCATACATCTTCCGACAGCTCAGGTTTTCCTGAAAAAGATCATGATTCTGCATTTATTATTTAAAAATAATCTGGCTGAATGAAAATTGCAACAACAAAATAATACATGAAGTTGCAAGGGTTCATTTATTTATTTATTATGGAATGGGGGATAATTAAAAATGATGCAGACAAACCAACCTAAATATCAGTATTTGAAATGGCTTATGAATCATCTTGAACGTGTACACAGCAGCTTGAATCAGCTTGTAGTTGTAAGCTTTATTACTTCTTCATGATGCAAACTGGCAGGTAGTCATTCATTCTTCAAACGTGGTTGAGCTGTATGAATATGCGTTATGTGGTTTTAAGACGAATAAATAAAGTAAATAAACAGAAACATGTTAATACTGTTTCCAATTATGTCCGTCTTCCACCTTGATGCGAGTATGGCTGCCAAACATGCACACACAAGATGTCAGCAATTAAATACAGGGAAGAATGATACAGAAACATCGACACAGGAACATTCAGCCGCAGCATTATTGGTAAATATGAACACACTCATGTGAGCATGTTCAAGTTCAAGTTATTCTGCTATTCTGCCAGTAGACATCCAATGAAAGGCAACTTTGTGTCCAGGTCATAAAAAAATAAGAAGGGAAAGACAAGAGCACAAGAATCTAAGGATAAAAAGTGCGGGCAACAGCAAAAAAAAAAAGAAAAGTATGGAGTTGGAGGCACTGGTTTTTAAAGCTAGGGATTTCCAAGGGGTAAAAACTGATGAATGTTGAGTTTTATCAAGAGAAAAAGCAAAGCAGGGAAGAAAGATGAATGAAAACAGTGGATGGATCATGGAAAAAAATAGATAAGAGTTTTGTGGAGAAAAAATAAAAGAAAAAGATTGGAGCGATAAACGGGGGGAGCTGCAGAGAGACGGAGAGTGTGTTGACAGTATGGCAGCAGTAGCAGTTACATTCCTGGCTGAACAGATCAGCTGGCCCGAGGAGAAAGACAAACACAGGAGAGGAAACCACGTCTAGACTTCTGCTCCACACACACACACACACACACACACACACTGAGCGGATACACAAGAAACACACACATTCACGCTCACACATCAACCTGTTAGTTAGACAAGGTGGGCGACTGCCAAACACTGCCAAGAACCTGGTGGGGAGAGAAGAGAGGAGGGTGGAGGAAGTGGGAAAACAGGGGAATGAAAAGAGATAGGAGGGAAAGAAGCGGCCTTAGACTGAGGGAGCGGAGGAATGGGCGAGTTAATTTTAGAGTTTTTATGCTTTACTTAAGAAAATCTCCAAAAGATTATCTTTTACTTGATCAACAACTTTTAACTAAAGTAAACTGAATTTCTAGAAAAAGCTTTTGAACTTGTTCTCTTTCTACATGAACATTTAGGGTCTACTTTTTTATCAGACTGAATGAACTTGGATGTCACTGTATGAAACAAATGAGCAACAAAGAATCATGATTATTTCTGTTTTAATAGTTATTTGCTCATCACCTCTTCCGCCGGGTCAGAGGAAAATTTGAGAACCTGTACCTAAAGTGCATTTAATTATGAAGTCCACAGAGAAGATTCAGGGTAAGTGATATGAATGTTTGTTTAGAGTCAGCAGGATGTTTTTCATTTGGTTTGAATACACTAGTTGTTTTGCTCACTGGTCATCAAAACTAACAAAGACTCAAAGTTTCCAACAGCAGGTTTTCGTTTTGGTGTAACTGTAATGAAGTATGAGGGAAACTGAACCTCCCTCATTTTTAAAAATTGATTTTCTGAACATACTCTTCATTTAACATTTAAAGGTGCTATGAAGAGAATCTATTTCCACCGACATAAAGTTTCTGCTACCCATGAGAACACGCGGTGACTGTCGTAAAGATGTGACCCAAGCTAAAGCGAGTGTCTGTTGTGATGCTAATGAATGCAGCTCGGACCTTCCTCAGAACTCTGGATTGCTTTACAACTTCTTTTTTCATGAACTTACAGGATGCAACACGGCGAGGTACTGTATCTCTTTCTTGTTACGTAGCGGTAGTTTTTGATGTGTGACAACAAGCAATTTTTCGAAAACTTAGTATCGTAGTTTTGTAGCTGGCTATATATCTCTACTTACAGCCCGGTGCTCTAAGACGTGTCAGAATAATATAAATTTGCTCTAGTTTTAATTGTCTTGTTACTGAAGTTGAGTATCCAGGCCAGTCCAGCCCCGTCCGACCCAACCGCGAAGCTAAGGAATAGCATTTATCGATAACCTATTTTGATGCGATAACGCTCATCTTAAAGTGTGTATTTCAATCAGGCATATATCTAAAAGTGAGACTTTTGTAATTACTTAGAAACTCCTCATATCATCTTTAAGCATATTTAATTACCCAAGCTTTAGTTCAAATAAATGACTGTTGTTGCAGTGAATGACTAGGCCAAATGTTTGAGTTTTGTATTTTAACCTCGATTGCTTACTCACCTTCACAAATGTGTCAACTTTCAGATAGACAAGACCATCAGCAAAGCTCAATAAGAGGCCCGGACAAGCAGTTTGACATTTGTGCAAAGAGTGGGCTTTACTGATCCGTCTCCTGGGCACAAGGCAAGTGCAACTGAACTGAAAATTCTCATGGCATAAGGTTTTCCTCAGTCAACTGACAACCAAAACGACATTCAACCTTTACTAAACAAAGCAAAGGGACGGCATTACAGGAGCTAAAAAGTCATGTATCACAGAGAAGGGCTATTTCTGATGGTTATAAACTATCGTAGATGAAAGAATAACCTACATGGTTGGTTCATCCTGCAGAGCTGCCAGGGCCTTCGGCAGAGTGGCAGGTCAAACAGGCTGTGCGGATTGTTAATTGGCCACAGGTAAGTCCAAAGTCCAATCAGCTGCAGCACCTGGAGTGGAAAATAGACTTCCTGTGACACTTGAACAAGTTTCAGCACGAAGCTTCCTCAGAGCTGACCTGTTGCACCCTCCATCACTTTCTTCTTCTGTATTTTACCTTCAAAGATGCCCCAAAAGCCATCCTTTTATTTCCTTTTATAAGTACGGACAACAAAATGCAGAACAGAGGCCCAACTGTACTCCTAAACATTGTTCAGTCTGTTTCTTTCAGAGGGATGAATAAGACATTTCATTTCCTAGGAAGCAATTAACCAAACAACCATTGATTCTCATCCCCTCCGTCTTTCAGCTGGAGATGTTTGACAAAATCTCTGCGAACAAAAACAACTTTACATGTGCAAACCTGAGCCATCTCCTCCAAGCCAGTTTTATAATGAGGAAGAGACACATGTTTGGTTTTCTTTTGTTAATATGCGGCTCATTTGTGGACTTGTTATCAGGTTTTGCCCAAAGAACAAGGCTCTATCTGCACTCAGAGAATTTAAATTATGTTAACAAGCTGTCAAATTATACAAGGTATGGCTATTAAGAAACAACACAAACAATTAACATTTAAAGTGTCTTTCTCCTTCAGCATGTTCCCCTTAGCATCAATATTGTGTTGCATTCAGGTCATCCGCTGATCAGAGCAGTGCAGCAGGTCTTGACCCTGAATCTTTGTCGTCCTCTTCTTAACTTCTGACACAGACTTAATCTTAGAAAAAAGGCTCACAGTGTTAGACCAGATGAACAGGGAGGGTTATCATGACTGTGATTTGTTTTTGTGACAGACATAGCTTTACAGAGAGTGTTATGTGAGCTGGCACACTGTTTTGATAAAGAATGAAATCATTTTTCCACAGCTCTGGTTTATTTATTCTGACTTTTTCTCACAGCTGAACCTGATTGTAATGGTGTTGATTTAACCATTGACCCTTCTGGAACCCACTTCTCCAAAATGACACCCTTATCATCAACAAAAACAGTCAGCATGACCTTGAAGTTGGACTTGCTTTGTTGTGCTTTCTTCATCCCTGGGGACGAGGGTGTCTTCCAATGTACTGACTGCAGTTTTGTCTCAGGGTTTGGGTTTCCATCAATTTGTCCAAAAAGTTTTCACAAATTTTCTCGCATCATTCCTTTTGATCAGGGATCAGAAGTTTTAGAATAACTTGTGGACACACCTTTGTCTTGTTAAACTGTTCATGCAAAATTTGACAAACTGTTTCTTTATCTATGAGACCATTTCTGCTATCATTCATTTTGGCGATGGGGAATTTTGTGCCTTTATTGATGGGAGAGAGACAGTGGTTAGGCTTGTGAAAGTGGGGGAGAGAGTAGGGGAAGACACTCTGCAAACTGGCCACAGGCTGGATTCGAACCCAGACCTGCAGAAGTATGTGTATGCGACGTGCCTGGTTGCTAACCACTTAAGCTAACCTGCCAATCCAGTATCCCCTGCTATCACTCTAATCCTTAGTCATTGAACATTTTAAATGATTTGATAAGTTTGCTTAACATTTTCAGAAGTTTTTAATGTTAATCAAAGCCCAGGACGTTCATAAACTTTAACATCCTCTCTGTTGTCACAAAACCTTTACTGTCATACAAATACATGTGCACGTGACTTGCATTGCTCATCATACACCTTAGTTTTTCTGGGTTTTTTTTAATTCTACAAAACATTTTCAAGTCAATGCATTTCTGACAATGCAATTTACCATATAATGGACAGATAAGCTCACTTGGATGTAGGGATGGGAATTGACAAGATTTATCGATACCAGTGCTCTTAACAATCCTGCTAATTGATCCAATTCTTTAACAATTCCCTTGTTGACTCCTGCAGATTTTCCATGTGGGCAATTGTTGGCCTGTTGATTTTCAGTGCCAACAATGTCAACCACATGTCACAGCATCGATAACTTCCTCTGCAAAGCTTGTTTCCACCAAGTGGTCCGGTATGAATCAGCACGCTTTGGCTCAGGCTGTATAGCTAAAGCCTGATCCTGTTTGCGTTTCCACAGCCAACTGAACCCTACTTGGTAGGCGGCGTATAAGCCGGATGCCAATAGCATGACATCATAGCGGTGCAGCACCGTGTACCCGGCTATTAAGTGCAAAGAAGAAAACGCAACACAGTGAACAAAGAGCAACGATGGAGGATATCCAGCAATTTTTCTTTTTTTGTGATCAGCATGTGGCTTTTTGTTATGAAGCGCAATCAAGCTTTGTTTCAGAGAGGGCTGTGTGCCGCAAGAGTTATCTTCACAAAGATGAGATGAGATTTAAACATGGCGGGGTTATGTGTTGTTCCGCTGTCGCACAGGAAATAACGTCTCCTTCGACCAATCAACAGACTGCAGTGTTTCTAGCTCCACCTCCTGGGGTCGGATTTGTATGCTTTGCACCCCAATGGAAGGGTCCGAAAAGTATGATGGTACGGTTCGCTTATAAGGGGTCCGGTCCCAGTTTTAGGCCACAAATGCCGCTAAAAGCGAGCCATACCGAGACAAACTGAACTGAACCCTCTGGTGGAAATGGAGCTCAAGTTGCTGGTGATTCCACTCACTTAAGGTTGTGCAGTAGGCGCCTTTTGTAAAAAAAACTAAGCCACAATCTGCTGAACCCTGTCAGTGGAAAGAATTGGTACGGGAATTGATTAGCGAAAAAAGATAACAATTGGAATTGGAATTGGTTCTCATCCTGACTCGGAAGCAGGTGACAACTGACAATGAACACATAGATATGGAGGATTATGCCTCACCATGTGTGTGTACATCATGAAGTGCGCAGAAGATGTCTCTGTCACTAAGATTGTGACATCAAATGCCAGTGGAGCGCCGGCTTCAGATCTGTCAGCGCTGGGGCTCTAAGAGGAGCTCATGCCAACCTAAACCCCACCATCAGGGCAGCAGACCAGACATCTGTGGCAGGGCGTCCAGTCCATCAAGGGTTGAGACAACATCAACTTCCACAATGAACTGAATTAGATCTTCAGACTGAATAAATTTCACAAGTTTTGGGGCAACAGCGAGGGTAGTGTTTGTAGAGGGCAGAAGCTTTTTTTAAAAAAATAAATTTGCAGATGATTGGAGGATCATTCCAGCAGATTGTTCCTTATTAGTCAGAAAGTGTAGTGGGCCGGCTGCTGCGGCATACAAAAGTACAAAATTGAGCCAGTGAATAAAGAAAACCCTTACCAATACATGTTAGAAGTGAAAATATACCTTCTACCTATAAATGTTTTTAGTGTAACTGTTGCCCTGCAATCGACTGGCGACCGGTCCAGGGTGTACCCCGCCTCTCTCCCGATGATAGCTGGGATAGGCTCCAGCCCCCCGCAACCCCGAAAGGGATAGCCGAGTATAGAAAATGAATGAATGAATGAATGGTCTTTTATTTTATAAAGATTTGTAGTTCAGATTCAATGAAACTGCTATAGACCTTGTAGCTCCCAGCTCTTCTTGCTCAAAAGCACTTTGATTGAACTGTACTGAAATGAATCATTGTAGACTGGAGCTTGGCAAAATGGATCTGATTGATGATACACAGTATATCAGGTAGATCCAGCTGCACTGCAAGGTTAGTGGAGATTAATGGCAGACACAAAACCAATGCAGTCTTATTGTGTTGGGTAAACAATGGACCAAATGTCCTTTCAAACTGGAATTCATCCTACAGAAACAAACAGGACATTTATCTTGACAATATGAGTCCAGGAATATTCAAATTATGTGTATGTCTAAAGTAAACTTCTTCTAAAAAGTGATCTAAGCTAGAATGAGTACTTATTCTCCCTCAGGGATGTTAAATGATGCAATTACTTCAGCAGAAAAGAACCATTTTAATCAGAATTTGTGCCTATTCATTTTGTAAAACATTAAAATCATGAATTGAATAATGTAACAGAAGTTAACAGTCAAGGTTTTGAATAAATGTTAAAAGAAATTTAACTTGCAAATTGCTCTTTGAGATAGCACTGCAGGTCTTTTATTTGATTAAAAAACTAGATTTGTACTTTTCACAAAAGCAGCACAAAATATAAGTTGTGTGTTATAAAATGGTAATTTAAAAAAATCCTAATGGTGAAAAGACTGATATTGATAAATACATCATTCTTATTTTTATTGAAGGTAGGTTAACAACAGGATATCCAGCCTGATACAGTGATAAAATCTCTGATCTGGCAGATAGCTTCTTCATTTATTGCATGCTAGTTCTGGCCTCTAATATATCAGACTGGATAAGGCTGTCTTTATTGTGGCTACAAATCAATTTGCATGGCTGTTTTATGGCAATAATGGATTTTTTCAGATGATTTTAACATTAATGTGATGGAGCACTTTCATTTGTCAGGTGTTTGATGTACTGGATTAGATAGGACATAAAAATCCTTGTCTGAATGTTTTATCCACTTCTATTTTTTCATTGGATTTTCCAGATTAAATAGCAACACTGCAATTACAAATACCACAAATGAGAATTTTATTTTATCTGCTTTTCACTCATTCATGTCCACTGGATTATTTTGCTCTGGTTGCAAATAATACTCTTTTATTTCAATCACAGATTATATTTGCACATCTTTTCTTGAAATAGACACTAATTTGTGATCCACTATGACAGTGGAGCTTCTTGTAGAAAACAAAATGCTGTGGAGCGTTGATAATTTCAACAAACCTTGTTAAACAACAAATGACCCACACAGTTGATGTTGCAAAGCTAAAACACCTAACAGCACTTAGCTGGTCTACTATAACTTATCTCCCTGATGTGCAATCACATTTGTAGTTTTATAAAAGCTTGAAGCAGCTTGTGTGGGGTGCTGGTAGCGAAGTAGGAAACAGGATGTGTTGAGGCTCTGGGAGGGCAGGTTCAATTCTTACCTGAGGCCTGTTTATAACCTTAAAATATCTTCAAGAAAACATTATACATACTGTTTCTCTATTGGCTATAATGTACACTTCTTACCTGCTCCTGAGCTTCAGACACCTTGATAATTTATGTACACTTTACTGATTTTAATATGAGTATCTGGTCTGTTTTTGTCCTGGACATTGAAGGACTTAGATATTGTATTGTTCTGAATTCACTCCAGATATATTTTGGTGCCATTTTCTGCTGCCAACTTCAGGCATAAATCATCACCTGAATGCAAAGTGTTTGGTGAGCTCAGGCTTTTTCTCATGAAGGATTTTGTCTGCATTTAGGTCCATGTAGAATTAATTTTAAGACTTTAATTTACTGCCACTCCAGAGTCCCCATAGTTAGGAAATCATCTGTGTGTTCAGTGTAGAAATGTAGATATATGAGTGCTGTTCTGATTTTAGCACAGTACTAATCTTCTTCTTCTCCTTGCTGTTCATGTAGACATTTATATTCTTTTCTCCCTGTTTAGTAATCCCGGCAGCTCTTCCTCAGTTTGTTTTCCTCGTTTGTTTTTTGGATTGGCACAAATTATGCATGTCGTCCGAATCCATTGTCACAATTATCACCAATAAACCAGCGAGAACAAAATAAAGGAATCATCAGCCCCTGTGTTTCTGGAAACCTAATGAGGCGGTGTCAAATTATGTGAACATTAAAAGAATTTCAATACAGCAATTCACAGAATTATAGTTCAATAAACTGTGATCAACGCTGAACATTTCATTATCAGAGTTGCTTTAATGTAATTTGATGCATGCTGTGAAACAAAAACAAGTCTACATTTGGTCCCCAGGAGTTCTATGAAGACACCGTTCTCATTTCTGATCCATGAAAAAAAAACACAACAATTCACACTCAGTTGTCACTGAACACAGTTATTTTCTCTAATGGAGTGCTCACCCTAATCTTGCCTGATTGTAGTTTTTATTGTGGCATAAAGTTATTTTTTCCCAAAGACAGCTAAAAACTACTTTGCAAATTAAAGCTATGGTCTACGTTTTGAAACCGCAGCCTGCCCCCCTTCCCTCACCCCTGCCCTCCGTGTTCCAAGATCCCGCCCCAAGCTCGTGTCGCCTCATAACAACAAGCCCCCTCGGACAGAGCTACGAGCGACTAGCATAATATATCAGCAGCAAACTCAATCAAAAACAGCTCAGCTCAACTGAAAGTATCAAACACGACAGACATCCCCCTTGTAACACACAGCAGTAGCCATTTCAATTGGACCGGCAACAATGCGGGTCTGGCGCCGTCAGAGCGGAGCCGAGTGTGGGGGAGGATTTATCTTTCTCGTCCTGTCCTCACCAGCTCAGCTTACAATGCTAAAGATTAGCGGCTAACAGGCTAACCCGCTCCGCTACAAGTCATTAGCCAGGACAGGCACAGACTAACCAGAGTTACTCAGCAGACATCTCCCACTGTAGTAAACAAAGCCATTACCTGATCAACCAGGGGCGAAACGGCCGATGCTGATGGTCTGACGGCCGACTGAGGCCATTCGTTAGCCGTTAGCCCGCTAACAGACCTCAACCCGCGGGCAGAGCTCCGTTGGGCCCCGGGGGAGAGAGAAGCGGCTTCCCGGTTTCGGCGCTAGGCTTTTCCGGCTCCGTGATAGTTCAGTAGCTAACGCTGCTAGCTGCTCACCGGAGGTAGAGGAGAGGAGGTGGAACCATGGGCATGACGCTGCGTAGTGAGGGAAACAGGGGACTGGATGGACTCACGGACCAACTCACGGACCAATCAACATGTACATGCCTTCACGTTTTGATTGGTCAGCTAGTAAGCAGCTTTTCAGCGGATATACTGAATGGATTTTTTTTCGTTCTTTTTGGTCTTTATATTGTGTAGATAGGACCATAGGACCATAACAGCCTTATAAACGGTGTTATTAAGATGTACAAAGCTTCCAAATCGTAGACCATAGCTTTAACAAGTAATTAACTTCATAAACCACTTCTTTTGAAGGCTTGCAGAAAATCATGGAAATTACTGTGTTAACGTCTCTCCATGTCCCATGTCCTGCAAAATCAATTTTCTTTGCTTTTCTTGTTGTTGAAAGGGTTTGTGGAGTAAAGGAACATTACACAATCTCAGTTCATGCAGAAATTTGCTGTTTTTAACCTCCTGTGGTTTGTTTTGAAACTACTATATAGCCTACACCACCTACATGTGTTTTCTGCTTGTTACAGGCAGACACTATTGGCCCTTTTCCATTAGCCCTAATGTACTCGCGACTCCACTCGGCTCTACTCTACTCGCCTTGTGCTGCTTTTCCATTAGCTCCAGTCGCTTGCCCAATGGGGTGCAGTGTTGCTGTAAACAGCTGACGGCGGTGACGTCATTTTGAGCGCGACACAACAATCTGTGGCTTTTTGTCACAAACCGAGTAAAAAAGGAAAGCAGAAGAAGGCTGCAGGTGGCAAGAAGAAATACCCCTTGAGAAGCACAGGAGAGTTTTGGAAGCTATACAACAGAATGAAGCCGAGGACGAGAGCAATCGAGCTGCAAAGAAAAGACGTAAGAGGGTGAGGTAATGGTAGCTACCACTAGCATGGTAGGTCGTCGCGCTCATGACTCATCGATGATGACATTGTCTGACCAATCAGTAGCCGGCAGTTGGTGACGTCATCTTTTAGTATCGAATCAGCTCACTTGGAACCAGAGCGGAGTAGGTACTAAAACTAGCTTGTTTTAGGAGGTACCAGGCTAGTGGAAACACGCTGCGAATTGAGTAGGGACAAGTAGAGTTGGGTCAAGGTGTGCTAGTAGAAAAGGTCCATACAACTGCTCTGAAAGCCTGTAACAATCCCTCCCCCCCTTCCAAAAGAAAAAGATGGCAGCCAATCAACACAGAGCTCATTATCAAAGCCTCCTACAGCCCCTCCTTTTCCTCCTTAAATCCAAGCGTTTCCAAGGAGAAGGGAAAACAAGCTGCATTTGATTCACTCCAGAGACAAAATGTTGCTGTTTTATTCAACTTCCTCAGTTTCTTTATTACCTGACACCCAAGACATGATGCAAATGGCCAAACACACCAGGACATGGAACCTCTTAAAACTTGGCAAAAAACCTGGCCTAAAACAGCCTCCATCTCCTCAGAGAGCTTCCATCACCCTGAAAAACTTCTTTTTGATTTCTTCTGTTTTCTGAAGCTTCTGTTTTGCCATACAACAGTGGACACCTAAGGGGTTGTAAGGCAAAATTAAACTCTATGATGGATAAATACTTTTATAGATATGTCTCATTTGAAGACAATTTTAGAAAAGAAAAGAGTAAAAATGTCCTAATTAAGACAAAAGGTCAATCAGTTAATCAATCAACCAACCTTTTTTACAGCAGAGCAGGCTTAAGCCACAATAGTCATTTTATAGATGCACATATATGCATATATAAGAACATATACCAATAAATATATTTGTATATACACATGCATACATACATACAGAGATGTATCCATCCAGACAGCAACAAAGTAACTAAACACTCATTTGTCTCTGCTGAATCTAGGCTTAATCAGCCAGTATTTATTTTGTTTAAAACTAAATTTGTTGAATATACATTTATTAAAGGTAAGCCCCTTGAGATGTGGCAAGGCCCTATCCTAAACCTTGTGTGGGTGTCTTCTCACCTGATGCTGATGTTATTTTCACACCAAGAGGTGTATTTACCTGAACATAAGGAGGGATCAGACACAACGCTGATGCAGATCTTAAGGAGGCAAAAATAACTGCACTTTAGACGTTTAAAACCTTGTCTAAAGTCTGTCTCAGTATGATTGTGTAACTTACAGGTTGTGTTATGAAGATGATTAAAATACACCTCCATGAAGCTTCAGTCTCACACAACATGCAAAATAGCCCACAAACTTCACACCTTAATATTAATGAAAAACAATCACATTGTTCATGGTGTGTCTCACAATAACAGGATTTGGAGGTCCCATGAGGTTGTTTCTAACCCCCAATAAAGAGACATTCGTGGGGTCTCATTCTTTCTTGAGCAACTGTTTAACAATTACATTTAGGAACCCAATCGAAGGAAAGTCACCACATGACATGGTAATCAATTAAACCTTTTGGAAAAACTGTAAATGCTCATATGTGAAGCTGTAGTCACAGGAACATCAGGCTGCTCGGAGATGGTCTTATAGCCTTTACCTTTAACATGCTTGTCTATAATTTTCTTTCTAATCTCCTGAGACAGCTCTCTTCTTAGCTTTCTGTGGTCCATGTCTAGTGTGGTACACATCATGATACCTAACAGCACAGTGACTATTTTCCCCCTTTCAGTAGGCAGACTGACTGATTACAAGTTTAAGGACACCTTAGTTCAACATGTCCCTACGATCCAATCATTTTCAATCTTTTATTCAGGCCAGTTTTATTAGTTAATTTTCAGTACATATTTATTTATTCTTACTTTTGTCAGTTTTAACTTATTTAAGAGACCATTGTTGATTTCTTTCTTTAACGGAAAGGGACCAACAATTTTGCACACATCATCATGTCCTCTTTGTACTGTCCTCTGTGGTGGAGCAGTTTGGGAAGAAGAAAGGCCATCCCTTAATTTCTGTTCATTTGATAATAAAAATAAAATAGACAAACAAGCTCTTGATTAGAGGCTAGTTCCAGTTGTTCACAGAGAAAATTCAATGGTGCGTTCATGAATGACAAATTACTAGACTTTACCCGACAGAGCATCGATTTCTTTTGCATTTCGATCGGGAGTTACACAGGGTAGATTTTGTCATTAGACATAATTAATAAAGCTGTATTTATTTCTTCCCCTTCTGTGACACAGACAACACTGCCGAGCTCTCTGAGGGCTGAACGCATGTGTGGTCTCTCCAGACGTACCCTGCCGCCCACTCCCCTGACACTCGGGTGAGATATGAAGAGAGACAGAGTGCTGCAGAGGAAATATCCATGTGTTGACATGTTTAAACACACAGTCTTCCTCCTATTCCCTTTCCTTTTCTCCTCCCTGTCTCCTTCTGTCTGTCAACTGTTGCTCTCCCCCACCCCCTTAATGATATACTTCTATCTACAGAAAGACCCTTAACCATGAGAAAATACATACTATTTCATCTTTATCTGAATGAATATGTGCAAATGGAGCATGCTCCATCTCTGCAGCAGTGCGGTGAACATTATGGGAGCTCCATATATCCAGTAAGCAGTGCTTTGGCAGCCTGGAAATGTTCTGACTCACCTGATTTTCTGCTTTGAACCGCTTTCGTTATGGTGTAAATGTGCTGTAAGTGCAGGCTGTTTACACATGCTGAGATGCAATAAAATGTTAATACAGAAAAGTTGGATGGTTGACCCGTCAAGGAGCTCTATAAGCAATAAAACATCTTTGATTTCACGTGTTTTATGCGACTGAAGGCTGTTGAACCATCAGGTGAACTGTTCGATCAGTGCAGGTGCCGTTGAAACTCTGTTCTCAGAGAATTATACTGTTGGCCTTTTCTGTAGAGAAAAAAACAGCTTTATATATTTTACAGTTCTGCATGTTTATAGTTCTATATGGTTTCAACTGAGAATTTGATTAAGAGGAGATTTCTTTATAAAATGTTTTAAAAATAGATGTCAGTTGATGCCCATTCAAAAGGGTTGGTTATTTAAAAAACTGAAATGTGCTTTTGCATCATTATTTATTTAGTGTGTGTATTCTTCATTAGAAACTGTCATCTTATCCATCCTCACCTGTCCCCATGTGCCACTCCCCCAATCGTTGTAGATTGGAACTAGGCAGGATGTTCCTGCCTGATTAAGAGCATTAATTCAGTCAGATTCACTGTTCAAGGTTGGCATGCAGCTGAGAGCCTGATCAAATATTACTTTTTAACCAGACAGCTTAATAATAAGACATGTGTGGTCAAAGCTCAGAATCAATATCATCTCCCAATGTTACTCTTTGTATCACCTCAGCATCATAACAGTTTCAGGTAGACTGCACAGATAGATCCCATATTTAGGTAGTTGATTTCTTTGATGCAATTTGTACAACTATGCCTTTCAATTCATAAATCAACAGCTTTAAAGCTGCAAAGTGCATTACTTGAAATTCTCAAAAATTGGATTTTTTTCTCATAAGTTTCTGAATGTTGTCCAATAGAACAGACTTCAGAAACGTTTGAACTTTACCAGAATAAAATTAAAGTTTAGAATGGACTGTAATTTTGTTATTTCCTTGGAGGAAAATGTGGAGTGAATATGAAGATTAAAAAAACAAGTATTGCCACTAAGCTGAGAAAGAGTGCGTTTAATTTTTGGTCCATCCGGCTCAGTCCCTGTATAAAGTTTTATACCAGGTGTTTAGAAGAGAAGTGCTCTGGCTCCTAGAGAGCCTGCTGCTGTAGAGTGCAGTGCTCTGCTTCTGAAATAAAAGAATATGGTTTTCAGTCCACCCTTGAATGATCAGTTTGTGTTGCAATTTCAGCAAGATCTTGTGAGAGAAGAGTACGCTCTTAATCCAGATCTCAGCTTGAGAAGTGTAGGAAATCCTGACTGTGCTGCAGATGAGCACACAGCAGGTTCTTTTGCTGTTGTTGACAGACTGAAAGCTGAGGAAGAAAGTTTCCTGTGGGGTACAGAGCTTGGTACCGATTACTGAACTTTGTTTAATGCATCAAGGCAAGAGTATAAGTGAGCAGAGAAAAAAGATCCCCTCCATTTTTTTTGTTTGTTTTTAAAATTCTATTGAATCAACTCTGTCAAATCAATGAAACAAAATCATGAAAAAAAATCACAAGACACTTAGCATTTTGATTGAAGCATAAGCTTATTACTGTTGTATTTAGTTGTCTTGTTTTTAGCTATTATTGATTGAAGTCTATTAGATCAGCTTGCTTGTGTATAGGTTCTTTTGCAGAGTTCCATCACAGAACATGACCACCTCTTTGAGATAAGGGCCAATGTCAAATGTAAATTGCACAGAGCAACTGCAATAGACTCCCACAGGCCGCTTAAATCAACAGCTTGTTAATAGGGTAGAGGTAGAGGACGGTTTATGGGAAGATGCCCATTATGTGCTGTCTCAGGCATGGGCTTACGCACTGTTTATGTTTGTCTGTTTTTCTGTGTCCAATAAAAAAAAAAATTGCTGTATAGGGTTAGGTTTAGCGTTATGCTACGGCCACATTGGACGCAAATTGGCGTATTTAAACGCGCATAGTGCCTGTGACGCGCCGCACGTAACGTCCGAGGCTGGACACTGGATCACTTTGACAAGCTGAGGGGCGTCACTGCGCAGGCGCAGTAGAGAGCCAGAGCCAGTCGGACTCAGTGATGACCCGTGCAGGCAAATCCAGCTGGAAACGAATATTTACAGAACTTACCTTCAAAACCTGTCTCCTCAGCAACTTTCACCCAAGCCTGCTCCTTTTTGTTCCGGTCTCTGTAGAGTACACACGTCGAATCGTATAGCTCCGGATGATGGCAAACAGCGCGGATCAACCTCTCCTCCATCTTTCAGCGGGGTTTGAGCAGGAGCAGGTGGCCTTAGTGTCACACGTCATCAAATCAATGACATCGGGGGGGGGGGGGGGATGTCACGCTGATTGGCTGCCACGGCACAGCGTCACACAAATTTGCCCAGGGCGAATCTGCGTCCAAACGCGTCTTTACATTGACTTTGTATGCAATCTAAACACGCGTCTTTGCGAATTCGCGTGCGGTGTGACCATAGCATTAGTGTATTGAGAACCACTCATAAAGGCCAATAAGGGCATCTAAAAAGTTAAACTTGAAACTATCATTTTTTAAAAGAGGATGATTTTAACAACATCTCTGAATCTTTTTAATCTAAATTCCACAAAGACCTTTTAAATCAGTCAATCATGTTGAATTGACATTTTTCTAATTACTACTGTAGAGCCTGCAACACTGAGGGCTTTCACACTGCCACGTTTCTGGTTCTGAAACCGGTTCCATGATTCTCAGATCTTTGGTACTTTCTAGAGAATCAGCCCACATTCATACCAGTTTAAGTGGTCTGAAAGCTGGAAGGTTTTACTCCCTGTTACTCAAGCAGAAGTAAACAACCGACCGGCAAAAGGCTGATCGAACTGATATTCTAAAAGTGTTGGTTGCATTATTTTGTTTTCATGGTGCAATTATGCACACAACAACTGTTGATGACAAGGAGACATAGAAGACAAATGGGGAAGGCCTCTAGTATGTAAAAAGTGTGAGTGTGTGTTCCTCTGCATCCCTGATTTACATCTCATTTCATCAACACTATATATGTCATGTCCACCGATAATTCATGGTGTGTGAGCTGGATACAACATTTTTTGGTTCAAGCTGACTAACAACTTCTTAGGTTATGAACCAACTATTTTCCAGTCTGAATATGCCAACTGGTTCACAATTAGGTTCTGAACCATGTGAAAAGTCTTTTAAACAGTTGAAAATGTTATTTGTCCAAACAAGTCTCTAAAAGTAATTGCTAAAAGAACAAAAAACTTGTGTAAAAGTCCATTACCTTCAAAGTGTTCAAGTGTTAAAAAATCTAGTTAACTTCAGGGAAGTGCCGAGAATCTACTTCCTATATCAGATCATCTTTGTGGGAACATTTTGTTGCTTTTAATGGCTGTCCCTTAAACAGGACTGTGGTTGGACAGGATGTGGAGCAGTCAGGTACACTTCCTGAGGGAGCACCGTCAGCAGCAGCAGCGGCTCCTGCACACTGTCGCTGTGAAGAGTCTTTGTTAAATCAGATGTGATGGCTTGACTGTCACAGCTCGGCGTCAGTGGCCAGACTTCGCAGCCATTTTGTGTCCCACTAAGCGAGTAGTCAGTCAAACTGCCCTCACCTCCTACTTCACTTAAACGGACCCCAGAAGAGAAAAAATGTTTCCTAGAGCATTGGGAAAGTTGCTTGAGTTTGTTCCAGCTTTCGATCCACTTTTTTTTATTTTGCTTTTATTAACTGATGCAATGAAAAGTTTCCTGGCAGACATTTTTGTAACTTCAACTGTCAGCACCATGCAAGAGGAACTTTATTTTGCTGTTGTGTTTTAGAGGTGTGTGTTTGGCTCTCCTTAGCGGCTCGCTGATGATGAACAGAGGTCACACTGCAGCTCTAGATGACTAATAGTGAGCTGCAGTGTAATAGTTGTCTGCATCTTGATTAAACGTTGGCAGTGTTATGTCCTCTTCAATGCCAGTTATGAAGGTTCACCTGGACAAAACCACTGCAGTCTTATGCAACAGATCAGCTGCTGGGTACAAAATTCTGATCTACACTTTATGGGACCTTGTTTTTTGACAATACAGTGCATTTAGTGACCTCTATATTGGTAAGAGGGTTTTATAAACGTTTTTATATTTTTTGCAGCTTTTGTATTATATATGTAAATAGTAAATGGCCAGGGGAAACAAAGTTTTGTGGCACTTTCTAGTTAACAGACTTCTGTTTACACAGCAGGTCACACTGATCCATTCCCAACAATTCAAAGCACATTCACACACTAATGAGTCCATCAGTTTATGCTAAACCCCTTCATATCCATTCAAACACGTTTACACAACACTAATTTAGCTGTAGGAGCAGGTTTGAGATAAGTATTTTGCCAAAAGACAAATCAACATGTGAATGCAAGGGCTGGAGATCAAATCCATGACTTTCTATTATGAGACCACCAACGCCAAAATCCAAATCTAGAGACATTTTCAATACCTAATACGTCTATGAGCTTGCACCCTTTAAGCCTCCAGCACTCAGAGGTGGGAAAGGTAAATCATCGCTAGGAGCTCTAACTGTAGAAAAATGCAAGTGCCTTTTTGGATACCGTTATGGTAGATTAAATATAAAAAAGTCACCTCCAAGAAATTATATTGGTAGACAAATCGTGACACATGGACACCCTTGGATTCCAAAGGCATGTTTTAAAAGGGAACTGTTCTAAAATATTCTTGTCGTCTTACAGGGATATTTCAGTGTTTTTGAAGTTAGGTTGTAGGACGTTCTTTAAAACAATCTAAGAAGTGACTGGAAGAGTAGACTGCTAAATTGTCTTTTTAAGTCTGGAATATATATAATTCTTTTACATATATGTAGTGCATCTTTTCCACTAGTGAATGTGAAAAATTGTAAAATTGTGAGTAAAAGTGGAGGTCTTCTGTGGCTGTCTGTATTTGCAATTTTGGCATAGTCTAGAATATTTTTTTTAATAATAAACTACTAAATGTTGTCTGTATCAGGGAGCAGGGCTCTGAACTCTGGTCATCAGCTGCCAATACATATCCTATGATAAATCAAACTATTGTTTTTAGGTCCATAACCACTATAACTGTTTCCATATTTACAGCAGGTAGTAAAGCAGGTAGTTGCATACAGCCTGAGGTCTTTCCATGCCCTCTATCCTCAGTAAGTCATGTCACAGGCAAGGATAGAAAGAAAAACGCTCATGATGGCAACAGATGCAGTTTTGAACACAATGGCAAAAAGCTCCAGCCAAAGCATGCCACTCTTTTGGGGGGTTTTGTAGCCTTTTTTTCAGGAAAAAAAATCCCTCCTGACACACAAATCTATAGCCTTCCATGCAAGCAAAAGCAAGCCTTGCTAACCTCGCTAGATCCCCCTGATTTAATGTACATTATCAAATAGATCCATCTTGCCAAGATCCCAATCAGACCTTTAGAGCAGGAAGAGGAACAAGTTACCAGTGAGATGACAGGATGGGACTGCTTGTACAGAGATTAGCAAAGATGCTAACATCTTTAGTAGCAGTTTTATCAGATCTGCATCATTCCTTTATTAAATGAAAACCAACAATGACACACATAGAATTTCTCTTTAGGAAGGGTATTTTTCCTCCAACTCTGACATGTTTTACTGAGAGTTGTTCTATGAAGTGGCTTATGTTTTATACTTTACACTCTGGTAGTAGCACAGCCTGCTATCTTATCTGCTCAGTCATAATGAATGTGATTGTTGGAATGATGTCCAATTACCTGCTGCATAAGCTTTTAAAAGGTTTTGCTCATTCCCAACATTTTGGGATCTCTTCCAGATGGACTAGTGAAATATATTTAGCAGTCCATCTGGTGTGTCAGGTAAAGAAAAAGCCTCAGAGAAAGTCTTTTTACAAGACTTTAGTTTTCCTCACCTGTATTTTATTTTTGGATTCACTTCTGTTTTCTGAAAACAACTCACAAGATCTTGCTGAAATTGCAACACAAACTAGCCATTCAAGGGTGGACTGAAAACCATATACTTTTATTTCAGAAGCAGAGCACTGCACTCTACAGCAGCAGGCTCTCTATGACTCTCCAGCATCTTTCTCCTTCAACTTTGTTCTTGAGAGTGGGCAATCACCTTTAAAGGTGTAGTCAGCAATATGGAAGAAAACGAGTGGAGAGGTTGTTTATAAACAAATTTAGACCCGCCTCTCCCTTCATACCGAAAGCTGATGGATGTGCATCGTCATGGAAACGGCCGTAGTAGCTGTGTAGCTGACCAACATAGCTAAGGTAACCCCGACTCGTCAGACAACTCGACTGACAATATTGTTAGTATCACAACAACTGTACATTTTGGCAGATTAGACAATAAGATGAATGCCCGACGACTGTTACTGTTATGCGAGGCACCACAAAGCTAATGTTGCTTACCTATCCAGCAGAAAGACGGCGACATCCGCGTCCGTTTTCAGGTATTTCAATTCGTGGAGTTCCCTCCACCGTCGGAAAGCAACACCAATGTTGACCCTGGTCTGATCATGGTCATAGCCCTTCTTTTTCACTTTTCACTCCTCTGACCTTTTTATTTTGGGCTGTTTTTCAGCCATTGCTGCTGCACGTATTGTATCTCTCTCTTACGCCAACTGCGCACACTACGCAAGCTATTACTCCCCCTCCCCCCTCTGTCTGATCTGCGCATGAGTATGATCACCCCCTAGATGTGGGGGGGGGGGGTACTCTGTTTTGGTGACCCGGCCCGAGCCACAGTATTTACCTGCTGAAATTCAGAGCCAAGGCTGTGTATTGAAACCGGACTTTTTTTTCAACATGCTGTCAGTGGGGACATCTTGTGGATGGAGAGGAGAAATACGGTGAATTTGACAAGTACTGCATTAGATCAGAAAATTAGAAGATTGCTGACTACACCTTTTAGAGGATACTTGGAAATAAAATGTAAGCACAGGTCATCTGCTCTTCTTGAACAAACTGCCATTCCTGTCTCATTTCAAATGTGCTCGGGCTCCCGTGTTTACATTCTGTGCTGATAATGAAGAAGAGATGATGACCTTGTTGCAGCAGTAACTAAGTTTAACATTCTTTGATGAGATGAGATGATTTTTAATACAGTATAAATGCACATGGTCTAAATTGGATTCAGCCCCCTGCAATGTGAGAAGTGATTTTGTGACCATGAGAGCAAACGACATTTTAAATCCACAGGGAGGGAATGAAGCAAGAGTCTGAAGTGCTCTTTAGCAAAGCACTTTGCAGAGAGCAAAATATCCCCGTGGAGCAGACAAACAGTGACATGAAGGCTTCAGGTGTGAGTGAATGGAGGCTTTTTTCAGCCTATGTGCCTCCACTGCAGCAGCTTATGATTACATGCTACACCGTTTTTGCAATTTCATGAATCACACAATACTGCATGCTGCTGCTGCTGCTGCTGCCGTAACTCTTTTTGATTTTCCATCGCTTGGCCTGCCGTAACAATGGGTCCCGGTATTATTGGAGTTCTGCTTTTGCAATAGCAATACATTACAAGAGAGAATAGACAAAGGGAATGCAAGCGAAAGAGGGAGAGAGAAAACAGACGATGGAGACAGAGAGATCGTACCAGAAAGAGAGAGACAGAGAGAGACGGACAGAAAGCGCCCCTCCATCTCTGGAGCCTGAGGTAGCGCTGTGTTTGCCAATCTGTGCCTGACTGTGTGTGAGGGTGTGTGTGTGTGTGCATGTGTTAGACTGTGTGAGGTGGGATATGGCAACAGTGCCACCTAGTGCACCAACTAAATTAAGATAGTATTTTAAAGTCCCCAGTATTGAGTACGTGGAGGGAAATGCTTATGACCACATGGGATAAATATCACAGACGTCAAAGCCTTAGTCATCTGAGGCAGCGGGTCTCAAGTGGTGTGGCCCACTGGTGTGCCTTAGGAATGTTTGATTACAACGGCACAGCTTCTGATGATTTAGTTATAATGAACTCTATCAGAGCTTTACATGCTTTATTTTCTGTAAGGTAAATTCTGTAGGAATTGAAAAACAAATAACCTTAAACTCGAAAAATTTTTGTAGTTGACAGTGGAAGCAGGCCAGGAAAGGGATGAAATAAACTCTATTGGAATTGTCCAAAACCCCCAAAATCAGTGTTTGAGCTTATCAGTACTTACCAATTATAAATATCCAAGCACATATGAACTCAGCAGGTTTAGGTTACTTTACTATTGTTTTGTAGCCAGAGCAATAGAGACATTCATTATAAAACCCAAATTACAAAACAGATGTAACACAGAGCAGCATAAGAGAGGAAACTGCATGCAATTAAAATGCATAAAATCAGATAGAAAAACTAAAAATCCAATGGACTGATAAAATGCTTAAGGTTACAGGAAACAGGGGAAAGAGAAAGACATTTATCAGCTCATAATATTATGTTGACAGCTTCTTAAACAAGTCAGGGTAACAAAAAATCAATGATAAGATCATTCACTCATGTTCTATAACACGTATCCCTTTTGGGAATAAGTGGGGCTAGGCTTGAGCCTATCCCAGCTGTCATTGGGCGAGAGGCGGGGTACACCCTGAACCGGTCGCACAGCCAATGATATAATCAAATTCATTCAATCCAATCCAACTTTGTTTGTTAAGCGCTTTAAAAAACAACCATAGTTGAAACAAAGTGCTGTACAGGAGAATAAATAAAATATGAGATAAAAGAATAGACATAAAACATAAGTAAAATGAATTTTCAAAGACAAGTTCTTGTTGAAAATCTTAAAACACTTTAAAAGTTCTTGGATTCAGATAAAGAGATAATTCACTAACTAAACAAGCCAACTTGTAGTCACAGTAATAGGAAAGTAGCAGTAATTGAAATATAAATGAATTGTCATCATGTTTTGTTGAAATGTAACATCAAAAGAAAGAAAAACCATTTTGTTGACAAACTTTAATAAAATTAGGTTGAAAAAAAATCTTGAGTAATACAGTTTTATGTAATTTTTGGTCAGGAAATTTGGTGCAAAATAGTTTAATCAAATACCATAGATCATTTTTGACAGGCCATTTTGTAAAGAAATTAATGTGGTGTGCCCTTTGATCTTGGCTTGATGTTTGCTGTGCCTTGAGCAAAAAAGCTTAAAACCACTGCTCTAAGGAGATTGTGTTTCATTGTGTTTTATTCTATGATTTTGTTCCACTTTGTAAAACAAAGATTTCTAATAAATTGCTTCCTGTGCTATGCAGATGAAGCTGCAGAACATTTGGCTGGTGCTGCAAAAACCTTAATTAAACCAATCATGATGTTCCAATTTGTTTTTTGGACTTCTGGAAGTAGTGTTGGTAAACTTATTAAACTTAATTAGCAATTACCATTAACCATTTATTTGTGATTTTTTTTAGCTGTCTATTAAATCATGCTGACTAATGTTTTGTAGTTGTTGTTTTGTTTTTTTTTGCAAAGTGATCAAATCTGCTGCCTTTTAACAATATTAGAACATTTTACTGGTTAGCTGTCTGTGACTTAGCAGAGCCAGCACGTTAACATATGTTATGCAAACCAATCATTTAACCACGAGAAGAAAAACAAGACAAAGAGGGAAAGAACTGCCTTTGAAAACAGAGCAGTTGAGATTATATGATTACCGTGCAATACAACATGCTGAAGATTTTAGTTTTTTATTTTCATTTTCATATTAGCATTAATTTAGGGTATTTGTATTCTAAGAAGTACTTTTATGTTTGCTCTTCTTCAATGTTAAAAATTAAGTTCCAAAAGTATATAAGTTCAATAAAAGCATCAGGTTCATGTTTTACAATCAGCCAGCTATAGTGTTATATGCTTCTGATCTCAATACCTACTTAAATAATTATGAGCATGGGTTTTGCCAATATTGAGCAGCCCGAGTGTTGAGTTCACTACAAATAAGGGAAGGAAGAATGTTACAAAAAATTTTACTGATAATCATTATATTATATACCATTACTTTATATTATAAATCATTTATATATTTCTGCTAACAACAAAATAGAAATGTAAAGAATATCAAGATTTGAAATCAATTAAAAAGCAATAGACAACTTTGTGGGAAACAAATATTAACATCAAAAATGTATTTTTGACCTTGAAATTATTCTTTTGTTTTATGCTGAACAAACTAATGCAGCTAACAATAATTCTGTTATCCATTATTCAGATTATCATTTTTTCATCCTTAAGTAAATTCATTAAAATCTCTTCGTTAAAATGAGGAAAAATTCAATGTCTTTCGAGAATAAATAAAAAACAAACAAACAAAAAAAACAATCATTTTTGAACATTTGTTTTAAATTTGTAACTGTTTTATTCAGGCAACTTAATATCCACTATTGTTTACAAGAACTGTTGTTATGAACAGTTTCAAGAGCAGCAGTTTTAGCCAGTCTCACTCACATACATGTTTTTTTTATTATTATTATTATTATTTTACTCAAGGCCAAGCTTATTGTAAATGAAAAGATCCTGGTCGTTATCTGATGGTCTGGTAATCCTCGTCTTGTTGAAGCTGGTCCCATCATTGGGCACACATGCACGTATGGCTGCTAGAGTGCGTACATTTCCTCTCTTCTGCCTGTATTTTGAGTGTTGACAGACTTTTAAGACACAAGGTAGGGAAAAATGTTTGTCAGTGCACTGCTAACATTTTAATCCTTCATTTTGACATAATGGCACTTTTGTTCCATCTGAGTTTTGGCATGGAGTAGTAGCAAGTAAAACGCATTAGGGGCTTCAATAGCTTAAGTGAAGCTTTTACATTGAAGTGTTATTGGTGATGTGATATCTGCCTTACAGTCCACCACTGATGATTTCGATCTTCATGTCTCCTACATGAAAATAAACCTAAAGTTCCCTCGAGTTTTCATTATCAAAGTCACTGAAGCTTTGTTTCCGCCACATCAAAACTGCTGGTGATATAGAATTATAATATTCATCACATCATTATGGAAGGCAAGAATAAAGATTCATCCACCCTTATTTTGATATTCAATGCTCTGCTCAATCATCTGTGAGTGACATTAACAGCTCTGCGCCACGTGTTACACAGTATTGCATTTCACAAATCAATAAACAAATTATTTGACAACACATTTAATAACCAAATTCTGTCAACTCTGTCTATTCATTGTTGCATCTCTAGTCTGGTGCTTATTTAGTCTTTCTAACAAGTTCCCCATAAAAATCTCCACAATTTTCAGAGGAGCTAATAAGAGAGAGAGGGGCAACATACCTTTTTTTTTTTTTTTTTTTTACAACAGATCACACTACATACTTTCTCTATCTTAGAGTACAATCATCCTAAAGTATTTAAAACAGCCTCTTCGGAGTACTCCATGTTGTTCAATTAGGTGATCAATAGAAAACACAACACTGTGTACCAGATCTCGACTTATGAATGCATTCCCATGAGCTCATTGTCTCAGTGAACTGCATTTATAAGAGAGGTTGATAATGTCAGTATCAAATGTATTCATTTTTACAGATGTTATATAAGTTCTCATGACCTTGGGTGAAGTTCTGTTTGTTTCTGTGGGTGTTAGGATATAAATAGACGACTGTATTCACTGGTGGGTGTATTCTACTCTTTATGAATAATGAAACAATAGACAACAGTGCACTTATTGGTCTGCTCATAACCAGAACAATAACCAGACATCATTTCAAGGGTGAGTATCTGATCTGCAAAGATGGCTTGAAAATCTCCTCTTGAAGAGCAATAGTCTGTAACTCACTGCAGGTAGAGGTCTGGAGGTAGTCATGCACACAGCCGCTGAGCACATGAAGGTCAAGTGTCTGGTCCAGAGGCACTTTAGCAGTCAGAGGCCAAAGGATGGTGAACAGAGATCACTGATCTACTCTGCATTTTCATGCAAGTCCAAAGACACAAGTGGCTGTTGTATTTCTCATTCGTCAGTCAAGGTTTGATCATCTGTGATTGTGCCTTTTAAAGGTCAGCAGGGTCGTCATATGTGGCAGAGCAAAATCACCGTGGCACCATGACAACAAAAACAAAGGAGAAGACCACAGCCACAGTGAGCAGATGAAAATTGTTCTGTAGACAGTTTTAAGCAGCAAAACGAAATACAATTTAAAACAGAGGGAAGTTTGGGAAGTCACAAAGCATCAGAGAGCTAACAACCGGAGGCATTTGAATATCTGCAAATTCATCTTAGATATCCTTGAGTTGATACTCTGACCATTTAGAGGTGAGCAGTGTCTCCATGTCACGTTTAGGTGGACTTTACACGAGTACGAATTTGTTAGACCCCGGTAAAATAAACTATCGACCTGGTGATATTGACACACAGAGACGCGTATTTGTCCATGACTCCTCATCTTTTTTGAAAACGGGTTTGCAAGTGGATATCTGCGTATTCGTCTTAATGCCGTAGTTGGTATAAACAGATAAGTCCGGAAAAGACGGTGACCTCATAGCACCCCTCCTCCTCCCCGCCCCCCAACCCACGCTGTCACACACTCCAACAACAACAACAACAATGGCGCCAGCCGGGCTGAGCAACAAGTGCTCATGCAGAGATGAAGCATGTTACGCACGTATGAGCACTTGTTGACGTGGAATCCACCTCGGAGCAGAACTGTGATGTTACGAGTGTAGTAACCCAAGAACTAAATTACCCGGCATGCAATATGGGTTGGGAGCATGCGTGGGAACCCATAGGTACGTCCCGGTGTGGATTTTGCATTCTCAAGTAAATACACAAGCCTATCTTCAATATGATGTGTAAACAGCGATCCATGTTTTGATGCCGACGCCAAGACAATACGGTGCCGTCCTCGTGTGAGGAGGGCCTTAGTCTCTCCTCAGCTCATTTGGAACCCTGCTGGAGCAGACACAAAAGATTATGTTGGGTACCAAGTACAATCCCTGATGGAAATCAAAAAAGCAGAGTAAAGTTGAGCACATACCGGGTCATGGAAAAGTCCCATAAGTCTCTCTTATAAGGGGAGCGCTGAAGTGGATGTTAGCGGATGTAAACTATGGTGTCAAATTAACCCTGACAGTGACTGACTGACTTTATGGATCAGTGAGCATGCAATGTAATGCCTTTACCAATTTGAAGCTTGCATGTTCAATTTGCCCAAGCTTCCTGAATGAGCGCAAGATACGTTGTCTGTGGGGGTTGCCTGTGAAGGAAACTTACTGTCTGGAAACTCTAGACTAACTTTTTGTTCCTTAAAGGGACTGTGAGGAGTTTCTAAGTAATTACAAAAAAGTCTCACTTTCAGATATATGCCTGATCGAAATACACACTTTAAGATGAGTTTTATAGCATCAAAATAGGTTATCTATAAATGTTATTCCTTAGCTTTGCGGTCAGGTCGGACAGAGCTGGACTGGCCTGGATATTCAACTTCGGGAACAAGACTATTAAAACTAGAGCAAATTTATATTATTCAGACACGTCTTAGAGCACCGGGCTGTAAGTAGCGATATATAGCTGGCTACAAAACTACGATACTAAGTTTCCAAAAATTGTTTGTTGTCACACACCAAAAACTACTGCTATATAACTAGAAAGAGAAACATTTCCTCCTCTCTTTGCATCCTTAAAGTTGTTGAAAAAAGAAGTTGTAAAGCAATGCAGATTTCTGAGGAAGGTCTGAGCTGCATTTATTAGCATCACAACAAACAAACGCTTTGGCTTGGGTCACGTCTTTTGGTGTGTTCCAGTTGTAGTCAGAAGTAGGAATTTCTGGGTTCCGAGTGGGAAACTGCAACTGGAACGTCCCCGGAAGTCTGAATTTCCTACTGAGAACTCGGTGAAACCTCGCCAGCCCCGAGTTGACAATCGAAGCTGGATGCCCCCAGTGTGAACAGTTATTTAGCTCCTGTAATAGTCAATTTATTTGCACTTCTGACTGGGGTGTGTCGCTCTAGATCAGTTGTATACATCGTATTGTCTGACTTATATTTACAAAAATGCTGCCATAGTGATAATCACATTCTTCATACAACAACACAGGGCGTGCTAACAAGAGCTAACAATAGCCCGGTCAGATCAGCATGTTTTTTTCCGACTTCAACTGGAACACCGATAAGTCGGAGATGATGTCACTCCCAGTCCCGAGATTACTGGAACACAGCATTAAGACAGTCGCCGAGCGTGCTCATGGGTAGCAGAGTCTTTATGTCACCGGTAATAGATTCTCCTCATAGCACCTTTAACAGACCAGTGTTGGTGGTCTCTCTGAACCATCCCACACTCTGTCCATGGTTATTCAGATTTAGAAATTGGTCCATCCATTTCCTTCCACTTATCTACCTAGGTTTAAGTGGCAGTAGGTTATAATAACTTGCTCAGCCATCTTTCTCCCAACTGATGCTTTCTTGCTCCTCAAAGGGAAGTTTTTAGTTGTTCCTGGGGTCTCCTTCCATTTGGACATCCCTGGAAGACCTCCAAAGAAGGGCAATAAGTTGGTATCCCAATCAAGTGCATCAAGAAGGAGCAGAATGTCTTGATTTCTAAGTTCCTCACTACAGAACCAGTAATTTCCACAAAGCCTGTCTAGGTTATATCTGCTCTGCAGCTTTGCTTTGACCAACGGCTCATGTCATCTGCAGCTGGAGGCGTAAGTGCTGCTATACAGAGCGCAGCCCTGACCAGTTTGAAATACAAGATGACAGGACCAAGAAAAATACAACTTAAAGAGGTAACTGCAAGGTAAAAAACAACAGTGAGAGCAACCTTTAAACAACAGGTTATATTGCTTGCTTATTGCTGATTTTCTTTCTGCATCAACATTATTTCCAGTGCTTGTGTATTATTTCTCTGGAAATCCTGAGAGGTTGTTTTCCTGTTTTGGGTCAGTCTGCTTGGTGGAGACTGACATGAGGTTGAACTGGAACTGCCTCTGGCATACCCAGGAGACCCTGGGGACGAGTGCTCAGCGGGTTTGATATGCAACTCAGACAAACTATTGGAAAGTAAGACTAAGCTTGGCAATGCTTTGGAGGGAAAAAAACTTCCACTGCTTGTATTCACAAAATCTCATTATTTCCTCTGTGCTCATGACCACAGGTAATTGTTGGGACATGGTTCAGCTGGGAAACTGAAAGCTTTACCTTCCAGGTCAGCTCCCTATTTTCTAGACTAGACCAACAGAATTCCCATGCTGGCACTGATGGATGCTGCACCAAGGACATTTTACAACATTTAGAGGATAAAACATAGACCATGTAGAGTGGTAATGTGATAAGATAAAGAACATTAACACTGTCTTTCATTTGTCTTTAGTGTCTTAAAACTAATAATCGTCCTTGTATGGTGTCATCAGCTCCACTTTATAGTTCTTGACTGAGCCCAGGGGCGGCCTATCAAGTCCATCGAGCAGAAAAGTCAAACACCACACCCCGCAATGTGTGATGACAATTTCTCACCCTTATAATTCAGCCAAACAACAAGTATTATAATGTTGGTGGAGCTTCTGCTATGCTGTTCTCCTGCATGCTTCAACAATGCCTTTACTCAGCGTGGACTGACAAGGACACCGATATAACTTTGGTGCTTAATCAGTATGAATGTCTTAAAGGTCCCAGGTCCTCATATGTTTGCCCATTTCCATCATGTCTTGGGTGTCTACTGAGCCAGGATTTGATTTAAATTAAAAAATGAAAAATATTGTTTCTGAAGAAAAGCTCAGATCTGAGGGGATGGGGAGGCTAAGGGAGGCTATGATGTGAGCTCTTAACTGATTGGCTGCCCAAGCGATGCCTTAAGGGACAGGGGAGGAGAGGTGAAGGGGGCCGCTGGGTGAAGTTTCATAGTATCTGCCTGTGATGAGTGGAAAACACATGTGGGTGGAGGATGTACCTGGAGCACTTTGGCAGATGTGTCTTTATCAGTCATTAACACAAACAGAAATAACCACAGTCATCAAAATACTCAAGACATTCACATTATTTCTAAAAGGATATGATATTTGTGTCAATTCACATTGTAAGACAGCATTGTGGGAGCAAAAGAGCATAACGCAGTGCATTTTTCACACACAAAGGCAGCCATACACACATAGAGCACTGCTATCCCCCGCTGAGTATGCATGCTCCCCCTAAACAATGTTAAGCCTCTGACAACACCTCTGCAGATGGAGGGGGAATGAATTTGTCACCTCAATTCCATCTCTGTGCCGGTCACAGCGGAGGCAAAACTTTACATGGGCATAGATAACACAAATCAAATCAAATCAAACTTTATTTATTAGGCACTTTTTATACTTAAAAAAACAGAAAGTGCCTCACAGAGGCTAAAAAACAACATAAAAACAGAACCCCCCCCCCACACACACACACACACACACATACACACACACACAAATACAGAGACATATCCAGACACACACTCGCAGACATCAACACACACACACCTGTGCCCACACACACATACCCACACATATTCATACGAGCTGTCATAAAAGAGAGAGAGAGAGACATGAATGGGCACCAAGGACTGAGGCAAGGAAATAAGCTACCTTTGGGGGCCATCAACACTGAAGTGGGCTCTCGGCCCACGAGGAGCGCAGCCAGAGACTTCCCCCCCGTCACACACGAGGCCCCACACCACAGTACAGGGGCCTTCGGCCAAGCAGGCGGAGCCATCCCCCCGCAGCGGCCCCAGAAGTGGACCAGGAGCAGCTCCCAGTGTGGAGAGCCCCAATGAGAAAGCACTGGAGCTAAAAACCATCATACTAAGACAGTAGTAAAAATATAAGAAAAGGGGGACTTAAAAAAGAGAGATAAAATAACATAAAAATGGATATCTGAATTAATAAAAAAAATAGAATTAAATATGATACGAAATTTGACAAAGAATAGATAAGTTATTTGTACAGCTTAAAAGTAGCATGATTAGGGCTTGATAAGATTTAGAGACAAGTGCTGCTTCATCCAATTTTAGACTTTTTATTCGCCGTTGTGTAAATGTACTGATGTAGTCAACCAGAGTTAATTTGATCATATATGTTTTTACCTTCATCAAGGAGGTTGTAATTTAACCTGGTGTTTGTAAAGTTTGTTGACAAGATGACTCCGACAATTATGAGTTCAATTTGATGATATTTGCAGGATATGTCAGAAATGGGCAGAGGACCAATCGCTTGCACGTTGATGTTGATCAGATTACAGACGTTAATCCAGACATTTGTATAATTACCTCTTAGTTAATGTTTGTGCTCTCTGCGTACTTTAGTTTTCATTCAGTTATGTATCTAATCTGGGTGACATAAAACAGTGGTTTGTTAAAGAAAACTCATAGATTATTATTGTAACTATACAACAATTTATGACTAAGCTATTTCTATTTATTAGTAGTTAAGGGGAAAATTAATGTCTATATACAGCTGTAACTTTAAGTTATCATTAAATTTCCAATAGGACTATATGTTAAGCAGTTAATTGAATTAATGGGTTTGGGTCTATCACAATCTATTTTAATGCAACCCTTTAAGTAGTTCCTTACTTTACAAAATCCAACCTTCTTCAGCATACATGTGCAGTGCTATATTTATGTAATTCAATGAAGTAAAAATGAAATGTAGATAAAAATTTAATGAGTCACACAGTTGTTTGTCAAGTTTTATGATGTATTAGTAGTAGTTATAGAGATGCACTGACTGATTAGATTCTCCTAAGTATAATCGGGAGATATATTACAGTATTTCACTTGGACGATAATTTGGTTTGCCTTGAAATTTTGGGTTTGTTTTTTGAAGTGCCTTGGGCAAAAACAGTTCGAAAACCACCACAAGGGGTCCCGGAGTTGTTCCGATTTTAAAAGTTAAATTTTCAAAAAATGAACACAAGTACCAAACAACGGCCAAAAACAGATTCTTCCAAAGAGGGGTCAATGAGGTCAACATTCAGCCAAACTCCTGTGATAGCCATCTTAGACTCTGCTGAACTCTATTTCATGCTCACTTTGAACAAAAAGTGATGTTTATAGGGCTGCAGTCTTTGGGTTTTTTAAAACATAAACTTATAAATATGCTGATAGCTTCTTTTCTGCCAAATTGAAGTAAACTTTTGATTGAGTTTGTGTGTGTGTGAAGAAGAGGAAAACGTCATTCACAGAGCTTGTGTTCACTCAAACACACACACACACACACGTTTTACATGTTCTGGCTCTCATGCACATAAACACACTCTGTCTTCATGGCCTTTTCCTTTCACTACATGGGTTGCCAGCAGCAACGTGCTTTGAGCTGATAATCTTTATCAACCGACACACACCTGTGCTGATGCACAACCACACACACACACACACACACACACAAACACACATGAATGAGAGCAAAAGCAGCAAAGCAGGCGTCCACCTTGTCAGAGGAGGACAAGCGAGAAGTGTGCCTACCTGGATCTGTGCACACGAGGATATGGGCGTGTGTGTGTGAGTTAGCATGGGAACTGTATAAATTATGTCAGAGGGTCCAAGGAAACAACAATACACTCCTGGCTGGAGTACATGACGCTTAGCATTGTACATCCACAAACACACAATAATAAAAGTGACAGCACAAAACAACAGCATTCACAAACACATAATCATAAATAGGAACACAGACGAAGTGACTGGAGCCACATGTACTCACCTTTCAAAAGCCTGACAGCACCGCCCTAACACAGCCAGTGTGATGGGCTGCCTTTCTGCGTGATGCTCTACTCACATAACCGGCTTCAGAATGGATTTTAAGATTTTACTCATCACTTTTAAAGCACTCATGGGCCTAGCTATGTTTTAGACCAGTTACGGGCCAGCTCTCAGATTTTCAGGCGGGGGTCTCCTGGTCCTTCCAAAGTCAAGACACAAAACTACAGGGGATCTAGCTTTCTCCATCAGAGCTTGTCAAATTTGGAACAATCTAGAAGATAAGGCTTGCAGAATCAGTGACGTCTTTTAAATCACTTTAAAAAAAACAGCTACACAGACTATTTTATGTGATGTCCTCTTTATCACTAACGTTAGCTTGTTTTTTGTCTTTTTGGCTGAGTATTTTTCTTTATTAGTCATATCAGTTAGCTTGTTTGCCTTTAGCTCCTTCCTCTGTTGTTGGCTATTTTCTTTTAACATAGTAATACTTAAAGGTGCTATGAGGAGAATCTATTACTGGCAAAATAAAGACTCTGCTACCCATGAGCACGCGTGGCGACTGTCGTAATGCTGCGTTCCAGCAACCTCGGAAATGGGAGTGACATCATCTCCGACTTATCGGCGTTCCAGTTGAAGTCAGAAAAAAACAAGCCGATTTACCAGGCTATTGTTAGCTGTTGTTAGCACGCCCTGTGTTGTTGTATGAAGAATGTGATTATCACTATGGCAGCATTTTTGTAAATATAAGTCTAACAATACGATGTATACAGCTGATCTAGAGCGACACACCCCAGTCAGAACTGCAAATAAATTAATTATTACAGGAGCTAAATAACTGTTCACACTGGGGGCATCCATCTTCGATTGTCAACTCGGGGGAGGCGAGGTTTCACCGAGTTCCCAGTAGGGATTTCCAACTTCGGGGGCGATCCAGTTAAGTTTCCTACTTGGAACTCAAAATTCCTACTTCTGACTACAACTGGAACACACCAAAAGAGGTCTGCAATCCAAAGCGTGTGTTTGTTTGCTGTTATGCAGCTCGGACCTTCCTCAGAACCCTGCATTGCTTTACAACTTCTTTTTTCAACAACTTACAGGATGCAAAGCGACCAGGTAATGTATCTCTTTCTAGTTATGTAGTGGTAGTTTTTGATGTGTGACAACAAGCAATTTTTTGGAAAACTTATTATCGTAGTTGTAGCCGGCTGTATATCGCTACTTACAGCCTGGTGCTCGAAGATGTGTAATATAAATCATAAAATAATATAAATTTGCTCTAGTTTTAATTGTTTTGTACCCGAAGTTGAGTATCCAGGCCAGTCCAGCCTTGTCCGACCCGACCGGAAGGCTAAGGAATAACATTTATAGATAACCTATTTAGATGCTGTAAAACTCATCTTAAAGTGTGTATTTCCATCAGGCATATACAGTATCTAAAAGTGAGACTTTTTTGTAATTACTTAGAAACTCCTCACAGTCTCTTTAACCAATTTTAATTTTAACGTTTTATTTAAGTTATGATGCAGTCCCATGTTTGTGGCTACCAATTCATATGTTGGTCTTATGTTGTATTCATAATCTTTTTTTATAAGTTGCTTTTGGGCTCTTACACCATATTGTGTTATGGGCAGTAATTATATTTTTTTATCTTTCACTTCATTTTATAGCTTTTCTTACTTTTCATTGTTTTCTTGTGTTACTGCTTTTATTGCTTATCATGTATTACTTTTTTGTGTTTGTGTTCTGCTTTTTGTACTTATTAATTTAAGGTTTGATTTTTTATTTTGGTCAACATGTCTCATTGTCTGGGTTCTTATAAAATAGGAACAGCTTATTTTTTAGGTGGGTTGGGAGGGGGACTTGGAAATCAGGATGTGAGCATGGATGGTCACTGGCCAAGCACATATTTGGTCTGGGGTATTGTGCCACTTTGGGGGTCTTAGGTTTTCCTCACATTCCCTGAAATATTCTTCATTTCATGAGCATTAATGGTTTGAAGACACCAGAAGCTCTAATGTCCTTTATTCTTACGTTCTTATTGTGTTGGGTTTATTCTGCCATTTGTGTATGTTTGTAAGGACTCTTTGATTCACATTGTTCCTGTTTTGGTGCCTTTTGTGCTTCAGCTCTTGGGCTTTTCTTTTGTATTTTCCTGTCTGTTTGCCGAACCACTGATCTAAATTATATTTACTGACCACTTACCTTATTGGCCAGCACTAATACAAACCATATATTATGGGCAGTGCTCTTATGTTTAAAAAACATATTTGAATAGTGAGCTTGTCTTTGTACTTTAACTAAATGATAAATTCAACATGTTGAGAAGTCAAGTGTTTACAGTTTAACATAATTGAGTATTTGTAGATCCATTTTGCTAACCTTGCACAGCAGAAGGATCAGTCTTATTCAATATCAAAATCAGGCAGATTCATCTTGCCAAGCTCCAATCTCCAACAACTGTGAGCAGGCCAAAGTGGCACAGCCCAATCAGAGTCCAGAAAGAGGAGCAAGAGACTATTGCGATGACAGCAGGAAGTGACTGCTCATGCAGTTATCAGCATAGATGTAAATAGCCTCAGTAGCAGTGTTATCCCATCTGGAGTCCATTTCTTTATCAAATGAAAAACTTATAACAACACTACAGACATCAATATAGTTGAGTTTTGTTTTTATCCCTCCTACGACATGATCTGATTGGCCTATATTAATTGTTGATTGATAGAATGATTGTCCAGTCACTTTCCGGATATGCCCCTGAAAGGTTCAGCCCTCTCCAAACACTTTCTATGTGCTCTTCCCCAGATGGACTCGCCAAACTGAATGATCCATCTTGTGTGTCAGTTAACCATTTTGCAGTTATGAAGTCAAATTATTTAGTAGATCAGAAGAAATCAGAACTCTCTTTAGATCGTTAATAACCATGGATTTAAACTGATATAATAAAATGGCCGAAGCTGTTTACCTTCAAGTGCAAAAGCATGTGGCTGTGAATTCTTCTCATAGTGCTGCATTTTCATAAATCATGTATAACAATCATAATCATGTTTTGACCCTTACTGAGATACATTTTGCAACCCCAGTAAAGTAGAACAGGTTACTTACATGCAACATGCTGTCAATGTCTCAATGACCCAAAGGTTCAAGGCTCTGTGGTGATCACAGCGTGTGTGGACCGACCATCTGTCAGTCTAACACTGTGTGATGCACACAGGAGGATGCACACAGAGCGATTCAGCTTCAGTGCACAATCATCGGCTCAATGTGCTCATGCTGTTTTAAAAAATCGAAGAGCAAAAAAAAAGTTTTTATTAACTCTGAAGTGATGTGTCTGTTAAAATATCTGTCAGACCAAAGAGTGGAAAAGTGCACAGAAAAAGAGGAGGATTATAATTTCATATTGATTGAACACAGCCAGTATATCTCTTCAAAACAAGCCTGGGGTGAAGTTGTTTAGAGGATCATTTACATCAAACACCCAGAAAATGTAATTTTATGTCTTTTTCAATTTGTTTAAATGATTGAAGGAAGACGCCTACATTTCTGTGCTCTTGAGGGATTAAATATGGGGTTTGTTTACTTTATTTTTAATGGAAACATGGTGAACAGAAAAAGAGTACAGGGAGAATCAACAGGTAGAAATGACATGCAGATTAGGAGGCACAGATGGGGCACATGGACCACCTGGTTTTGCCTCATACCATTATTATTTATGAAGAAAATAAGAAACTGGTACAACATGTTTTAAGATGTCTTGATTGACATTAACAGAGAAGTGCTGTCCAGTTTTCATTTCTGATCAGAGCATTAAAGCTCCTACGAGGTATAGTCAGAGTATGATGGTTATAATGCCACCTGTAGACAAAGTGTTACCTTGATCTGTGCATAAAGATACATCCCAGACTTAAAAAAGTAAATACATCTTTTCCATAGATATTTACAAAAATGCTGTATATGTTTAAGACTTCAACTGACACTGAAATAAGCATATGAATATTAAAACTGTGCTAGTTATTCAGTTTACATTTGTAGCCTCTAAACTTTTAGACTGTTTCGTAAAAAGTAAAAATTTCTCAGGAGCTTTAAAGGAGATCAATCAGGTTTTTTTACCTCCTTAAACACACTCCATTGTCATCTAAGGCTTGCCTACACAGAGACAAAAAACAATCTGTATTTTTTTTAATTCTTCAAAAATGCAGAAACGATAAATAATTTTTGCAAAGACTCCGAAATTCGCTTCCATGTGGACGACCCCTAAATGAAACATTTTGTGCCATGCTCCAGTCTAGATTTCACAGCATGCCCTGTTTTCTTGTAAATCTCTAAATGCAAATGAGCCGCTTCTGTTACCCCTCTCTTCACAGGAATGTGCCTGGAGTACAGCCAATGAGATGAGACATGGTAGGCAATTGGTTCACACTGAAAAATGAATAGTTTACAGCCAAGACAAACATTGACATGTGTTCACATTGCAGGATTCAAAGGTCAGTCATTACCAAAGTTCTCTCATTTGAAAAAAAAAAGTTGACACTGGTCCTAAATGTCCCAATGCAAAAAAAAAGAAAATGTTGGATTTGGCCTTCTAGCCATGCACAGGGCAGGCTACAGTTAAAATCCTCTTGAGCTGTGTCCCACCAAGCCACTCTCAAAAAGAGGATGTGGCTCTCTATCACTGTGCTTTAGTATTTACTGTGGCTGTACACACAAGCCTAGACATGTTCCTTTCATTGTAGCTGGCTGTGGGATGAACAAACATCTGACTCTGCGTGTCTCTCATCCAGGGTAAGTGGCATATCCCCTTATGACATCTTTAAGGAAAATGTTTAACGAGACAGTTTGAGCACATTTTCTGAAAGATGGAAAAAACAACAGGGTAAGAGGGGGGATTTCTTTCCTGTTTACAGGGAGCAAAGGGCCTAAACATGTCGTGGATACATAGATTTGGAATAAAAATATATCTGCTTATGGGTTTTCACTCAGTGAATCCAGTCACTTGACCAAGATTTAATAAGTTCTGTATCAGAAATCTATCTGACCAGTTTGGGGAAGCTGGTGAGGCCATGATTTGTTGCGTTTTCCTGTGTACTAATTGAGCATCAGACTGTAGTTTCTGAAAATTGCCTCAAATTACATAATTCATGCAGGGTTTAAGCTGCGATAAAAGAAAAATGTACAAGTAGAGACTTTAGAATTCCACTTTTATTATGTTAAAGGGACTGTGAGGAGAATCTATTTCCGGCGACATTAAGGCCCCATCCACACGAAGACAAAACGCTAAACAGTTTCCAAAACGATCGTCATAAAGACGAAAGCGTCTCAGAAAATGTGTGCGTCAATATGAATGCACTCGATACGCATCAAAACGCTGTAAAACACATGCCAGATGTCTAGGGGTGCTGTAATGATATGACGGAAACAAGCGGAAACAGACGAAAAAACAGTGGGCAGGCGCACTTGCGGCAAAAGTTGTGAACAGAGATTGTGATAAAGTGTTCATATAGTGCGTTAATGTGTCCTCGATAATTGTTTGTTCAACTCGGTGGTGATTGAGAAGGAGATTTTGCTGCAACAGGGATAGTAGCTTCATCCGCACATATGCTTCACGTACGCCGCCATTGTTGTTGTCGCGTGTGGCGCATGCATGTCAATGACTATACGAAACTATGACATAAGCGTATCTGAAAAGTTACGAAGAGCCAGTAATCACGGAGCTGCGTATACGGCATTTCAAAATCTTTCCACTCTGGAACCTGGTTTCAAAAATGATCGTTTACAGAACCCCAAAACGCCGTCTTCGTATGGATGATACGCAGATTCGGCAAAAAACGTATGCGTTTAAACCTCGGTTTGGCTTTGTGTGGATGGGGCCTAAGACTCTGCTACCCATGAGCACGCGCGTCGTCTGTCGTAATGCTGTGTTCCAGTAACCTCGGAACTGGGAGTGACATCATCTCTGACTTATCGGCGTTCCAGTTGAAGTCAGAAAAAAACATCCCGATCTACCAGGCTATTGTTAGCTGTTGTTAGCACGCTCCAAGTTGTTGTATGAAGAATGTGATTATCACTATGGCAGCATTTTTGTAAATATAAGTCTAACAATACTATACGGCTGCTCTAGAGCGACACACCCTAGTCAGAAGTGCAAATAAAATGATTATTACAGGAGCTAAGTAACTGCTCACACTGGGGGCATCCATCTTTGATTGTCAACTCGGGGTTGGCGAGGTTTCACCGAGTTCCCAGTAGGAAATTCAGGCTTCCGGGGACGTTCCAGTTGCAGTTTCCTCCTTGGAACCCAGAAATTCCTACTTCTGACTACAACTTGAACGCACCACAAGCCAAAGCGTCTGTTGTGATGCTAATAAAAATGCAGCTTGGACCTTCCTTTAGAACTCTGCATTGCTTTACAACTTCTTTCTTCAACAACTTACAGGATGCAAAGCGACGAGGTAATGTATCTCTTTCTAGTTGCATTGCGGTAGTTTTTGATGTGTGACAACAAGCAATTTATTGAAAACTTATTATCGTAGTTTTGTAGCCGGCTATATATCACTACTTACAGCCCGGTGCTCTAAGACGTGTCCGAATAATATAAATTTGCTCTAGTTTTAATTGTCTTGTTCCTGAAGTTGAGTATCCAGGCCAGTCCTGCCCTGACTGACCGCAAAGCTAAGGAATAGCATTTATAGATAACCTTTTTTGATGCTATAAAACTCATCTTAAAGTGTGTATTTCGATCAGGCATATATCTAAAAGTGAGACTTTTTTGTAATTACTTAGAAACTCCTCACAGTCCCTTTAAAGGATTTTTTTAACCTGTCACACCAGAAACACCGTTCAATTTATTTTACTCATCCATCTGTAGAACAGCCCATAGAAAGTGTTTGTGAAGGGCTGAACCTTTCAGAAGCATTTCCGACAGGTGAATGGATGATTGTTTCCTCAATCACATTAATAACAGGCCAATCAGACAATGTAGTAGGCGAGTGCTCCTGCTGGTCATTAAGGACAGAAAAAGCCATTTCGTAAAACAAACTCTTGCCAAGTGAAATAAAATTATCGTTCCTATACAGAAATTTATAGTCATTTAATAAAGAAATGTGGTCACGGTCTGATAAAATTTCTACTTAAGCTGTTAGCATGCAAATCTCTGTACGAGCTGTCACTGTCCTCTTGCTCCTAGCCCCCACTTCTTCTTGTTTAAAGGACACTGACTGGGCCGTCCTGTCTTGAGCCACGAACAATTACATTGTAGTTTGGTAAGATGGATCTGACTGATTAAGACATTAAATCAGGCTGATCCATCTGTATCCAAGATTAGGAGTTTTTACAACCATAAATATTCTGTCAGGCAGCTCACATTTTTATTTGTCTCGTTTATAATTGCTACACCGGCACATCGTTAGTTTGTTCTTTTGGGTCTGACCTCATCACTCTTAGAAACTGAGAAGGGATGAGACAGTTCCTCAAACCTCCCCATTAAAATCTACAGGTGAATGCAGGGTTAAGGGTGAAAGGCAATGGTTTAATACTGATGCAAGGCAGAGCTGACTATGCTAATACACAGGAACAGAGCAGAAATCATCTAGCTTGGAAGGATGTTTGTGAGGTGATTTAACCCTTGCAACTCCAAATAATTTTAACTGCTATTAATAGTCTGCCTGGATACATATATATATATATACATATATATATTTGTACTGATAGATGTTAAACCTCAGCCTTCACAAAGACACCTTTTCTCAAGACAACCTGGGCCATTAGCATATTTTCTGTAGTTCTTTCAGATTGATTTCTTAAAGGTTTTATAACAAAAGAGAAAACTTAAAATTTCAAAGCAAAAATTTACTCCCACAGCAATAATTCAGCAATAAGCAAGATTATTTACGTCTGAATATGGCTCACATATGCCTAGGCTGTGAAGAGAAAAAAGAAATGCAAAAAGCCCATTATATACACTTTTTTCGGATAACTTTGTCTCTTTTTGAATCTTGTTGGGTGCTCCTGAATGGATGCAACCATCACAAAAACAAGTGGAGTAGAAACTGAGTGCATCTGATTGGTCAGTAGATTGACTTAAAGTCATTCATTCATTTTTTTCATTTTCTATACCCAGCTATCCCTTTCGGGGTTGCGGGGGGCTGGAGCCCATCCCAGCATCATCGGGCGAGAGGCGGGGTACACCCTGAATCGGTCGCCAGTCGATCGCAGGGCCACATAGAGAGACAGACAACCATTCATGCTCATACTCATACCTAAGGACAATTTTAGAGTTACCAATTAACCTAATGAGCATGTTTTTGGTCTGTGGGAGGAAGGCGGAGTACCCGGAGAGAACCCACGCATGCACGGGAAGAACATGCAAACTTCACACAGAAAGGCCCTCCAGACCCAGGAATCGAACCAGGATCCTTCTTGCTGTGAGGCATGCGCTCTACCAGCTGCGCCACCGTGCCGCCCTGACTTAAAGTCATGGCTTAAAAATGGAGGATCAATTACAATACCTCTACATCTTTCACAAGGATATTTTGATTCAAGAAATCATTTTTCACATATTCATCACTGTGGACTCACAAATACAACATTTTGGGCAAAAACACAGGGGTTCATAGGCAAATTCAAAACTAAAAGTGTTATATTATTATATCTGTTGTATGGTACCAGAGATATAAGAAAAAAAATGTGAATGTTTCTGCTTGGCGGTGCCAGCAACCTCATGAAGTTAGGAGGTTTAATGACATTACAGGTCAGATACTGTACATCATTTGCAAAGGCTATTGTTGTTTCTTTAAGAGGAGATATGGAGCAGTTATTTAAAAGTTTAAACTCTGCCAAATGAAGTTTCTTTCTTGTGAATTTTTTGGCTAGAAATCACTCAAAGAACACCACCTGATGATTTTCACAGTCTTTGTGTCAGGCAGACACATTGGGGTGATGAACACCAGTCGTTTGGCTTTTGTCACTCTGTCATCCGCTCTGTCAGTCACTCTGTCATTGTCAACTAGCTAGCTTGCACCACAATGAGGAAAAAAACCACCATCAGTCAGGCTCTGTCAGTAACTGGGCCCATTACTTTAGAAGGATTATGATATCCAGGAACAGGGTTTTGTCGGCTAACGGAGCAAGAGACGGGTAAGTGTTGAACTCCTGGAAGAGCCTCCATTGACAGCTGATCTCACAGAGAAAATATTTTCTGTCATAAAGCATGTTGTTTCTGCATTTAAAGTAGTTGCACAATAAGGATGTTAGAGACCTTTATGGATTTCATCTACACAATTTCAAAAATGTTACTTAAGGGGTTTATTGACACCTGACAAGGTTTTGATCTGAACATGAATAAACTGGAAAATAAAGTTTGGGAATACCAATGAAATGTCATTAATTTGGGGTGCATGATTTTAATTTTAAACTACATTTGTGTGACTGCAGCAAGTGCAATCCTGATCCTACCTGTAATTCTAACAGTTTCTGAACACAAACTTTCAAGCATAAACATGCCTTACAAAGTCTTTTTACACACTTCCCAAGCCTTCCAGTCTTTCTTTTCCCTCCCTTCATTACTCTTTTGGACACAGTGCAACAGTGACCCTCACTGGTGCAAAAGCAGTACTGCAGCCCAGGAAAAGACTGCCACACCGCTGCTCGAGTGTGTGTATGTGTGTACTGTAATTACTAGAGAAGATAAATCTTGTTAATGAAACAGACGGAAAGAAGAGCACTCTGGAGAGGCAAGGGAAGAGCAGCAAGAAGTAGAGAGATGAGGGGAGAAGAGGGAGGAGGTGGGGAGATAGACAGCAGGGAGAGCAAAAAGAGATGGAGGAGAGGAAAAGGAGAAAGATAATTGAAGTATATGAAAAGGAGAGGAAACAAGGGAAGGGGGATGCAGTTCTGAGGGGACTGTAGTAAAGGGGGAAAAGTTGACTGTCACGTTTTGTGTCATTGCATCATATTTCAGCATTGAGAGAGTGACGCAGAGGAACAGAAGAGGAGGATGGAGATGGTGGAGTAGAGGAAGGATGGAGATAGACAAATGAATGCAAACACAGAGGTGCAGGGGGAGGCGGGTGCGGGAGAAAAATATAACCTGTAAAAGCTGCTTTCGAAAGAAATGTGTGTGAGGAAGTGCTTTCTGGGTTTAAAGTGCTGAAGTGTAACTAGTCGTGCATTTTAATATAAACAGAGTATAAAATGTCTGTCGGAAGGACACTGAATAAGCCTGTAAAATGCATAAGGTGTAACAGTGGATGAGCAAGTGTTTTAGCATTCACTGAAAGGAGGGAATCATGAGCAGACGGAGAAGAGGAATTTAGAAGTTTAAATAGCAAAAGTATAGTCTTCTGTAGGTGAAAACTTTATAACTTGTAGGGATGGACCAGATGTTTAAGTCACTGCAGGACAAGGTAAGCATATTTATACTCTCTACCCTGGTTCTTCTTAAAATCTAAACAGTGTGAGGATTTATACTGGAGATATTGCTTTTAGATAATGAGAATGCACTTATGAGTATAAAACCACACGGTTCACAGTTACACTGAGTGTTACATATTAAAGGTTGTGTGTTCATGCACAAGTGCTGTAAGCTTACAATAAGTGATGTCTTTGGTTAACTGTTAGCTACTCATTGAAGCTTACATGTCTTAGCGAAGGTGTCAGAAAATAATTAGCTAAAATGTTAATTGAGCGTTAACTTGCAATTTTGGTGACATTTAACAAAACAGCACCTTAAACTTTTATACATTAACAGACAAAAGTTTGTGTTGTGAGATTTGCCCAGCAGATTCAGAATGTTGTGACACCAAACTGTGGTAGGACTACACAGTTTGGGGTCATGTTGAGACATGAGTTTCAAGTTTCCAATACAGTGATGAAGTGATGATCATCTGGCATCACTAGGGCCACATCAGGCCCACCACAACTTTCCATCTGGTCCCCAGAACTTCAGAAAATGTGCAGGGAAAAATCAAATGGTTTTAAAATCGTATGACTAACACAACCCTCAACTGACCGGCACAGTTTCATTAGAAGTTACTTCACACTTCATGTGTTGACAGAAATCCATCTGTCAGTAAATATGTCAGCTAATATTTAACCAGGAGAGCAGAGTTAAACTGTTCGATGAAACAATGACAGCCCCATGATAGATAGATGTATTTCACTGGTCCATCTGGGCAACAACTGATAGGAAATGTTTGCGGAGGGCAGAACTTTTAAAAAGAACATTAAGCGGAAGATTGGATGATAGATCTGTCAATCACATTCATCACAGCCTTAACAGATAATGGAAGGCGGGTGCACCTGCCATGGTTTACAGTACAAAACATGAGCCACTTGGTTGAACAAATCAAAACATGTCAGAAGTGGAGCAAAAATATCAGTCCTATCGAGACAGGTTTAAGTGTTCTTATTTGTATTTCAATTAATGAGGAAATACAAGATGCCCAACTACAGACATTCAATCAGGTGGATCCAGCTGCACTGCAAGGTTAGTGGGTGTCAGCAGAAATCGTGAGAGGGCCTGATCTCAGTGTTAAAGGCAACTATTTACATGCAATTCTGAAAAATAATTTAACATATATTATTTCAAATTATTTTAAAATCTGGCCCCATGACATCTGTTAGTAAAAACTGCACTTCGAAAGCATGTAGCTGAAGACCAATGATAGTTACTTTTTTGTCTGTATAAAATGTGGAAACCTGAAATATGTTTTTAATCATTTCCAGTGGAGATCAATCCTTAATTATAATTAGTAGTTAAAAAAGAATAGAATATCTCGTTAAAAGAAGTTATTTTAGGTTCAACTATGACCTTAAATCCATATATGGAGCCGCATAATAAGATGCTCTGACATGGACACTCAAACAATGATGAAGTTTGAGGAAATCTTTCTATTGTTATCTGGGAGTTACTGTTAGCAGAGTGCAGATTCCATGAGCAACTCCACCCAAGTTTGTCAAACAATATCTCAACAAAAAAAATTAGAGCATTAACTGTATGACTGTAAAAGTTGTTGTCCATAGAGTTTAAAAGTCAAAGTAATTAAAGGTCAAAGAAATTCTCTAAATGTAAAATCACAGGATGGTCATTTTAAAGTTGATGTCTCTAATTTGTTAATCACAAATATAAGAAACCTGAGATCAGGACACATGTAGGCTCACTAACGGCAAGTTCACCCTTTGAAACCTAAGCACACATATCTGTGTGTATATACACACTTGTGTAAAGTGTTTGTAGACGTGTGTGCGCTGTGGTAAAATTGAACTGTCACGGTCAGAATGGATACTTTGATCATTCTATGTTCACAAGAGAAGAGAGGAGGAGAATACAGAAAAAGAAAGGTGAAGACAGAATCAGAATTGAGAGCGAAACAAAGAATGAAAAAAGGAAATTAAAAGAAAAAGGGGAGAGAGAAAATAAAGCTGAATAAAGAAAGGGGGCATGGGGTGAGAGTTGAGGTGAAGAAAGAAAAGGGGAGGCTCCAAAAGTAGACTGAAGATTAAAGAAAGTAAGACCAGGATGAGTATAGAGAGGAGGTGACAGGAAAATACAACAGATAGAGAAAGTAAGAGATGAAGGAAGAAAAGGGTTTGAAGGTAGAGTCAAAATGAGAAGAGTCAAACAGGAAAGAGAAAAGACAGATGGAGGGAGGGCGCAGAATACAAAAGAAAAAAACACGACTGAAGAGCAGCAGTGTCCATGTGTCACTGTGAATGTAGAGCACACAGCAAATTGAAAGAGTTAAAGTTTTGTTGTAGGCAAAAGTTCAGTAGATGTAGACTTAGAGGCAAAGTTCGGTTTCTGCAGCTTTCACATAATTTATAGAATGAAACAGAACAATATACTTATCCAGAAGGCTTTCCTGATCCAAACAGTGGTTCGGGAGATTTGATCCAAAATCGAGCGGCGGACATCCGTATAATTCTAGCGCATAGGGCATACAGCGCCGCTCCTAAAACTGCATTAATCGTCCAAAAACTCATTAGTTTCATCAATATTTCATCATGGTCTGCTTGCGCGACTCCTCCATTACAGTCTGGGGTCGCTCCTCCCATGTTTTTGTGACTGTGCTGACCTCTGAACTGGAAACTTTCTTCGCGGCTGCTGCACATGCGCAGTACGGCTCATTGTTTCAGCGGTGACCGTTGGCTACACAACGACTTTCTTCTTCCAGTTTTGTGCAAAATGGACAAATATCTATCGGATGAAGATGTTGTGGACGACAACTTTGAATATGATGGGTGTCCTTACAGTTTTGAGCCAGAGTTTACAGATGAGGAGCTCATCAAAAGGAGGAAGCTGTACTGTGCATGCGCGGCAGCCGTGAAGAAAGTTTACAGTTCAGAGGTCAGTACAGTCACAAAAACATGGGAGGAGCGACCCCAGACTGTAATGGAGGAGTAGCGTGAGCGTGAAATATTGGTGAAACTAATGAGTTTTTGGACGATTAATGCAGTTTCAAGAGTGGCACTGTATGCCCTATGTGCTACCATTATACGGATGTCCGCTGCTCGATTTTGGATCTAAATATCTCCCGAAGCACTGTTTGGATCAGGAAAGCCTTCTGTCTGAGTATATTGTTCTACTTCATTCTATAAACAATGTGAAAGCTGTAGGAACCGAACTTTTCCTTTAAATATGCTCTGGATGGAGTCAAATCCCTTAAAATTAGCCCTCAGTTGACAAGAAACTGGTGTCAAAAACAAGTGTAATGATGTCTCAGTCAATTAAATCTACTGGTGTCTCAGTCAGATCATTAACTCTAAACGTTTCACTCTAAACTCTGAACCTGTGTTACACTTGTAGAGACGATCTTGCCGCCCATCCTCCAAGAAGCAACATGAAGAAGCCATAATGTAGTAAGTCTGTATGTGTCACGTGTTGTTGGGGTTGCTGTGGTAACGCACAGGAGCTTGGGTCACGTGAAGTACAGTATGTGGTGAATGCGGGTTACTACTAAAGAAGTGTGCTTACCAGCAGTCAGGAGTAGCCATATCTTTAATTTTTGTTGACTGCTTCTCTTTGTCCTTTGTCTATTCCATGCCGTTGCTACTGTGTACCCGAATCCGTCCAGTGTGATGTAACTGTGCAAGCCGCTGTTTCATCAAAAACATCTAAAGTGCATTCAGAGCCTCAGTATGCTTCTCTGGACAAGGCAACAGTGCGTGAGACATATACAAAACCCACAACATTCCTCTCAAGCAACAAGGCTGGTTTTTGGAGTCACTACAAAACATATGTCACAGCTCCAGGTCATGAAAAATGCATCGCAAATTTAGTTTTTAATACGCTCTAATATGCTCTAACCAAACCTCATCTTTAGAAGAATTCATTTTAACCATCAATATACGGTAACTAAATACACCAACCTTTACACTTGTTTGCATTAATATATAATCAACCCTTACATAGTAAAGAAAAGATACAACGAGAGCAGGCATTCCTATCACTACATACAAGTTTTGATCAAAAGTCACTCTGTCAAGTGAGAATTTTTTTTTTTTAATTTTAACTCAATTGAGAGTCAGCAACAGTTACACTTGAAAAAAGTTCAAGTACCCACTCTTCAAAACAGTGAAAACAACACTTTGTGGTGTAAACCCATTTACACAGTTAAGAACTGTTTATATTTACTCTGATAGTGGTAATTTATCAATGCAGGCTTTACTGTGTCGAATGTGTGAGGATGTGAGGTGAAGTAGGTAATTGTTTGGCTATGGAGTGGTGCAGGGAAGAGGCTAAAATACAAAAGTAAGTTAGCATTTAGCAATTCCTGCATGGCTTCCAATCCCTCAGAGTAAATGGGATATTAAATACCATTTCAGATAAGTGCCTGAAATAAGGTCGGTGGTGAACTAATGCACATTAGATTTAGATGTTTAATGGGTACTAAGAAAACGCTCTAATGTTATGTGCTTTTAATTGTTAAAGTATTCTTATGTGGTTAAATTGTTGGTTGCTAACTTACTGCTTACAAGAACAACTAAAATGGCCAGGGACCCAAAGGCAAGCATTTCTGATTGTTTTAATAATCAATTATTCATGCCACAGCCATGAGGACCAACGTAGAAGATTCAAATATAAAAAAAAGTCTTAAACAAGAGGTCACAAGAGATGTTGTACATTGGAAGTATTGTTGTTGCTTCGAAGAAGAGATGCCATGCCATAGCTTCACAGTAGCTTAAACCGACTGTGAGGAGTTTCTAAGTAATTGCAAAAACCGACCGACCCGGTCGGGTCGGTCAGGGCTGGACTGGCCTGGATACTCAACTTTGGGAACAAGACATTTAAAACTAGTGCAAATTTATATTATTTTATTATTTATATTACACGTCTTAGAGCACCAGGCTGTAAGTAGCGATATACAGCCGGCTACAACTACGATAATAGGTTTTCCAAAAATTGCTTGTTGTCACACATCAAAAACTACAGCTACATAACGAGAAAGAGATACATTACTTCGTTGTTTTGCATCCTGTAAGTTGTTGAAAAAAGAAGTTGGAAAGCAATGCAGAGTTCTGAGGAAGGTCTGAGCTGCATTTATCACAACATACACACGCTTTGGCTTCAGTCACGTCTTTGGTGCATTCCAGTTGTAGTCAGAAGTAGGAATTCCCTAGTTCCGAGTAGGAAACTGCAACTGGAACGTCCCCCGAAGTCAGAATTTCCTACTGGGAACTCGGTGAAACCTCGCCACCCCCGAGTTGACAATCGAAGATGGATGCCCCCAGCGTGAACAGTTATTTAGCTCCTGTAATAATCAATTTATTTGCAGTTCTGACTGGGGTGTGTCGCTCTAGATCAGCTGTATACATAGTATTGTTAGACTTATATTTACAAAAATGCTGCCATAGTGATAATCACATTCTTCATGTGGTATTTGTGAACAACACAGGGCGTGCTAACAACAGCTAACAATAGCCTGGTAGATCGGAATGTTTTTTTCCCACTTCAACTGGAACGCCGATAAGTCGGAGATGATGTCACTCCCATTTCCGAGGTTACTGGAACGCAGCATTACGACAGTCACCGTGCGTGCTCATGGGTAGCAGAGTCTTACTGTCGCCGGTAATAGATTCTCCTCACAGCACCTTTAACAAAAGTGTTTTACTTTAATTTAGAGAACCAGCCCAATACTAACTTCCACATGCAGGCCTACAAAAATACATCATCCCTGCACCACTCTATGAGAGTGCTGATATACGAGTAGGGGTAGGTTCAGGTTGGAAAAATTGGACCCATGCAGTACTCTGCCCAAAAACCCTCTTAGAATTGTTCCACCTTTTTTCAACCTTCTAACTTCCATGGTTTTGAGATCAACCCAAACACACTGATAACCAGATATGATGGAAAGTAGAAATCAAAGGGCACAGAAGGAAAAAGGAGAGAGGGGGTACAAAAACGGTGTGAGATACAACTGGTATGAAAAGATCAGAGGGGAGGAGTCCAGATGAAAATGCCAGCAGATTAGTAAGAGTTCAGCAAAGAGAGCAAAATAAATACATTTGAAAGGAACACAGAAAAAGAAAAGACAAAAGATGCAATAGAAGAAAGGAAGAACCTTAGGACGACTGAGAGAGGAGAGAAAGAAGGACATGCATAGAAAGAAGGGATACTGATAGAGAGAGTGGATAAGGGATGAAAGCCTTCGGTCACCAAGAGATGGGGATGTACCAACATCATACGCTACATAACCGGGATTCATTGCGTGAGATGAGTTCCCAGCATCCCTTTCATCTCAGAAACCCCCAGTAGTGGTCTATCAGAAAAAGGCTGGGGGAGATACAGTCACACACAAGAGTGCAAACACACATGCTAATAGATGATCAAAAGAAGACACAATGGCTCGGATCAATCCTGAAAATACAATCATTAAGTTGATTGTCCTTAATAAAATCACCTCAGATCCCTGGATGAATGCTGTAACATTTTCCCACACAAACAAAAGTCCATCAGCTGAACTATTGAGTGGTCAGCTGTCTCCCAGTATCAGAGGGACTGATCAGAGGAGCCACAGCGCTGTGTCGTTTGATTTCCAAGTCAGCGCGGATGCCGGAGCAGTCTATTAGGGCCTTGCACAAGTGGAACAAGAAAAGAAAAAAAAAGCAACAGTGTGTGCGTGTTTGTTACTCATGTGTTTGTGTGCAAGCTGTAAGTTAGCTGAATGTTTGATGTTTGAGTTTAAAGGAGTCCTTTGACATTTTAGTCCACTTTCCCTCTCTGGTGGTGAAAGACAGACAAGAAGATCAATCCACTCTCATGTCTCTGAGTCAAGTATAAACCAGCAGCTCCATTCAATGGACATAAAACTCTCCTTCAACCTACTTAGTAATCATGCTTATAACATATTATACTTTTTTCAAATACATAGTTTCCAAGCAACCAGCAAAGTTTCTGCAGGCTCCTGGCTCTGTAGCAGTTCAAAGAATCAATCAATCAATCAATCAATCTTTATTTGTATAGTGCCAATTTATGCATAACAAGTGTTATCTCAAGACACTTTACAATAGAGCATAAAACTCTTCATTTATGGATACACATGCATAAATACATACAGTACAGGCCAAAAGTTTGGACACACCTTCTCATTCAATGTGTTTTCTTTATTTTCATCAATATTTACATTGTCGATTCTCACTGAATGTATCAAAACTATGAGTGAACACATGTAGAATTATGCATTTAACAAAAAAGTGTGAAATAAATGAAAACATGTGTTACATTCTAGATTCTTCAAAGCAACCACCCCTTGCTCTGATTACTGCTTTGCACACTTTTGGCATTCTTTTGATGAGCTTCAACAGATAGTCACCTGAAACGGTTTCCAACAGTCTTAAAGGAGTTCCCAGAGATACTCAGCACTTGTTGGCCCTTTTGCCTTCACTCTGTGGTCCAGCTCACCCCAAACCATCTCGATTGGGCACAGGTTCGGTGACTGAGGAGGCCAGTCATCTGGAGTAGCACTCCATCACACTCCTTCTTGGTCAAATAGCCCTTACACAGCCTGGAGGTGTGTTTGGGGTCATTGTCCAGTTGAAAAATAAATGATGGTCCAACTACATGCAAACCAGATGGGATAGCATGTTGCTGCAGGCTGCTGTTGTAGCCATGCTGGTTCAGTATGCCTTCAATTTTAAATAAATCCCCAACAGTGTCACCAGCAAAGCAACCCCACACCATCACACCATAGACTCCATGCTTCACAATGGGAACCAGGCATGCAAAATCCATCTACTCACCTTTTCTGCATGGCACAAATACACAGCGGTTGGAACCAAAGATCTCAAATTTGGACTCATCAGACCAAAGCATAGATTTCCACTGGTCTACTGTCCATTCCTTGTGTTTCTTGACCCAAACACATCTTTCATACTTGTTGCCTGCAGTGGTTTCCTAGCAACTATTTGACCATGAAGGCCTGATTCACGCAGTCTCCTCTTAACAGTTGTAGTAGAGATGTGTCTGCTGCTGGGGCTCTGTGTGGTATTCATCTGGTCTCTAATCTGAGTTGCTGTTAACTTGCAATTTCTGAGTCTGGTGACTCAGATGAACTCTTTCTCAGCAGCAGAGGTGACTCTTGGTCTTATTTTCCTCGAGCGGTCCTCATGTGAGCCAGTTTCGTTGTAGCCCTTGATGGTTTTTGCGACTGCCCTAGGGGACACATTCAAAGTTTCTGCAATTTTTCGGATTGACTGACCTTCATTTCTTAAAGTAATGATGTGTTTCTCTTAACTTAGCTGATTGATTTTTGCCATAATATTAATTCTAACAGCTGTCTAATAGGGCTGTCGGCTGTGCATCAGCCTGACTACTGCACAACACAACTGATGGTCCCAACCCCATTTATAAGGCAAGAAATTAATTAACCCTGGCAAGGCACACCTGGGAAGTGAAAACCGTTTCAGGTGACTACCTGTTGAAGCTCATAAAGAGAATCACAAAAGTCTGCAAAGCAGTAATTAGAGCAAAGGGTGGTTACTTTGAAGAAACTAGAATAAAAGACATGTTTTCATTTATTTCACACTTTTTAATTAAGTGTATAATTCCACACATGTTCATTCATAGTTTTGATACCTTCAGTGAGAATCTACAATGTAAATAGTGATGAAAATAAAGAAAACACATTGAATGAGAAGGTGTGTCCAAACTTTTGGCCTGTACTGTATATACATATATAGGATACACATATACATATACAAATATATACTTTCAACACCCAACATGAATCCATATAGCCAATCATGAATCCCTCCATCATGGCTCAAGAAAAAAACCTTCTGTTAAGCAGCAGGAAATCTTGAATGTGGATCCCAGTCTCATGATGAACAGTAAATCCACACGATGCTGTGTTGGGTGTGAGGGCAAAGGAAGGGAGGTAAGAGGAGACAAGTGGACTAAAGTAAGAACTAAAGTTAGTGACAGATCCATGAACCATAGACCTGTCATCTGATTTATTAGAGGTTAGCCTCTTGAGATGCTACATCTCGTTTTCAGGTGGGTCCTCATGTCTGAATGGTTGTGGTGATCATTTTATAGGAGTATAATCGATAATATTCTTGCTGAAAATAAGAATTTATGGTAGTGACGAACTCATGGATGCCCAGACCACAAGTGCATCCCTACCACATTTGTTTCCATTAAGTATGAATGTATTAAAGGCCTCTTGAGAAGTGGCATCCCATTTTCAGAGGGACCTCATAACTATGTGGTGATAAAAATAGATACTATAGATGTATCAACCATGGATGGGGAGATCATGCTAATATCTACATTAACAGTTATAATGATAATGGGAATTGAATGTGGCTAAAGAAATGGTGAAATTTGTGTCATGTCTGTACTTGTAGTTATTGAGGCTTCCTGACTCCACAGCAGCAGGTAGTCGACACCAAGGACCCCAACAAGACAAGAGCCAGAGACGAAACGAGTACAAGAATGACAAAGAATGTCACATGATCAACAGCAACATGGTGTTTCATCACATTAGTATTTTTATGATGCACAGGATGAGAAAATTTCAACCAAGAATGAGAACACTGGTTGACATTTAACCAGTGTATATCGCCCTTTTTGTACAAAAAACTGCCTTTGAGGCCTCCAAAATCACACTGAGAAATACATGCCTGTGTGATGATTTTTAGAAACTCTGCTCAAACTGTTCACATTAAGAGAGTAAAACCACATCTTGGGCTTACAATATCACACTGTGCACTGGGTTTCCTCTGTATGACTTCACTGCAGCTTTATCACTTTTGAGAGTGGAGAGTAATGCTGCAATGGACACTGTACACTGTGTGATTTCAAACCAGTGGTACATAAATCGCAGTGGGATGTTCACTCACACGGCGCAACTGAGTGTTTTTTTTATTTTTTTACAAAACATAACCAATGCACATAATTCAGTTCTCATACTAAAATATCTTTGAGGCCAGAAATGACCTGAGAGTGAAATTTGAGTCGATTGGCCTCAAGTGACCCCATGAACTTCTTTATTCCTTTAAGGAAAGGCTACACATTTAGCTTGAATGTATTATTGCACTTTTAGATTGTCCGTTTGTCTGTCTGTGATCAAGATAAACTGATAATTTCTCTAGATTTTAAGTGGAAAATGTGGAAGACTGGATAATCCTGCACTGTCAACAAATGCTTGAAAAAAAATCTGGATCTACATTTGGGCTGCGTTTACATAGACACTCCTGACTTATAGGCGCAAAGATTTGACCTTTGCATTTTCAAATACTTCTGCGTTCAGACCACGACTCTGGAGACGAGTGAATCAGCTGCAGTATTCATGCCGGTTCAGTAGATGGCGGTGTAGCTTTGCTGCTACAACACACGAACGAAAAAGAAAAACTTTTTACAAACAACAATGGCGAATAGACACACAGAGACGCAGGAGTTTCTTTTCTGGACAACAAATCAGTTCGGACAACAAATCTGTCTGGATAGTTTTGTCTGGATAACAAACCGAGCATGGTAAGACGCTCACACGTTACTTGGCAGACGGCCAAAGTGGTTGTTGTTCCTGGTATGCGCGCACAGCCTTCATGTGAAAGAGTACCGTGCATGCGGTGACATCAGCGTTTCACCCTGAAACGCTCTGATACAGGTTTACACGGAGCTGCATGGAGAGCATATTCAAAACTTTCCACTCTGGAGCCAGTTTTCAAAAGTTTCCGTTTTAAGGCAAAAAGAAATGCGTTTCCATCTAAACGCAAAGCCTAAACGCAACGAAAACTAATTAGATTTGACCATTTTCTAAGCTGTGTTAACGCAGCCTTATATTAGATTACAGTCAAAATCTAATCACTTGTTTTTTGCACCATGACCAACATTTCCTGTCATCAAAGTCCACTGAGTGCTTAATGAGTTATTAAAGACAATGTGGGAAAAGCTGCCCTATCTTGCAATGTAAAGAAATCCTTGAAAATAGTTTATGGATCCGCATCAAAATGTAGATCGCAGACAAAATCTAATCAATTGGTCCTGAACAATTCTGAGCATTTCATCAAATTCTATGGATTGCTTTTTCAGTTATCTTGTTAACAAACTAACATAAAAACTAATAAACATAAGCAAACCAAAATCTCATGGGCAGAGGTAATAAAATATTCAGGGAATGTTGGTCATGGCAAAAGAAAGAAGTGAGTAGATTTTGGTGGTGATCTGTAGATGGATAGAGGAGGAATTGTTTGAATGATTTGCCTACATTAAGCTTTGGGCAGTTTTCAACATCTTTGCTGAAAACTCAACTAACAATGTCAGAAATGCCATGAAGGAGGTTTGTGCTCTCTGAGCACTTCTAGTCTTGGTATAAATCCTATCTCTACTCCTCAAAAACGTTTGGAAAGGATTGGTATTCTATTTTATGGATATTGGAATGCCAGATCAGTCACATTTACAATGAGGTACAACTTGTAAGGATTGTGCATTCTTGGAATTAACAACAACAATATGTGTCATAGAGCCCAAGAATGAGCCAAAAGCTGGTGTTCTGGTACACAGAGTTGGCGGAGTTATTTGGTGTCAGCCCTGGCACCATTTCCAAACTTCGGACTATGTTCTGTGAGACTGGTGAAGTCAAAGACAGACTGAGAAGTGGGAGAGACAGCATCCCAAGAGGACTGTTTTTAACCCTTGCTTTCACTGAGGAACTTTAGGCTTTCTCCCAAGAAAAGGATTTTGGCACATTTTTGGGGGGGCACCCAGATGTTAAGCTGTGTTGCTCATTCAGAATTCTTACAAGTTGTACTTCATTGTAAAGGTGACAAACTGGGCTGTTTAATATTCATTCATTCATTTTCTTTACCCCTTATCCCTTTTTTTTGGTGGTGGGGGGGGGGGGGGGGACAATTTAGAATCACCAATTAGTCTAATGAGCAGGTTTTTGGTCTGTGGGAGCAAGCCAGAGTGCCCGGAGGGAACCCATGCATGCTTGAGAAGAACATGCAAACATCACACAGAATGGCCCTGTCCAATCAGAGGATCGAACCGGGTACCTTCTTGCTGTGAGGCACCACCCTGTTTTAATATTATAAAATACAACACCATCAGTGTCATCAAAGGGGAGAAATACTCGACAGACAAAATGTTTCCAAATTTTTTTGAGGAGCACATAATGCAAAATGTAGTGAATTGCATGTTTAATATTGATGGTACTTTAGATCTTTCTGAGCCCCTGGGCAGTTTCAACATTAATGTTTCAGATGTATTTGATAAACCAACAACATGCTGTTTTAAACTTTGTAATTAAAGCACAATTGGAGGTGCAATTCAATCTTGTCAGTCTGTTCCTCTCTATTCTATTTACTCCAACCACTCTTTTGGTAATTAATGTTTGTTTACTCCTTTCTCTCTTACTCTTCAGTATTTTCACTGATCTTCTTTGTACAGAAGTAAGTTACGCATATAATTTATATATCGTTTATCAAGGGACACACTGTCACATTTGCACATAAAGCAGAAACCAATTTCCTGTTGTGTTAATTTTCTCTGTTTGAGAGGGCACAGATTCCCCTGTGTTCATTTCCCAGCTGAGAGTGTGTGTGTGTGTTTGTGTGTGTGTTTACAGATTGTAACTACACTCATGGCTGCACCAGCGAGAGAACGTCAGATGTCTCTTCATCTCTTCTCCGCTATCTCTCGCCCAGTGCATCTGTCCCTTCGGCCCACCATCGCGCTTCCCCTCCATAGTCCAATCATCTGTGCATCGCCAAGGAGACAAGAGCCACTTCAACAAAAAAATCGACGCACATGTCAAGATGAAAAGATCCAGAGAAGAGAGAGGGGCCATGGGAGGAAGGGGAAAAGAAAGTGGAAAGGGGGAAAGCAGGGTGAGATGAGGAGAAACAAGGTAAAGAAGAACAGAGGCAAGGAGGAGGTGAGGGTAAAGAAAAGAATGGAGGTACAGATGAGAAAGATCTACACACACATGCATACTTAGATACAAGGCATGGAGGCCAGTGGTGTGTGGAATTGTTTAAATCACGATTAAATGAAGCGTCAGAACAGCAGCATCTAAAACAAAGAAAGGGAAATAGAAAAGTAAATGTAGATGATGTAAGGAAGTCTCAGTCAGTTTGATTTTGTGCATATTTTGAGATCAAACCTAAACTCTGAAGAGTTTTTAGGTAAGGGATTTTCTTAAAGTCCAGGGATCCACATCATAGATGTTGCAAAGACATGAAACAGCAGCTGAAATCTGTAAAACCATTCACCACAAAGAGTCAGATGGTTGTATGTGTGTACGACAAAACTCTGATCTATGCTTTTGCACTTTTGGAGGCAAGGGGAAATGTGCATCCCAGATTTTATTTTCATTATTTGGATTCTGGTGGCAAAAGTACTTCTTTTTGTATTTTTAGGTTATTTTGTGCCTTTACTGATAGGAGAGAGACAGTGAATAGGCTTGTGAAAGGGTGAGAGAGTAGGGGAAGACCTGGATTTGAACCCAGGCCAGCACACGCATGTATATGGGACACGCCAGGTTGCAAACCACTCCACCAAACCAGCACCCCTGGGCAGAACTTTCTAACTACATATCAGGTAGGTAATTCAATGACCATTCTGTTAATTGCATAATTTTGACCCAATAAGATATGGAAGTACTATGGCACCAATGCCACAGTGTAACCCAAGCCAAGGGGTAAAACTACATTTTTTGAAAATGTTGGAAGGGAAAATATCTTTTCTTTCAAGAAGTGCAGTCAGTGTTTTTATTTGTTGTTCATTTAAAGCTATGGTCTACGATTTGGAAGCTTGGTACATCTTAATAACACCGTTTATAAGGCCGTTACGGTCCTATGGTCCGATCTATGCAGTATAAAGACCAAAAAGAATGAAAAAAATCCATTCAGTATATCCGCTGCAAAGCAGCATAATAGTTGACCAATCTAAATCGCCGTTCCCGGCAGTTCGGATTGGTCCGTGAGTCCATCCAATCTCCTGTCTCCCCTGCTCCGCATCGCCCTGCCCATGGTCCCGCCTCCTCCCCACTACCTCTCTCATGTACCGGTGAGCAGCTCGCTGCACAGCTACTGAAGCATCATGGAGCCGGGGGGCTGCTTCTGTTACCCTCCACATCGAAGAGAAGGAAACGTAAAAGTTTCGAGGGAAAGGCAGAAGTAAGGAAGAAATATGAGCAATACGGGTCCCAAAGGAGACTCAACATTGGAGAATCGTACGGTGGAAAAAGCTGCAGAATGATTTGGGATAGTTGAACACTGCGCCAGCCGCAGGCTGGCAAACTGCCGGCTGTTCCGCCCTTGTTGAACAGGTAATAACTTTGTTTACTACAGTGGGAGATGTCTGCTGAATAACTCTGGTTAGTCTGTGCCTATATTGGCTAATGACTGGACGTTGTTGGTCAGAGTGGGTAGGCTCTGTCAATAGATTTTAGCATAAGTTAGCCACGCATCGTTAGCATTGTAAACTGAGCTGGTGAGGACACGCTGAGAAAGATAAATCCTCGCCCACAATCGGCTCTGCTCTGGCGACCCCAGACCCGCTTCGCCACCGGTCCGATTAAAATGGCTACCACTGTGTGTTACAAGGGGGATGACTGTCGTGTTTGTTACTTTCAGTTGAGCTCAGTTGTTTTTGGTTGTCGTTGCTGCTATTTTATGCCAGCCGGCTTGTTGCTCTATCAGAGGGGGCATGTTGTTAGGAGGCGACACGAGCTGGGGGGCGGGATCTTGGAACATGGAGGGGAGGGGTGAGTGAAGGGGGGGCAGGCTGCGTTTTTCAAATCTGTCTAAACAGCCAAACTGGTTTTCAGATCGTAGACCCTAGCTTTAATAAAGAAATGTGTCTTTTTTTGTGTCATTTTAATTCCACATGTTCCTTCTCCCCTTGAATTGTCTGATGTGGATCCTGAAAATGCACAGGTAAACATCCTGAGGAATGCACTCATGAGAGGGCTGCAAGGTGACCCTGATGACCCTGTGTCCCAAGAAATAGCTGACCTGTCCTAAGGGATGTACAGCTCGAGGAACAAACAACTGTTTTATTGCTGACCAGATGTTAGGAGAAGATAGGTGCACAACTCCTGACCCTATAAGCTGTGGTCAAACTTAAGTAGACGGACATCATCGGCAATCCCTCCCAAGTATCAGCTGTGCCTGTCTGATTTTGGTGTTGCTGTTTGTAATAAACCAAATTTTTCTGAAGCAAGCCAGTGTCACGAAGCCTCCTTCAATCTTCTGCACATCACAAGTGGTCGAGATACTACACCCTCCAATGCGAGTGTGTGGATGCATGCCTGCGTGTCACCACCTGGATAAATGGCTGACAAGTCAAATGAGGCTACATCCATCCTCTGCGCCCCTCTTCACCCTCCCTGTCTCTCCCTCTCTCGACTCACTCGCTCAGCTGTGTGACAGATAATTGACATATTATCAGCCAATGACCTTGTGTCACAGGCGAATCCCTGCCAATTAAAAATTGGGGCCATTTCCTTGTCAGGCCTGCATAATGGAAATTCATACGGTCCACAATTTAAGTGAGCCAGCCACACAAACTCGAGCAGGCCCACGCACACACAATCTTTGAAGCAAACACACCTGCACTCCAGCACACAAAAGATAATCATGTGCTAGAAGATGTTTTCCATGAAGTGAAGCATGTCAAATACCAAAAAAGCAATGATGAACAGAGAGGTCAGCATGTGTGTGCTTGAGTGTGTGTTTGTGTTGTAACCTTGGAAGAGAGCAGAAGGATATTCAACTAACTTCTCGCTTCACTCAATCACAAAGAGATGGAGCGAGGAAGGCTGCAGACCGGCAGAGAGAATGAGAGAGATGGAGAGAGAGAGTGAAACAGTGACGGAGACTGAAGATGACACAGAGACGGATGAAGAGAGGTTCGGATTCAGATGGATGGAGAGACAGCTGGGCTAAAAGGGAGGAAATTAAAAAAAAGAGTGTGGGAAACTGCAGATTGCAGAGGGTCAGCGTAAAAGAGCTGAAGAGAAATCTGGTGTGTGGGATGAGATTATTCATGTTGTTTGTCTTAAGCTCAAAGATTCAGACTAGAATGTTCCGAAAATTGGAGACTAACCTGTCCAAATTAAATAAAAAAACATCTAATCATTTTCCATTTAAGTTACACCAAATATTTGTATAATTTCATAGTGCCAGGAGACTCCTAAACAGGCTAGTTTAGGGTTCCAAAGTTGGGTTCTCGAAGCGGCACTGGTAAGTACTGTATGATTGCCAATCAAGACATTTATGGGGAGATTGCAGGGGTTGATGCTAGCAGGGCCGTAGCCAGGATTTTGAAAATACCGAGGTCAGGCTGTCGGGTCAGTACTGTTTAGTCGGTCTTGTTCCTAATCTTTGATATTATATCACCGGCTTAAATGAATGCTAATATGCACCATCAATTTCCTCCTGTCACCTGTGCTCCCCTCTCTCCTCGTTGGTCATGTTGGTCTTCTGAAAAAATTATTATTTACTTCAACAGATCATAGACATAAGCAAAATGTCACACCCGCCCACCTGCCCACCTGTGAACTATTTATCTGTATACAAATAAACAAAATAACCCTTAAGAAAAAATGTACATCTATATATATATATATATATATATATATATGTATATATATATCTGTATACAAAGCATAACCATAAGCAAAATATGTGGGATATGGGTTTGTACACACACACACATACCTTGCCTACCTGTCAATGTATTTATCTGTGTACAAACATACAACAAATCATGTCCCTGTGCTTTCCTCAACATGTGAAGTGAAAAGTGGGCATTGTACGGCCATCATCATCTCTATGTCTTTTACTCTAGCAATCCCGCTTTCCCTTTCCAAAGCAGATCTTTGTCTGCTTAAGTCTTTTCATGGCTCTCTCTGTGTCAGTAAAGAAAGCAAATACATGGTCAATTGTTTTGTGAATACTGGCCTCTGCTACAGCAACAAGAGAAAAAAAAGCACGGCCATGGATGCTGGCCACTATATAGCACTACATATACCACTAAAAGTCTCTGAATTAACCCTATTATAGGTCAAAACTATTCAAAAACTATGTGAGAATCTTTACAGACTTTTACTTTTCCTTGACAAAACCCTTGTGTGTAGAACTAATTTTTTGTTGTTGTAGGATTTATGTTTCTTTCTGCCATCAGTTGGCCAGATAGTTAGAGGAAACAGCAAATGCTAACATCACTAAAACTGAACTCAAAGTTAGCAGTTTTGCTCAAGTGATTATGACATGCTCTAAGTCAGGGGCACAAAATGATATCTAACAAGTTGGAGTACTTAGTAAGAACTTTAGCAAATGAAGTCACAGGCAGAAAGAAGGTGGAGAACAGATGTGTGAACTGAGGAGCAGGACAGATCACAAGTTACCTGATGGTGCAGATGAATGAACTGTGAGCCCATGTCACCTAACTCAAAGATCCACTGCTATCACTTAGTAACACTGCTTCTCCTGATCTTTCATCGGATAACTTTAATTCATAATAATAAACTCTCAAGCTGCTGCCATGTGTCGTAGTCCTGAAAATGGGCACTGCAAACACAAGGCTTTGTCACTGCAGAGAGGTGAGTCCTGATGGCCGTATTCGTAACAGTAACCCAAACTAGCAAAGGCCCCCAACACGAGATGGAGTGTGGTGAAATCTGAATTTTAGACATATCCTTTTTCCTTTTGATATGTCCAGGAGAAAAACAGGAAAGATGCATCTTCAAATATCCAGGGAGTTAGATTTTTACAAGTCTGTGCTCCAGTGACTGCTACCTGACCCTGCAGCATTCTGACCTGAACCTCAGATGAGGGGAGTTGCTGGCAGAGGGATACATAGCCCTACGTTGCATCACAGAACAGTTCTTATCACGCCAGTATTTTTGAGGGGGCCAACACAGCTTTTTGAGCAATTTTAGCCTAAAAGTGGGTTAATATGAAGCATTTGAGGGGTGCTGGTTTGGCGGAAGGGTTACCAACCAAGTACGACACATATACATACTGCTGCAGGCCCAAGTTTAAATCCTGTGGCCAGTTTGCAGAGTGTCCTCCTCCACTCTCTCTCACTCTCCTTCACAAGCCTATCCACTGTCAGTCTCTCTCTCCTATCAATAAAGACACAAAATGACGAAGCTTTGGGTTGCACCCAACTGCTATGTATTGGTTTGATTCTGCTACTAAATATCACCCCACAAGGACAAAGCTTGCAAGTTCCTTTATTGGTGGTCATATTTACAAGTGCCATAGACCTCAAGGAACCCTATTCCTTAAACAACCCAAACTAACCTAAAATCTGAACTTACCCTATAAGTTTTATACTTGTAATGGGATGAGTTTTGTTGTGACCACACCTTAAAAATACCCATATGAGTTCTGAGTTCAGCAACTGTCTTAAAAGACCTACATCATTTGGGTTTGCTGCATTTGTAATTTAGTTTCCCCCAAAAAAGTCGTTGACATCCAAAGGTATATTTTGTAAGTAAACTGTATCATAACCAGTCCTTATTTTGACAACAAACAGACAAAAATATGATTGAATTTGCCTTTTATAACAAGAGGTTCCTCATCTCACCTCTGGCTCACACTACACCTGTCTCTCCCTCTCCACCACGTCCCCTTTCACCGGGCACCTCATCCTGCTGACTGCAAAGGTGAATAACAGTTTACTTTAAATGTCTCCATGCTATTTCATTCAGGCAACCCAATGTGTACAGTCATGCTGGTCCGCCTGCATAAGGCAGCAGTACAGAAGAAGGCTTAAAACATCAGATCACATCCCCATTAAGATGTAAAAAACAGTCATAGTTTGTCAAAGACGAATAACCTCATGTCTGCTCAGGTCTTTAACTCAGCCATTAAAAAGAGTTTTTTGGACCGACAGAGCTCCCTGCTGCTGCTTCATGGTGCAGCTAAACTTGCAGAGCGGCTAGATTCACCATTTTTGCCTGTATAGTGTGCATATAGCCTTTGTCAATAGCTCTGGTATTTGATTAAAATTGATTAGAGCTGTTTCATGCAAGGGAGCATAAAGATTTCTTTTGAGCTTGTCAAGTTGAATAATTATATAAAGAATTAATTACTGGCAAAATCATTTCTTAAACAAACTGGAAAATATAAGTTTTGATATAAGACATGATTTGGAGAAGGTGGCTGTTCTGTCAAATTGTTTCTGTAGCTGTAATATTTCATATAAATGTCTGAAATGTGCTTGCCCAAACAGTGTTACTATTTGATACAGAATCTGTTTGATAATTAACACCGTAAAATAACATTAAGATGCAAAAGTTTTCTACCAACTCCCTTATTTTTCTGAAGCAAGACTGGGAGATGGAGGTGCTTACGGAGCATACAGACCTGAGATGAGACTGACTGGGTTGGAAATATTGTTTCTTTAGGTAAATAGTCCGTTGTATGCAATAGTTTTGCCCTGATACCTTATGTGAACAATATATCTTAATGTGTCTTACTAAGAACCCAGTGTTTTATGACATGTTTGAAATAACATGTCTTCACAGGCAGAGAGCAACGTGCCCTAAGTTTACTGTCAACGCTGACAGAGAGGCTGTGACTGAAAAGAGAAGCATCAGTAACGATTTTCAGTCGCGGCAGCAGTGCGGACCACTGCTTCCTGTGTATTTATGCAGCTCCACTGGGAGAGAAAAGATGCATGAAGAAATAAAAGATTTTTATGGGGAAACGCGGTGGGGAAACTGTCTCGGTGTCTGATCTATGAGCCTGCACACAATATATTCCAGATCTTGCCAACCTGTTGCCATTGTACTGAGTCTTCAGCTGGAGACAAATTAGCATTTAAATGAGGCAAGTTATTTTCCCCTTTTACACCCGCTCTAAATTACTAACGCAGTGGCTTTGATTGAGATGAGAGGAGGGAGACTGGTGGCTTTTTTAGTGTTATTGACCCAGAAAAGGTTGAGTGAACACACTCACTCTTTTCCAGCAACACCCCATCATCGACCTCACAGACTTACACTCACTTGCAGCTGCTGCTCAGTAGCCTAAAACCAGAACCTTCACAGTTTGGCACCAAACAGCCTGACTGATGCAAGCTGTCTCACCCCGAGGAGGACTCCAGTGATTTTCTGCCTTATCTCGACAGTGAACGTGTCACAGACAGATTCTGTAATGCACATGTACACCTGGCAGGACTTTCTGTATGCTGCGGGAAGGCTGTGGTCATCTCCCAAAATACTGCACAGGATGATGCAGTCCATGGTTAATAACAAGCAAGAAAGCATCCTTTTCCTCACATCTTTTTCATAGCCAAAAATGTGTTTGTTTTTTAAACCAAATTTTATCTAAAGGGTAACTGAGGAGCCATTACTTCACTCTTGTTCTGAAAGTTTCAAGGTTTAACGCTGTACTGATAAAAGCTCTTGTGATGAGTCTGGATAGCAAGAAAAATAAATCTAAATTAACCCTTCGGGCCCCCTGAAATGTTAGTCACACTAATACTGCTTAGTGCAAAAACAATGTGCTTTTCATAAGGTAGCTAAAAATACTATATATTTATATTATTTCCAACCTTTTTAGGCTTGTTTTTTCCAACCAACATCTGTCCAAATCTCACACATCAAATATTTGTGATTTTTTAAAAACTTTGCATCCCTTTAAATGCCAGGTTTTGAAATGGTACCACCATGTTTGGATGAAGAATACACATATATACATATATTTAATTTATAATTCATTAAACTCTACATAAAGCAACATTTTTAGTGTGCTGAATTATTAAAATTCTGAATATCAGTGATTTGAAACACATTGATTTTCATTGATTATTACTCCTTAACACCATACTTACAATATGGTTAAAATGATGCCTGAGATAGAAGTTCAAAATGACCAATTCCAAGACTACAAGACCAATTGTCTATCAAATATAATGAATACATGTATTAAGCCCCTTTGAGGTGATGAAAATGTGTAAACATTCAAGGTATCTCATTAGCTTATCAAATATAGTATTTTTCTTAGAAATATATACAAAACCAGACCTTAATTACAGAGCACTTCTCATATAATAAAGATGACACATACACTGTCACGTTTTCTGAATTTGGTAATATTCATGGGGCCAAATAGAAAGCTGTGGAGGGCCAGATGTGGCCCCCATGCCTCCAGTTTATCATCACTGCTGTACATCACTTCCTACAGGCCTCGTTTCAAAAGTACAAAACCCCAAACCAGTGAAGTTAGCACGTTGTGTAAATTGTAAATAAAAACAGAAAACAATGATTTGCAAATCCCTTTCGACCTATATTCAATTGAATACACAGCAAAGACAAGATATTTAATGTTCGAACTGGTAAACTTTGTTATTTTTTGCAAATATTAGCTTATTTGGAATTTGATGCCTGCAACATGTTTCAAAAAAGCTGGCACAAGTAGCAAAAAAGACTGAGAAAGCTGAGGAATGCTCATCAAACACTTATTTGGAACATCCCACAGGTGAACAGGTTAATTGGGAACAGGTGGGTGCCATGATTGGGTATAAAAGCAGCTTCACTGAAATGCTCAGTCATTCACAAACAAGGATGTGGCGAGGGTCACCACTTTGTGAACAAATGCGTGAGCAAATTGTCCAACAGTTTAAGAACAACATTTCTCAACCAGCTATTGCAAGGAATTTAGGGATTTCATCATCTACGGTCCGTAATATCATCAAAAGGTTCAGAGAATCTGGAGAAATTACTGCACGTAAGCGGCAAGGCCCAAAACCAACATTGAATGCCCGTGACCTTCGATCCCTCAGGCGGTACTGCATCAAAAAACGGCATCACTGTGTAAAGGATATCACCACATGGGCTCAGGAACACTTCAGAAAACCACTGTTAGTAACTACAGTTCTTCGCTACATCTGTAAGTGCAAGTTAAAACTCTTCTATGCAAAGCCAAAGCCATTTATCAACAACACTCAGAAACGCCGCCGGCTTCGCTGGGCCCGAGCTCATCTAAGATGGACTGATGCAAAGTGGAAAAGTGTTCTGTGGTCTGACGAGTCCACATTTCAAAGTGTTTTTGGAAACTGTGGTCGTGTCCTCCGGACCAAAGAGGAAAAGAACCATCCGGACTGTTATAGGCGCAAAGTTCAAAAGCCAGCATCTGTGATGGTATGGGGGTGTATTAGTGCCCAAGGCATGGGTAACTTACACATCTGTGAAGGCACCATTAATGCTGAAAGGTACATACAGGTTTTGGAGCAACATATGTTGCCATCCAAGCAACGTCTTTTTCATGGACGCCCCTGCTTATTTCGAGAGGGGTCTGGCTGCAGACCTGCACTGACAGGACCCTACGTTGCAGACCTGCAATGAGAGGACCCGACGTCATGTTATGCCGACGTCACGTTACGTTTCCTGCACTGACAGGACCCTACGTTGCAGACCTGCACTGAGTAGACCATAGACCCGCTGCACTGAGGACCGGAAGTTGATTCGTAGTCTTTCAAAACAAAAGCGAATATACCGGAAGTACGTATTTTCCTCCAAATTTGAAAACCTTTCTGATTAAAAGCCATTAGATCAGGAAGAAAGTATTTTTTGTCGTCTGCGAATATACTTAATTTCTTTGGGCTTTATTTTGTGCATAGAATGTTACTATTTGTATTTATGTGTTCAACTACAAATAAATATGTTTCTAGCTTAATACCTGGGAAAACGCATGTAGGCTAAATGTTAAGATTTTAATGTAAACTAAATGAACAGCTATTGTCATGATCCCTTTAAAACTTCTCAAAATGTTTATTTTACTCCAGTATCTTAATTTAATCAGAAAAACAGTCAGCTGTTTGTGTGTTAAGCACAACAAACTCGGTTACATTTTTTTTTTATTTAAAAAAATATCACCTTATACTGAGTTAAAAAATAAATAAAACCCTCAAATCACTTTGGGTGTTTTCAGAAATGTTTAAATGCCAATGATAGTCAAAGCCTGTCACGTCAAGCTTATTTCATACGTGTATTTAGATAATGCATCCATGTCTAATCCTAGGCCTAGTTAGCGCTAGCCGCCGTAACCCTGACAACGATAGTAGTGCTTAATTAGCTTGTAATACTTCAGAAGTCTGCTTACGGTGATCACTTTGGGTGTTAACCACACACTGGGGCATCTGGAAAAAAAACGTAAAAAAAAAAAAAACGTAACGTGACGTCGGAGGTCTGCAACGTAGGGTCCTGTCAGTGCAGGAAACGTAACGTGATGTCGGCGTAACGTGACGTCGGGTCCTCACAGTGCAACGGGTCCTCTCAGTGCAGGTCTGCAACGTAGGGTCCTGTCAGTGCATGTCTGCAGCCAGACTGTCTTGCTTATTTCAGCAAGACAATGCCAAGCCACATTCTGCACGTGTTACAACAGCGTGGCTTCGTAGTAAAAGAGTGCGTGTACTAGACTGGCCTGCCTGTAGTCCAGACCTGTCCCCCATTGAAAATGTGTGGCGCATTATGAAGCGTAAAATACAACAACGGAGACCCCGGACTGTTGAACAACTAAGCTGTACATCAAGCAAGAATGGGAAAGAATTCCACCCGAAAAGCTTTAAAAATTGGTCTCCTCAGTTCCCAAACGTTTACTGAGTGTTGTTAAAAGGAAAGCCGATGTAACACAAGTAAAAATGCCCCTGTGCCAACTTTTTTGCAATGTGTTGCCGCCATTAAATTCTAAGTTGATGATTATTTGCAAAAGAAAATAAAGTTTCTCAGTTCATTAAATATCTTGTCTTTGTTGTGTATTCAATTGAATAAAAGTTGAAAAGGATTTTCAAATCATTGTATTCAGTTTTTATTTAAGATTTACACAACGTGCCAACTTCACTGGTTTTGGGTTTTGTAGATCAATTTAGAGTACTTGTATAGTGAAGCTTTCCATTTTAAGATGCCTTTTCTAGATACTGTATGTAAAGAGCCATGAATGACCCTTAAAATTATTTCTATTGTGTAACTTCAATTCCTGTCACTGCTGCTTACTGCTTTACCCATAAAACTGACTTTAATTGCATTTTCCACAGCAAAGAATCACAGTGTGTTATACTTTTCACAGTATAAAATCATAAAAAGACTCAAGTCTTTTCAGACATCGCCTCCAACTGTCAAGGTAAGATCAGCAAATGGATGGCACAGCTTTATCTGCAGGGGCGGTTTAGTTGACAAAGGCCAAAAGTCCCTCAAAGAAGCTTTTACAGATTAGGAAACATTTGCCAAACAAACCTTCAGAGAAATTTCTGTAAACATGTTATTAAAAAAGAAATATCTGTTTTGTTAGATGCCCTTTCAAATGTTCTCCTATCTTTTAAGTCACATCTTAACCTTATCAAGATGATGATAACTTCTTCGATTGGCCCTGCATCCATCTCCTGTAAAGTTCAGTGAACCTCCTCTGCAGCTTTCTGTTGAAGTCACCCAAAATAAAGCAATGACACTTGGGATTAGCTTGATGAACTTTTAACACCACCAAACATACACTGGATCAAAAACCTATGCCACACACTGTTGCTACATAGTATTCCTGTGCTGACTGATCAGCTGTCATAGAGGAGACAACTCCATCCTGAGGATCAGAGACCCCCTGCTGTTGTGACTAACCTCAGCCCCTCAGATTTAAGCTCAAATCAAAGTGTTGCAGCAGTCAGCCATATATAGGGTTTTTCATGACAAGTGCCAGGAACATTAACAGATGGAAACTTTAAAGTTACTGTGTAGAGCCAGGAAACTTCAATGCAGTACTCTCATACTTGTTTAACTCTGATCTTTGCACCTTTAACTTCATTCTTCTTTAATTACTTGATGCATTTTGCAATTGCTTCCTTGCAGAAATGGTTAAGCTCGAGGCTGACTACTCTACCGTTAAATTACTTTGACTTAACTTAATGAGCTTTTGTTGTGCTTGCTTCAAGTTGACTGTTGCAGCTTTTCAGCCAAACATGTTGAGTGGCATGTTCCACGCTATGTAACATCTGATTGACAAATAGACAAATACGCTGGATGAGTTTTTGGGCATGTCCATCATACATTGCTACAATAAAAGCAGTGGGAACTGAATGTGAACATGACAGATGAAGACAGTTAGTTAGTTACTAAAAAAGATAAGTTACTCAGATGATCTAAATTTTAGTTAGATTTAGCATTTAAGGAATGCTTTGGCTTTTGGTTTGTGCACAGCTTGATAATAATAATACTAATAATAAACTGTCCAAAAGTGTTATTAACCGATGGTTCTAATTTGATTTGTAAATAAATTTTACAAATTGAGGAAGAAAAGCTGTGAGGTGGAGTTTCTGGTTCCATACAAGTTTTCAGAGAAGCCTTTAAAGATCACAGCAAAAAACACAGTTCCCTTTTGCAACTTTTGTTATTCTCCATATCAATAAAACAGAAATGATGGTTTACTCTTGAGTAAATGCACCTAAAGCTGGATCTACACAGTGCAAAAGAGTGGTGCACGGAATGGATGACATATTTTTGTTGGCCAACACAGAGGTTAGCATCACGCTGGTTCTTTTGATTGCATGCCCATGAAAAGCCTCTGGGATTTTCTGTTTTGAATCACTACTGATAAGCTATGTGAAGAACAAAAATTATGAAATGTGCATGTTTGTTCTTTGCCATAATCTTAACAACCCAATGTTGACCATTTCTTTTTAAAGTAATCAGTAAGAGTTAAAAGTGATCAAAAAACTACTCTGAAACTACATCATGGTGGCTACTGAGGAGCAACTACAGTATTATAGTGTGTAACATCTTGTCGTGACCTCTTATTTGAGAGTTTTCCTTTAATAAAATGACCAGATCAAGTTGTTGGCTGTGGCAGTAGTTCATGAACAAATGCTTGCAGTCGGGTAACCAGCCATTTTTGTAGTCATTGTTTGCAGTCAGTTCACAACTGATGTTTTAAACACACAACGGTTTAAGATTCAGTGACAAGATGTATCAGACGCATTTTTTGATTTCCCAATAATGGTCAAAATCTCGTGCATGGCTACAGTCTAATAGTTGCCTCCTAAGCCCTCTCCTATCTACATTTCTTTAACCCCAATGGAAAACGTCATGAGGTTAAGGAAAGGAGAAAGAAGAATTCATGGTGAAACTACTATTTTCCAAAGATAGACTACAAAGGACGCATCATAGAAGTGCTTGTGTATCATGACAATGTTGTCCCTTTCAGACAATTTGAAGATAATAACCCGGTAAAAATTAGGTCTGCATAACCGATGTTGGAAGTGAGGATTTAAATTAGTTTGTTTGCTCATTATCATTATGAATACCAATCAGTGCATGAAAATAAATGGTAACTGAATAAAAGAAAGGTAAAAATTGTTAAGCCCGCAATCCAATAGTGTACAATTTATTACTATTGAACCATGTTTAAAACATAATCAACAACAAATGTCTCATATCCTGCTCTATTCAAACAATTAGACTGCTGGAAAGTTAAGGCGGGTTTAGGAAAACGTTTGAAAGGATCGAACAGCAATGGGAACTGAATTTTATTATTCATTATTCTGATGAATTCGGAAGCAGTTGGATAATGCGGTGTTAATAAATGCTGTTGCCGAAGAGAATTGTGGAAAATAATAATCTCCTCTCCTTTTGTAAAGGATGGTCCAGTGTACCCTATGCTAAAGGAGATAGTAAAGGAAATATTGAGCCACCTTTCCTAAGCATTTAAACTATTCAAACAGCTCTAATCCCGAACTAGTTCTGGATCATTTCACTCCGTTAGGAACCTTCCTAAGCAAAAAGGACTATATGACTGCGGCCCATGTGTTCATCATGAACATTTTTTCAGGTATTTATCCAAAACTGATATGCTACATATAGTTTCAAGTTTAGAAAACAGTAGGTGCTGATGCTAACTTGCTTCTGCATTTTTGGACTTAATCCTGCACAACTCTATTTCATGCCAACGATGCATCATGTCATGGTTGAATGTCAGCTCAAACTGTGCAATTGAATTGTTTAAGATGCACAGATAATGGGAATTATTATATGTACTCACACTGTACAATCCAGATACTCAGAAATGACCTGAGTGCTCACACTGTACGAGTGAAATTGGGACAGAATGTTGTGAAATGTCAATGAAGGTTTATCTGTCATATCATGTCATTGGTTTCTTCTGAACACACACACACACACACACACACACACACACACACACACACACACACACACACAATTGCCTTGGCTATGGCCCATACACAGGGCATCACCTGCAACACAATAAGCAGCTAAATCATGAAAATAGTCCCTGTCAGCTGAAGTTGTCTGACAGCCTAGTAAAGAAAAAAAGGCAGAGGCTCATCCTAGAGTTGCTCTCACTGAGAAAATGCATTGTACAGACAGAATATGAAATATGCCAGAAATTCATCAGGCTGTTCAAGCGCAACACAACAGGCCGTGATTCACACGCACTGTCTGGCCGAATCTCTCTGTGCTTTCAAAGCCTGTGTTACAGCTTCAAAATTAGGTCAGTAATGCCTTTAATTTGTACATTGTATGCCAAGCTTAAAAACAGAGTAAAAAGTGGAAGTTGGAGGTAATGAGACTTTCCCTCAACTTGGAAATTTTCAGTTCAGGCATTCTGTCACGTGGGCCAAGAAATAGGGTAACACTAGAAGCTTGGATAAATGAAAGGAGAGCAGAGATTAAAAATAGTCAATTACAAATTAGCAGCACAAAACATAAGAAATTTATTCAAACACAGTAGTAGGCATTACTTGCATAGCAGGCTGATTAAATACCAAGAGTTTCTATGGCAATGATGAACGAGCTGCATCTGTAATGGCAGCTCAGCTGGCAAAGTTGTAACTACAAAACACAAGCTGTGGAAACCATAAAATAGATAGACAGATAGATAGATAGATAGATAGATAGATAGATAGATAGATAGATAGATAGATAGATAGATAGATAGATAGATAGATAGATAGATAGATAGATAGATAGATAGATAGATGTGATTTTTTACTTTGTCCTGTAAAGAGTTGTCAAAAACAAAGTAAACTAGATAGTTTTTTTACAGGTCTAGTTTTAATGTAATGTTGACGTGACATGCCTCTATGCCAATGGCAATTTATCAGCTTCCTTCCTGTTTCATCCTTGGATTTGTATAAAATTGTCTTGCTCATTAAAGAGCTCATATAACAAAAATGATATCTGACTATATATCCATGATAAAGATATTTATTCAAATAACAGTAGCAGGTCAGCAGGGCTCCCCTCATTGTAGAGCAAAGGGTGTCTGCTCAAAATGCCGAGACTGGCGATTGGAAATGTGCGGACAGGGACCCATTCTTTCTATGTGGGAGGTCATTTGGAAATCAAGTGCTGAGTAGCCTTCTCTCTGCCCCTGACTGGAGCACTGTGTGTCTCTCTCTTTTCCCCCCTTCTCTTTCCCTCTTCTCAGTGCCCCTGACTGAGAAACTCCATAAAGGATGATGGATGCTGATGGAGACACACAGAGTGGTCATTATGGATCATCACAGAGTATTGAAGAGGGACCGAGACAGACAGACGGAAACTGAGGAGAGTAAGAGAGAGAGACGATTGCAGACTCAGAGTGGTTAATGAAAGAATTAAATCTTGAGGTTTTTTCAGATGGAGCTGTTGCGCCACTGAGTGGCTGAATGTCTTAATGCTGTCACCAAGGTTAGTGTTAGAAAAAAATACACTTCACAAAAACTTTGAACACTGTACACTTTCAATTTTTTATCACACTTCACTTTCAGACAGGCTTGAGACTAGCACTCACAGAGTCAGTATTGCTGCATTCAAGGACACTCCAGCTGAGCATATTCTTGCTAAAGCTGTATTCTTATTTCTGAAAGACAGATAAGATAAGGAAAGCTTTATCCATCAGACTATAAGTAGGGATTTTTTTCTGCAATGGTTACAGTTCGAGGTGAAAAATGCAACTCTGACATGGGAGCTCCATAAACTGTTCATCCATAACAAGACTAAAACCATGTAAAAGCTGGGTTTGAATATTGGCACGTATATAGAAAAGGTCTTCATTATGTCAGTGATGAAAATTGTATCCAATCATTAACACTAATCAAAAGTATTTTTAAAGGATATAATCACTCTCTTTTGGCAGTAACCCCAATCCAATCCACTTTGTTTATATAGCATATAAAAAATCAAGTTTACCAAGGTGCTGTACATTGACTACCAAGAAATAACAGAATTTATAAAAAAGATAGACATAACTTTGCATAATAAAGTAATACAACACAGTAAACACTGGGAGTAAAACAAGTTTATTTATAGAGCAGAGCAGCATTCATAAAGAGAGCAACTAAAAGTCCTTTACACAACAACATTAACAACAAAATGGAAAGGTCTTGTAGAATCGCACCCTAAATAAACGTCTTTTCAGCTAGGTTAAAAAATACTTTGAAAATCTTTTGGGTTTTTTTTTATATGGTGTCAAATTTTCTTTTATCTAGGATTTATTGAGAATTTCTGGTTTTGGAAATGCAGGGCCACTGTTGGTCAAACAGTCTTGAGTCCAACCTCAACTGGTCTCCCTGCGAGAAGGTTAGGCTACTAGAATGCTACTCGTGAGCTAAAGTTTGGTTGACAAGAGGCGTCAGGGGCACAGTCTGATTGGTTGGTAATTGAGAGATTGAAGGTTATCACCTTTTCTGTGTAGCCCTGAACTAAACAGGGACATACACGCCAAACTGTATGTATACCCAAGGCAGCAACCTCCAGGACTAAATAGGGAGGCCCATGTTGAAGTGCCAAAGGCAGACACCCAAATGATTGTGAGCAGGAAAGGTGATATTTACAGCCTAAATAAACATTTTACAGCCTGGTTAAAAATGACTTTAGTCTAAATGTATAGCACATCTTGCTCTCACTCTGAAGTAGCTGAATGTTTTATATGGCATTTGCTTTTCTTTTCATTGAGGGTTTATTGACATGACTGCTCTGTCTGTGAGTAGGTTGAGCTACAGTTTGGTTGAGATGTGAGGTATGACAGCATTTAAAGGTGTAGTCAGTGATCTTCTAATCTTCTAATCTCATGCACTATTCGTCAAATTCACCGTATTTCTCCTCTCCATCCACAAGATGTCACCACTGACAGCGTGTTGAAAAAAATGTCCGCTTTCAATACACAGCCTTGACTCTGGATTTCAGCAGGTAAATACTGTGGCTTGGGAAGAGTTACCAAAAAAGAGTACACCCCCCCCCCCCCCCCCCCCCCCCACATCCAGGGGGGATCATCATCGCAGATCAGACAGAGGGGGGAGGGGGAGTCGTAGGTTGCGTAGCGTGCGCAGTTAGTGTAAGAGAGAGATACAATATGTGCAGTAGCAATGGCTGAAAAATAGCCCAAAAGAAAAAGGTCAGAGGGACAGAAAGTGAAAAAGAAGGTCCATGACCATGAAAGAGCGAAGACCCGGGTCAACATTGGTGTTGCTTTCCGACGGTGGAGGGAACTCCGCCAATTGAAAGACCTGAAAACGGACGCGGATGTCGCCGTCTACGTGCTGGATAGGTAAGCAATATTAGCTTTGTGGTGCTTCACATAACAGTAACAGCCGTCAGGCATTCATCTTATTGTCTAATCTGCCAGAATGTACTGTTGTACCTGACGAGTCAGGGTTACCTTAGCTACGTTGGTCAGCTACGCAGTTTCTATGGCCGTTTCCACGACGATGCACGTCCATCAGCTTTCGGGATGGAGCCAGGGGTGAGGTATGAAGGGAGAGGCGGGTCTAAATTTGTTTAGAAACAACCTCTCCACTCGTTTTCTCCCACATCGCTGACTACACCTTTAATTGGAGGGCATCAGCAGCTTTCCAAAGGCTTCTATGATAAATAAATGGCTGACATCACATGACTTCATCCATTTCTTTTGGTAAGTCTAAGATAAGGCCTGATGTGCACATCTCCAAAAGTGAGGCTGCAAGTCAAAACAATGCTGACAGACCACCTTGATTGTCCCCCCTGCATGGCACCAAGTGACCTCCAAGCCTGTCTCATTCGATGGTCAAAAAACTGCTCAAATAAATCTTGTTCATTTGCCTCAACTGATCCAGCATTCAGATATTTCATAGCTTCTGATGTCTCGTCTCTTCTTCTTTTTTTCTTTTTTTTTTTTTTTACAAATATTGCTCAGTATGTTTGGCCCTGTCTCTGTCACCATGGTTTCTTGTTCCCAAATTAGCAGTAAACATGTCAAGGCTGGAAGACAATTCACACTGAGAACAAGTGTTCTGGTGGAGCACTGCTGAGTGACATGGACACACCAACACACAAATGTTCAAGACAGCAAGGGGCAGGTACAGCACAGCTTTGACTCAGAAAAACACACTTATGAAAAAAAAAAAGTGACTATGGTATGACACTTTTTAGAAAATGTGAGCTCAAACTTATTTTCAACTCTGATTGCATATGCTGAATTTCACATAACCTGAAAGTCATTTTTAGGAAATACATCTTACACACAGCAGTTTTTTTAGTTAACAGAATTCTCTTTTCACATAGGAAGTAAGAAGCCAAATGACTGACCTAAATGAACTGGGAAATTCCAGCCTTGTACAAAAGAAATAGACCCAACATTTGCAATAAAGAATAAAGTGACATTAATAGATTACTCCTCTGGATAAATGTAACAAGAGCAGTAATTCAAATGACACTAAATCTTCTTACAGAACATCCCTTCTGGTTGTTTCAGAGTCTTTGAGCCCTGAGAACAGAAAGTGCGGTCACCTTTAGTCTAAAACTGTGACTGAGGAGAAGTTAAGAGTCTGCCTGAGGATCTCCTCCTGCTCTCTGGCACACACGAGACCAAAAAAATCAGCAATTTAGCTAATGTATGTGACTCTGTTTTCCTGAGGGAAGAGAACAACTAGATCAGAGCTGTGGGATGGGCTGCAGCCGTTTAATCACATCTGACAAGTAAATGAGAGAGGAATACATCAGGGGAAAGTTCTGCCCTTCTATCGGTCATATATTCAAGCAGGGTGCCATTTTTCTTTACATTTCTCTTTGCTGTAATGTTCATGACGTACAGTTAACACCCAAAGGACCAGGACATCAGATTTATTCAGACTTGTTACATGATTTTGAAAAGCCCCTTAGTCATGCAGATCATCTTTGTTCATGCTCTCTTTAAGGGTCCAATTCCAGATATTCTGTATAGAAACTTCTATAAATGGAGGTGTGAATGTTGTGCTGTTCAGTCCTACCACTGTACCCACATTGTCCCCCTTCAACCTGCAGCTCCCTTCCAAAGGGGTTTCATGGTCATTTCCAAATAAAGGTACAGTATATTAGTACATGTAGTAAATCTTGGAGAATTGCAGACATTATGATTTAAAGGAATTCAATGACATGTTCACAGTTATTGAGAAATACTCTGATCCCTTGCATAATCATACATATATACATCATAATCAACAGTAAAGGTAAACAGCTACAGAGTTGTCTTTCTAAAGTCTGCTTGGTCATCAAAATTACACTAACAGCATGATTGAGTTTGTTCTTTTAGTGTTTTTTTCTTTTTATTTTATGTCCCTCAATCCTCAGTGCCTTGTCACCCTTATGGTGTCCACTTTTGTGATCATCTCACCTGTGCCGTGTCAGCCTCACCTGTGTTTGATTCTGCTGCCTTTTGTCAGTCTGTCCTAGGGCCTGTTCTACGAAGCAGGATTACTGCCTAGCAAGGTAACTTTGAGGGTAGGTTCCAGGTTCCCTGTTCTACGAGACGGGTTCACTCCTTAGCGAGGCGAGTCTCCATGGCAACGTACGCTGAACGGCTAACCTGCTCCGGGTCAGGTTAGGTTCCAGATTGAACTCGTGGACTATAAAAACCCCACCCACTGACCAATGAGCTCTCTCGGCCAGCTCCTCTGCAGGAGTAAAATCTGGGGGAGGACTCTCATTGCCGTAACAAGATCTTCAATGCCAACGCTTCTGCTCCATGACAATATTTTATTGCCCGTCTTAAAATTGTGACAGGAATTCATGTAGGGCTCATGTGTATGGAGCCTACATATCACACAAAAAATGTAAGCACGATAGGAATGAACAAATGAATGAATTCATCTTGGAAATGAATTAGAAATGTCTGATGCATGTTACAGTAAAAGTGCATGTTGAACAGTGCTATTTCAGGATGATAATGGCACAAAATATTTTTTGTGTGCTATACTTATGCATTGAGACTGTCAGCAATTTTCTGCCAGCACTCCTTCCGTGCTCTTGCAGCGGCGACGGTGTTGCTTTTGACGTTTATTACGTGTTTTAATTCTTCATACTCTGTCATGATAGCCTCCTGCTCCTCATGTGTGAAGTAGGTTCGCTCTCCGGCCTGCTCTGACACTCCAGACTGGTCCATGTTCGCGATTGGTCAGATGCGGCGGGCTCCGCCTTATATGCGTGCACGCGCTCATTGCAAAGCTGGATCCACTTAAGAGGTTGATAACCAGCGTCATCAAACCGTTTAGCGAGACCGCCGGCTACCGCGCTCAGTTCAGCGAGGTAGCTCCAAGGCTATCTCGCTAGGCTGAACTTGCTTCGTAGAATAGGCCCCTGTTTGTATCCTGCATGCTCTCCGCTGAAAAACCTCCTTGTGCTCTTTTTGGGTTCTTCGGTGCTCTTTTGTAAGGTCCCTGGTGTTTTTAGGTTGTTTTTTTCTGTAAAGAAGCAGATTTGTTATTTCATTAAAATATCTTTTTTTAATAACTATCTGAACTTTATTTCTTCATTTGATTTGGGTCCTTTATTGTGAACTGCCACAGACACCTGTTGGCAATGCATCACTTTTTTGGTAAACAGTTGAAAGTGCTTTGCAGAGCTAAAAACAACAACATTGTGACATCGAGGGCATTAAAGACATAAACTAGAAATAGTAGAAAAATTACATTTACTTTACCACGCATGCACAGGAAGAACATGCCAACTTCACACAGAAAAGCCCCTGTCCGAACCGGGAACCTTTCTTGCTGTGAGGCACGTGCACTACCTGCTGCACCACCATGCCGCCCAATATCATATCATACAACAACATAAATTGCCTGACATTATTCCGGCTGTATCCTTTTCACTCACCTGCCAACCACAAAACACTGCAGCTGATGGCCCTGCAGCAGCATTGTATACAAGTTCTCTGCAGTCCCATAGAGGCAGCACTGATGTCCTCACTACCTTAATGTTCCAACATGGACATACACTGCCTAGCCAAAGAAAAAGTTGCCACCTGGATTTTAATAAGCAAATAGGTATGAGCCTCCTTTTGGATAATTACTGCATGGGCAATTATCATTCAGCTGGAAACAAGTGATTTAACTCCAGCTGTTGCAATGAGTAGCTTCTCATTTCTTAAACAACCATTTTTAAAGACACATCCTGTGGTCATGGAAAAGATGTCCGTCTGTTTAAGAAGGGTCAAATCATTTGCATGCATCAGGCAGAAAAAACATTGAGGGAGATTACAGAAAGTACTAAAACTGTGTAAAGAACTGCCCAATGCATTATTAAAAACTGGAAGGATAGTGGGGAAACATTGTATTTGAGGAAGAAATGTGGCCTGAAAAAAGTCCTGAATGACCGTGATCGGCGATCACTTAAATGTTTGGCCAAAACAAATTGAAGAAAAACAACAGTAGAACTCAGAGATATGTTTAATAGTGGGAGCTCAGGTTCGGTGTGAACGCATCTTAAGGACTAGTGTGATGTGATCTACTTTCTTGATGTTGGTAAGGACTGTGAAGCTAATGAGTGGATATGCAAGAATTAGTTAAATAAGGTCCATAGGAGAGTTAGACCTTGATATAACAACTTAAAATACATCCAGAAATGCCCCATTTGGGACTTAAAGTGTTTCCATGTCTTATTTAGAGCAGTTTTCACCATGTTGATTACAAAGACTGCAGGGTTTGTCTGAGACATTAAGGCTACGTTTACACGGACACTCCTGACTTAAAAACGCAAAGATTTTTCCTTTGCGTTTTCAAATTCTTCTGCGTTCAGACGACGATGCTGGAGTTGAGTGAATCTGCTGTAGTCAGTGGTGTAAAGGAAAGAAGTAATAGTACTTAGTTACAGTACTTAAGTATGTTTTGGGAGTATCTATACTTTACTTGAGTTTATATGTTTTTTACAACTTTCACTTTTACTTCACTACACTAAAAAATAAAAAATTATACTTTTACTCCAGTACTTTTAAATTGTCAACTTAGTTACTCGCTACATAATAAAATGTGAATATAAATTACACTTATTTTCACATTTTATTTTGAAGAGGACTGTACAGACTGTTCATGCTCTCGGGCGAATATCCGACTCTTTCGACTCAGCTCAGTGAGACCACGCACGCAGCCTGCATATGATCGTCAGTGTGGACAACAACCGACAGCGTGATGGAAGCAGCCTCGTCTACTAGCAATTGCGGGAATACTCCATGGATGTATTATAAGATCATATGGATCTACTGAAATCGTTCCCTGCCATCTGCAAGTTGTCAGTCAAGCTGAACACACCTCTGCCTGCCTCTGTAGCCTGTGAACCACTGTTTAGCATTGCAGGACTTGTATTCAGCCGTGAGGAGCACGACTGAAGCCATGCAATTTTGAAAATCAACTTCTGCTAAAGATAACTGCAACTTTGTGGACTTTACGTAAGGGAGGAATGGAGAGAGGGAGTAAGAGGTAAAGGGAGCTGAGGGAGGGAGGAAGAGTCAAACTTAAAGCTGGGGTTGGCGATTTGATTTAGATACACTTTTTGTAATACTGGTTAAAATGGTCTTTATGACCCGATGGTAATCAACTCATAATGTGTTCTTAAAACAGAGCGAAAAATATCCACTATCTACAGTAGGAGTAAAACAGGGAAAACTCCAACCAATAATCATGTCGGGACACCTGCTTTTAAACCAATCAAATCCCGTCGCCATTCTGCCCGCCTACTGCGCGTGCATTTTCCCGGCGTGCACAGACTGGGTGCGTGTAGCCGAGCTCATACGTATCAGAGTCCGCGGGAGAATGCTTACCTTTCGTTTGGCGGAGCCCTGAGGAGATACTACTTTCAAATTCGTGCTAGTTTTCCAAAATCGCCAACCCTAGCTTTAATAAAGCTTGGGAGAGCAACAAATATTTGTACCTGTTCTCTTTGTTTGTACTTTTACTTTTAATACTTAAGTACATTTAATAGTAGCTACTTTAAGACTTTTACTTCAGGGATTTTTTAATGAGTGACTTTCACTTTTAGTTCAGTATATTTTATATAAGATATCTTTACTTTTACTCAAGTATGGGTTTCAAGGACTTTTTACACCACTGGCTGTAGTGTGCGTGCCGGTTTAGTAGATGGCGGTGTAGGTTTGCAGAGAGGCAACGCTGCTACAACACACGTATGAAGAAGAAAAACTTTTCACAAACAACAATGGCGAATAGACGCACAGAGGCTGAAACGCTCTTATGCGGGTTTACATGGAGCAGCATGAAGAGTGTTTTGGAAAATTTCTGCTCTGGAGCCTGTTTTCAAAAGTTTCCGTTTTAAGACAAAACGCAGTGTGTTTCCATCTAAACACAAGGCCAAAACGCAACGACAACTTATCAGATTTGACCATTTTCGGCATTGTGTAAGCGCAGCCTTAATGTCACCTTTTCTGTTCATCTTTAAAACACTGTTTCAAAAGTGACAACGATTGTGACTGGGACACATTATAACATTAATTTGACACAGGAAAAAAAACATCTGCTCAGGCTTAGAAAATGTAGGAACCTCATCAGGAATGAGGCCAGTCAACACCCTCAGCTCACTTCAACACTGGAGTGAATGAGAAGAGCAGGTTAGGATGTCATTTAGTAACAAACATGACTACTGGTTTAAGGTCACTGATTAAATGTCATTGTTGTAGTTTTGTGTAAATACCAGGGAACAGATGTTTAAGCCTGTACATAATTTTTCACAAACAGAGTGAAAGCAGAAAGAAATACTTCCTGAACTTTAATACTTCTTTAATACTTCTCTTGCCCCTGAGGCTACGTGAGAAAAAATGATAATAGCTGTAAAATCATTTTACCCTCAGGAAAGCAGAACTCCTCTTGAGGTTGTATTGACAAGGTTATTATTCTCACTCTCTGCTGAACTCATAACTTATGTATTATTTACAGCCTGTATTTTTGATAAATGTAAATTCAGTTGAAAAAATCCATACACTGCTAAGATTGGGGAAATAAGGCTGGTTCTCAGAGAATGTGTGGATAGTTAACCTCAGATGAAGAGTCTTAAACAAAGAACAGTTTTTTACCTTCAGGCACAGGGGCGCTGATGGAAATTGTCAGTCCATGAGAGAATTACATAAGGTCTCAAACTGGATAGTAGCTCAAACCGAACACCTCTCAAGCAAATAAAGATACAAATATGCAGTAATAAAATTTTAAATATGGACTTCTTACAATTATTATGGCAAAAGTTGTAAACGTAGCTGTGCAGTATTGGTAACATTCTAGCATGTTAACCATTTTATGTGTTTGTCATGTTTTCTTTTATTGTTTATGTTCAAGTTTTCTTCAGTCCTGATTAGTCCCACCTCTTTTAACCCTAACAAAGTTCTAAAATGGTTTTAGGTCATACACTTGTCCTGCTCCATTATTGTGAGCTGCTCAGATATTCAGTCATACATCAAAAAGAAATAAAATTAATATCCCCAAAGTGATTTAAAGGGCCTCTTTTTTGTTTAATTGTAATTTCATGGTATTTTAGCTTATCAAAAGATGCCCTAATACAAAAAAAAAAAGAATACTTATTACTTTAGTGAACAGTCGAGAATTTTTAAAACACCCAAGGCCAATTGCAGTGTTGGGAGTAATGCATTAAAAGTGATGTGATTAATGTAATGCATTTCTTTTTACTGTAGCGAAGAAATGTAAGGCAATACAAAAAAAAAAACAGTAATATTTTACTCGATAATACATATATAATTTACATTCCCCAAGTACTTCATGAGATCAGCAGAGGAGAAAAGTCCTCCGCTAGGCCTAAAGTTACAGTATCTCTAACACAATTACCAGAATTTTGCCTTTTGTCTGTTATTGCTATGATCGTTTCTTGTATTGTGCCACAAGCCATTAATGTGGCTATTATATTCTACTGTTTTTAGCCTGAAGCCGGATTCAATCAGATAGCCACCACATCACCCTCCACTGGATGTGCAATGAGCTTTTTCAACTTAATGAGCTTCATTTAGAATGCCATATTCATATTTCATATTGTTATTTTGAAAAGAGAAACGTAATGCAATAATAGTGTAATGCCTTACATTTCAAATACAGTAATATCATAATGTAACTAATATCTTTGAAATGAAAGTAACAAGTAGTTAATAATGCATAAAAACATTTTTTAAATAACTTGCCATGCTGGCCAATTGTTGCTGAAACTATATTATGTTAGGGAACTAAAATCTTCCTAACTTTTCCCCACTTGATGCCTCCCTGCATCAGGCATAGGGGTAGGGGCACCCTATGAGCCTAGAGTAAGGGGTCTGTATGAGGTAAGCATCAAATATAGATGTATGTCTTGATTGCTTTAAGTTGTTAGGATGTGATTTTAAATGCAATACACTCTGTTTTCTTCAAGAATTCACAAACTTTAGACATTTTAATGTGATGCAGAGCAAAAGGAAAATGAATTTGAACTATCAGTATCTTCCTGGCAATTTCTTGTACTTTTTATGATAGAATTCTGTTTTTCTAAAAACAGTTGTTCTTATTTTCAATACCATGCCTTTAAAGTATGGTACCATATATGATGCCATGCAACAGAATGTCAGCTTGCTCCACTCTGGTGCAGACGCACTGCACACCCATCAAGAAAATTCAGCAATTCATCAAATCACATCATTTACTGTCTTGATCAATTTCATTATTCTTAGTTTTACTGAGAGGGAATTGCAAAATAATAAAAAAAAATCAATAAAATATAGGTTAACTAAAAGTTTTACAGGGTATGAGTAAGTGTACTAGTAAGTCTTACAAAGTTTACAAGTATGGAATAAATTAAATATACCCCGCTTGTACTAAATATTGGATTACATAACGCATTCATCAGAAATGTGACTGAGCAGAGACATTTTTTTAAGTCCATGAATCAGGGCAGATGGTCATTCTTGAAGCCTGTATGACTGATTTTTAGCAGCCTTTGAGCCATGACCGCCATTCATGCGTCTGAAGAAAGGAGCGCTGGAGAATCTTTCAGCAGCGCGCACCTGACCGTCCGCGTGCGACGACAGCTCTCAGGGCGAGTGGCGAGCCGTGATCGTATAGTGGTTAGTACTCTGCGTTGTGGCCGCAGCAACCCCGGTTCGAATCCGGGTCACGGCAACCGATTTTGAGAAGATTGTTCATTCACGTCGACCAGATTTACCCTGCAATGATCAAAAAGAAAAAGCGAAAGTGTAGCATTTGCCATATTCAAACTGTCTGCATGGGAATCAAGTCATATTATCATCAGAATGCTGGGGGATACCTCCCACGTCATAGTAACAGAGTTGATTAATGTGTGAATGTGAACGCCAATAAATAGGCCTGCCAAAAACATGTGTCATTTATTTGATTATCATTAATGCAAAATGCCAGACACAATGATTTGGCAAAATAAAGTAACCTCCTTTTCACCTTTAAGTTTACAGATCTAACTACATTTTGGAAAACTCCTTGACATTTTAAAAGAAAAAAAATAATACATTTTTAAAATCATTAAGAAACTTGATCAGGGGAGTATTCCACAAAGCTGGCTATAAAAAAGCTGGGCTATCGCCGGTAAGTGTGGCTTGAATGAGTGGCCACTTTAATCTCAGCTGTATGCAGAAGTTCCAATAACGAGAAGCTTATTCTAGCCAGGTTGATCCAAGCAGAGGCTGAGCGCGCGTCCGGGGGGGGGGGGTTAAAAAGCCCCGACGTGTCGATTGTCGAAAACCAAGAGCAGAGACGTCTTCATCGGCGGAGCAAAAACTCCTCATTGTATGAGGACTTCAAGGGGGAACAACAAAAGCGGCAGCCCGGTTGCAATTAATAAAGCTATAGACGCTGCCTGGCAAAGCGTTGCTGACCTTTTTAAGTATTTTTGTTTCCAATGATGCCCTTCGCCTGTGCGTGTACACGCACACGTCAGATCAAGAGTCTTAAACAAAGAACAGTTTTATCTTCAGGCACAGGGGCGCTGATGGAAATTTTGGGCCCATGAGAGAATTACACAAGGTGTCAAACTGGATAGTTACTCAAACCAAACATCTCTCAGGCAATTAAAGATATAAATATGCAATAATAAAGTTTAAAATATGGACTTCTTACAATTATTATAGCAATAAGTTGTAAATTTGACTGTGCAGTAGTAGTAACATTCTAGCCTTTGAATAATTTTATGTTTGTCCTGTTTTCTTATATCGTCTAAGGTTTTTTCAGTCCTGATCTGTCCTCCCTCTTTAAACCCTAACAAAGGTCTGATATGGTTTAGGTTAAAAACTTGTCCCGCTCCATAACTGTGAGCTGCTCAGATATTCAGTCATACTTCAAAAAGCAAACAAAACTAATATCCTCGAAGTACTTTAAAGGGCCTCTTTTTGTTTAATTGTCATTCCACGGTACTTTAGCTATGTAGCCTATAAGATGCCCTAGTAGGCCTACAAAAGAAGAATAATGATTACTTAAGTGGTCAAGAATTTTTAAAACACTCAAGGCCAGTTGTTGCTGAAACTATAACATATTGGTACCTTAAATCTTTCTAACTTTTCTCCACTTGATGCCTCCCTGCACCAGGCTTAGGGAGGAAACTGTGGTGCACTCAAGGAGCCTCGAGTTAGGGTCTGTATGAAGTGAGCATCTAATACAAAATATATGTCTTGATTACTTAAAGTTATTAAGGTGTGATTTTAAATGCAATGCACTCTGTTTTCTTCAAGAATTCTCAAACTTTAGACATTTTAATGTGATGCAGAGCAAAGGGAGAGCATGTATTTGAACTGTCAGTATCTTGCTGGCAATTTCTTGTACTTTTAATGATAGAACTCTGTTTCTATGTAAAAGTTTTTCTTATTTTCAATACCATGCCTTAATAGTATGGTTTCATATATGATGCCATGCAACAGGATGCCAGCTTGTTCTACTCTGGTGCAGACGCACTGCACACCCATCAAGAAAATGCAGCAACTCATCAAATCACATCATTTACTTTCTTGATTAATTTCATTCTTCTGAGTTTTACTGATAGGGCATTGCAGAAAATGAGGCGAACAATAAAATATGGGTTAAATAAAAGTTTTCAGTTTTTTTATGAGTAAGTGCACTAGAAAGTCTTAAAGTATACAAGTATTATATGTAATAAATGAAATATACCCGGCTTGTACTAAATATTGGATTACATTCATGCACTCATCAGAAATGTGACTGAGCAGAGACATTTTAAGCAGGGCAGATGGTCATTCTTGAAGCCTGTATGACTGATATTAAGCAGCCTTTGAGCCATGACCGCCATTCGTGCGTCTGAAGAAAGGAGCGCTGGAGAATCTTATAGCAGCGCGCACCTCTCCGTCCGCGTGCAACGAGAGCACTCAGGGAGAGTGGTGAGCCGTGATCGTATAGTGGTTAGTACTCTGCGTTGTGGCCGCAGCAACCCCGGTTCGAATCCGGGTCACGGCAACCGATTTTGAGAAGAGTCATTCCCATCGATCTGATGTACCCTACATTGATCAAAAAGAAAATGTGAAAGTAGCAGCTTTCGCCATCTTCAATCTGTTTGCATGGGAATCATGTCATATTATCATTAGAATGCTGGGGGATACCTCCCACAAGTAAGGGAATAGACGACATACTGTGTGATTAATGTATGTGGAGATCATCACCAGCTCGTGGTTTAATGCGCAAAAAACATGTATCAACATGCACTGTGGTGCACTCAAGGAGCCTAGAGTTAGGGTCTATGTGAAGTGAGCATCAAATACAAGATATATGTCGTGATTACTTAACTTGCGGGCAATTTCTTGTACTTTTAATGATAGAATTCTGTTTTCCAAAAGCAGTTGTTCTTATTTTCAATTTCATATACGATGCCATGCAATAGAATGTCAGCTTGTTCCACTCTGGTGCAGACGCACTGCACACCCATCAAGAAAATGCATCAATTCATCAAATCACATCATTTAGCCTACTTTCTTGATTAATTTCTTTCTTCTTAGTTTTACTGAGAGGGCATTGCAAAAAGTAAGGCGAACAATAAAATATGGGTTAAATAAAAGTTTTACAGGGTATGAGCAAGTGCACTGGAAAGTCCAAGTCTTAGAAAGTTTACAAGTATAATATGGAATAAATGAAATATACCCCGCTTGTACTAAATATTGGATTACATTCATGCACTCATCAGAAATGTGACTGAGCAGAGACATTTTTTTAAGTCCATGAAGCAGGGCAGATGGTCATTCTTGAAGCCTGTATGACTGATTTTAGCAGCCTTTGAGCCATGACCGCCATTCATGCGTCTGAAGAAAGGAGCGCTGGAGAATCTTTCAGCAGCGCGCAGCTCTCCGTCCGCGTGCGACGACACCAAGCAGGGCGAGTGGCTAGCCGTGATCGTATAGTGGTTAGTACTCTGCGTTGTGGCCGCAGCAACCCCGGTTCGAATCCGGGTCACGGCAACCGATTTTGAGATGATTCATTTCCGTCGACCAGCGGTATCTCACAAATGATAGTAAAAGTGATAATTGCAGCATTTGTCATCGTCAATCTGCCTGCATGGGAATCAAGTCATAATATCCTCAAATGCTCGAGGATACATTCCACTTTATAGTTACGAAGTCGAAGACTAAATAATTGGCCTAATGTATGAATGTAAACACAAACAAATACCCTACTAAAATATGTGTCATTAATTTGATTATCATTAATGCTAAATGCCACACAAAATGATTTGGCAAAATAAAGAAACCTCCTTTTGTTACCTTTAAGTTTAAAGATCTAAAAACATTTTGGAAAACTACTGGACATTTCAAAAGAAAAAAACAATAGGCTACGTTTTTAAAAAAAAAAAAAAAAAAAAAAAACAATATTAACTAAGAAACTTGATAAGCAGTGTGTTTTTTTGTGTAGTTTTTTATGTTTTTTGGGGGGCTATTAATGTTTCTCCTTCTCCTGTTCTCTAAGTGTGATCATCACCAGCTTGTGATTTAATGTGCAAAATTTAACTATTTCATGACTTCATTTTATTTTGTTTCTTTGCTTTATTGTATCGTTATTGAGAATTGATAAACACAGCTACATTACTCAAAGCAAAATCCCAGAAACAGCACGAAAACGTGAAAAAAGGGCTTGTGAAGACGGGTTGTGCATTTTAATCAGCGCTAAAAGCCTTAAACGAGGGGCCAACAAACTGATAGGGCGTGATGAGTCATTCATGGACGATCCAACTCTTTTTGCTGATTGTTTTCATGAAAGACAGGAGCCGGTTCACTTTGAGAGCCGTTTTACTGTCATTCCCTTCCTGTTGCTTTTAAAGACCAGAATGAAACAACACAAAAGTTTATATTAAAATGTGTTTCTTTGATTATCTTTATGTTTAGAATAATTGAAATCAACATCACATCCACATGAATCCCTGAGAAATGTCATGGCATTGGAGCAGGTGCTTTGGTTATAACAGTAATGCACAAATACTGAATTGTACATTAACTCCTGCAGTTTAATGCAGCACAAAATCAAACATTTCAGATTTAATACTTGACAGCTGTACAAAGATTAAAGCACACAATAGTTTGCATAGCAAACTTTTAGACCAAGGAGAGTGTCAGAACATTATGTTTAAATGTCAAACAGTTCTTCAAACATTTATAACAGACCACAAACATTTACCATTACAATAAAAGTATCATTTAAGTACACAGAAATATTGCAGCACCACAATGTGGTCATGCATGGACATTAATAGTGCCTTTTATACTACGTTATTTATAACACATGTTGTCAAATACAGAAGTAATCAACAATTACCCTGAGACGGTGAACTCAACGAAGGCATTCCAATAGTCTATATTTTACATTTGTTAATTTTTATTTTCTGAAGCCGTCAGTCGTTCAGAGCACAGTCCTGAGCCAAGCCAAATGGTTTGTTTCACTAAAATGAGCCGAAATCCCCATCGCAGCTCTCTGCCTGAAATCTCGCGTGAACACTCATCAAGTCTCGCTCCGAGCCAACCAGGAAGCGAGTGGCGGAAATACTGGTCTCTAAAATCCACCTCACTCTTCCAGCGTACGCCTACGGAGCAGAGCAGCCTTTTTCTCCTGAATGGAAAGACTAATGGAGAAGACAGCAGCTGTTTCCAGGCTCACACGATGGACTGTTGAGTAGAAATCATGCCGCCGTGTTTACGTACCAGGCAGGACCGATAGAGAGAGGACGGATATCTGACAGCCAATGACTGAGCGGAGAGTGTCCTGTCACTGCCACACTGCCACAGCAAACCCCGGTATGTTTCTCTCAAAGCTCTTTATTTACACTTGTCTCTTGTTGCAGCGTGTGCAAGAGCATCGCTGTTAAATCTCAATCTCTTCAGTGAGGCTCCACAGGCTTGGAGAAGCGCCATAGCCTCAGGAAGACGTAAATATATCAACATGTGTTTCACTTGTGAGCAGGTGCTGTTGCTTTGGATCGTGTTTGGCCTCTTGACAAACAAGCAGTGGGTCTAAAGCCTTAAAGCAAAAATACAAATGTGCAAAACTGGTGCAAATGTAGCAATCAGAGGTTAATGCAGATAAATATGCAATGTAATATATTCTTCACCCGTCGCCAGTCAATCACAGGGCCACATGGAAAGACAGATAACCTATGCATGCACAGGAAGAACATGCAAACTCCACACAGAAGGGCCCTGACTGTCATGGGGATTGAACCAGCAACTTTATTGCTGTAAGGCATGTGCACTGTCACCATGCCGCCCTGATAAGATTTGATTGACACCAACTCCTTTAACGATTCCCTTATTGATTAAATTCTTAACGATTCTCTTAGCAATTCCTGCTGATTTTCTATGTGTAAAAAGAAGGCCTTCATTAGGTATTCATGGGCAACAGTGTCAAACACATGACACTCCTAATATCAAATACCATTCTGCATAGATAAATGTTCCTTCCTGGTGTGTCCAGTCATTGAAAGTTGTGCAGAAATTGTCTTTTTTTCCAGAAGTAAACAACTATTCTGAAAACACCTGTCCCCTGTTTGCCATGGTTTTTCACGCCTTTGTCATCATGACTGTCTCTGATCTGCTGAGAGTGTGACACCCTTGATTTTTAAAGCATGCAGAACAAAGTGGAGGTTATTGATAAGGGGACTGATTAGCAAAAATACTCATGGGAGTTGTTTTTGATTCTCGGTATATTTTTTTTGAGTCTCATCCTACAAACTGCCGACTCATGAGTCTAAGTCAAACACTGTTCACATACTCTGCAGTCAGAATGTAAAACACTACGGGAAAGGAAATGCTTACTGAAAACACAGGAAGCAGAAGTCAGTAACCACTGAGAAAAGTAAATTAATGCAACTGTAAGAGCGAGTTATCAAGTTGTATAAAGTTCATCACAATGCAATGAATAATCCTACTGTAAAATACATTTAGTTATATTGTGAAAATAAATGAATACACTTGCCCACAGTTCCAGAGAAGTTACTGTAACTTCTAAAACACAAAAAGAATGCATGCACAATGACATAGAAGACAAGATCTGTTTTTTTATAGAATCTTAAAAGCAGTTACAATAATTTACATCCAGCAATGGGGACTTTTCTCTCAGCCTCAGCAGAATGCCTTTTTGTTCTTCTGGACAGGCAATAGGGGAAAAGTCTCTAGTGTGCCTGATCCAGCCATAGACTTGAATGTAGGGACGAGAATAAAAGAACACCTCCAGTTGAGAATAAAAAAAATTGCTCTAGGAATGGATGTCAGTAGTCCTTTCAGTTATTGATCGCTTATTTTACACCAAGACCATAACAATTCTGCTTATTGAATGAACTCCCTTATTGATTCTTGATCAAACAGGAAAACCAAAATCTAGTTGTGAATCAATTACAACTCCCTTAAAGAATCAGTATTATTAGTCTTTTTGGTTAACAATTCTCTTTACATTTCCATCCACTTTGTTCTGCATGCTTTGCAAATCAAGGACACCTCACTGTCATCAGAGGCCAGCAGAGCTCGAAACAAAGAAAATCACAGCAGATGGAGGCAGACATGGCCAAAACTGTGGCTTAAATTTCTAAATCATGATGCTTACTGCACACCTTTCACTAAGTGACAAGGCCAGAAACTTGCTCGAGTATTATTTATGCAGCAGCGTTTTAGCGAGTGTCATGTGTTTGACGTTGTTGCCAATAAAAACCTGTGAAGGTCAACTTTTGCTGACTCAATTTTGCCTGAAATCATGAAAGAATTGAATTGGTAAGCACTGCAGAATCATTCATAGCATTGTTAATCCCTGCTTGAGAGTGAATGATTTCACTTGCGCAAATTAATGTTCTGTCCTTAAATATTGCATTTTCTTAAAACCTACTTTCAGCTTTTCATAAAATGCTTTGGCAATGATCTTCTGCTGGAGCTGTCTTAGTGAAGCTCTTTTCAAATTAATTGAATTAAATTCATTGAAATGTTAAAAAGCACTAAGTATTTGATTTTTACAAATGACAGTATGCAGGCATGTGTTCTTTCTTTTGTTGTGAAGATTTTTAGTATTCAAAGTGGTTGAATTAGTATTTATTTTTGACTCTTTCTTTACTTCAAGCTCACTTGAGCTTCCTGCACTCTTTACAATGAAGAATTAATGGGGTTTGCAAATTGTGCCAAACCCCTGGAAAAGGTTGAAGTTTTCTCCAAAAAACTGCACAATTCAGTAAATTAGTTAAGCAACTGAGCAGTTGATTCAGATTCTGGCTTTAAGTGCTTTAGCAGTCGTAAAATACTTCATTATCACAGATCATCTAACGCTTTGTGTCACTTTGCCATGGCCCCTCTCTGTTCCACCCGTCTGTTTATTGTAGTTTAGTAACAACAAAACAGGAAGAGCAAGCTGAGGAATTTGTTCCTCTCCAGAAAATAAAACTGCAAACATATTGAAAGAAGTGAGAGAGGCTTTCAATGCACTAGAATATGTCGTCAAAACTTGAAGGGATTTTGAAACACTTTAACACTTATAATAAGAAAAATAGTAGTTTCACTGCAGAGCATCATTTGCATGTTATGAAAATTTCCATGATACAGGGTTAAGAGGCTGGTATTTTTATGATCCCCTGTCCTGGCGTGCTTCACTTTTTACATCATGTCTTGGATGTCTATTAAGATGCTCATTCCAAACATTTCCAATGAGCTGTTGCCCAGATGGACTAATGAAATATACTGTGTGATCCATCTAGTGTCAAGTCAACAGATTCCTATGAACCCTGAATAATTTTATTCAAAGTCATAAAATGTCTGGAAAAGTCTTGATTTAACTGATGACACCTCTGAATCTTTTGGTTTTTCTTTGACAAGAGGCATGCCCTATTCCTTAACAGCAACTAGTTAGCTCAGAATGATTTTTAAAAATAAACCCCGCTATTGGTTTGGTTGTTTTAATGACAGATTTTCATGAATAAAGGTACCAGGTACAGCACAGCATTCACAGGCTTCTAATGGATGGACATAGAAATGCAATCTAGAGGACATTTGGCTATAAAATGAAAATAAGAGGCATGGATAGGAAGCTCAAAATATGTTGTTGTAAAGTTTGCTGCTACACTTTTTAAACATCCCTTTAATGTATAATATATTTGTAGCTGCCACGTGACTGTAATTAAAGGGGTGAGCATTTAAATATAATCTATGAAATGGTAATAGTGAAATAGCTGTGGAAAAAGCTGTCTGGTAATGTTGTTTAATTTCTCATTTAGGTTAACACTCACCTCAGTATTAGTTTAAGGGCCTCAGATTCTGATCAACATGGTCAGCAGCAGTTTCTCTTTCAGCACATCACATCCTATATAATCCATCTCTGACTCCTCTTTTGCAGACATATGGCCCTGCGTCACAGCCGTTTCAGAGCAACAACGTAACGACACGTCACTAGCATCATGTTCCTGAAAACGTCGTTCACCACCCTGATCGTGGGGGTGTTTGTGGTGTACGTGCTCCACACCTGCTGGGTCATGTACGGGATTGTGTACACCAAACCCTGCGACAGCCCCAAAGGGGAGAACTGCATCACACCTTTCCTGGCAGGAAACCCAAAACTGCAGGTCAGGAAATGCAGACTTATCCTAGATTCATGCTCTGCTGTTCACATTTTGATTCCACTTGTTTCCTGTTCATCAGCGTGTGTGGGATGGCGTGTGGGTGTTAAAGGCAGGGGAGGATCCAGGTCAGTGTTACAGTGTGACTGTAATTATATCTCTGTGTGTTTCCAGTTGAGCATCTACACTGCACTGCGGCCCAATGCAGAGGGTGGACATACCCTGATCCACAAAGAGGAGGAGTTTGATGTGAACGCCAAGTTTGAGAGGTCAGTTGAAGTCCTGAGTTCAGATACCTTTTTAGGCTGGAGATATACTTGCTGACGAGGGTTGGGAGTGAAAAACTAATTCCAGTTGAGGGTCTTTCTTGTTTCATATCCATCCTACTTCCTTCACCTGTGTCACTTCCTCGCATCTTAGCTCCTCCTAGCAAGAAACTGAAAGAGAGAAGTAAAGAAAATACACGAGGACAGAGGAGGTACTAACTACCAAATGAGAAATTCTTCATTTCTGTGGTCTGAGCTGCATCACATGTTACAGATGAGCCGAACAGCTGATTGGCTGTCAAACACCACACTGCACAAACACCCTGAGATATCCAAAAGTAAACAAACATTATGTCTCAATAATTGTAGAAGTGACAAAATCATCTGTGGACACCTGTCACACACATCATACCACCTTCCAAGCTGCGGTGCAGACAATAATAATAACAACATTTTATATTTAAAGCGCCTTTCATGACACCGAAGAACGCTGTACAAATTAAAACAACAAAAATACTGGAGAGCATCAGCAACCAGCCATGCCAGCATCCACTCACCGGGGGTTGCAGAAAAGAAGACAGGAGAAGAGGAGAGGGGAAATAAGAAAATTTAAACTAGGCCACTGTCAGGGGAGCACAGTGTTGGATTGGAAAAAACACCTCGGCACCTGAGCAGCTTATTACAAAAAACACAAAAACGACGTGTTAACCAAAGCTCAACTGCCTGGAAATCCAGATCAGCCTTTCATTGGCTATCACCTCTGTCACGCCGCTGCTCATTTGCATAATGTTGAGATTCTCTCAACTTCCACTGTTGCTCACATTGCTTGTATCATGTCACTCGCCAACGCCCATTTATTGAATATGAATTGCAGCCAGACGCCGAGGACGCTCAGTTCGCTTTTGGTGTGAATACAGGGTAAGGTGATATCACATAAAACAGCAGTTTGTCCAGAAATCGATCAGTCAATCAGACTTTATTGTCATTGCACATGTAAAAAAAAAAACAGGAACAGTTTTTTCTTCACAGTACAACCTGTCCAAGAACATAGAAAGACAGTCACATGCATTGGGAGACAGGATCAGGAAGACTGTCGGGTCGCCAGCAGCAGTGCGCTGTTTTCTTAGCTAGGAAAAGGGAGACATCAGGGAGACAGGAGGAGAAACAAAAGGCAGATCCCACACTATGCCCCACAGAGCACAGTGTGAGATCAGGAAAAAACCCTCAGCATATGAGCAACTTCAACAAAAAGTCCAAGACGAGCACATATGATGGGGAGAAGGGCTGTGGAGATGGGGTGGAACTGTGTAGGCTGAAGGGGGAGCGGCAGCCACAGACAAAGCTGGACAAAGTTATGAAATAAGAAAGACCATGAGAATCATTGGGCCCTGTTTACCTGGAGACACTGTCACCTGATACACAAAGTTTTTTCCTTTGCATATTTAAACTCAGTCAGCATGCAGACAGAGATGCTGGAAATGAATGAAACTGTTGTTGTGTGCATAACAGTCCAGTAGATGGCAATGTAGGTTTGCTCTGCTACTACACATGTATGAAGAAGAAAAACTTTTTTCAAACAAAAATGGCGAATAGACGCACAGAGATGCAGGAGTTTATTTTTTGGACAACAAATCAGTTCGGACAACAAATCTGCTGGATAGTTTTGTTTTGATAACAAACCGAGCACGGTAAGCGGCTCACATGTTACTCTGTAGACGGACGAAGCTGTTGTTGTTCCTGGTATACGTGTGCAGCCTTCATGTGAAAGTGTATGGGGCATGTGGTGACGTCAGCTTTTCACCCTGAAACACTCTGACTCTGGTTTACACAGAGCTGCATGGAGAGGTGTTCTGAAAACTCTCCACCCTGGACCCTGGTTTCAAAAGTTTGCAGATTTAAGCACTCCAGGTACCATTCCCATGTATACGTGAGGTCAAAGCACATTGAAACTCTTCGGATTTGGCCGTGTGCAGCCTTGTTAAAACGGCCCCTCAGAGTCTTTGCTGCAGATCACTTCCCTACATTTGGCTCTGCATGCCTTGCAAATCAAAGACGTCAAACTCTCATCGAAGACAATCGGCAGAAATGTAACAAAGTCAATAGTCACTGCAGACCTGGGGCAAAAGTGGTCAAAACTGTAGTTTTATTTTCCAAAAATGAAGCCAACTGCACAACATTTAGTGAAACATGTAGAGGTATTCATTTAAAAAGCACAACACTCAACAATGGCGAAGTGTGTGACATTTTTGCCAATGAACCGGAAGCTTTACGGGAATCATTCAAGAATTGTATCAGTGAGCAGAATTGTTAGTTGTACAGGTGGTCCAGAATTAACATGGCGAAGGTAAAAGCTGCAGTCTGCTCTTAACCAGGAGGATCAGTGTCGAGGCACATGCGATATGACAGTGTCAACTAGGGATGTTACGGTTACCGGTAAAATGGTAAACCGCGGTCAAATTTCCCACGGTAATCATTACCGTGTCCTATTAAAATTACCGCTATACCGTGTTTCGCCATTTATTTGCCGTGTTTCGCTGTATTTTGTCGTAATAGATCTTCTTTTTCCATCATAGTTTGTGTTTTATGAATTTAACCAATTGTAATTTGGAAATATTAAAGAAGGAAATGTCAAGGAGATCTGCCATGGAAAAGGGAGACCAGAGGAGAGTCATGAAGGGGGCTAACTGCTTCAGGGACTATCGTTAGTAAAACAAAAAATGAATAAAAAGGCCTGGACATGGTCTAATACAACGAGCTGTAACATGGACACTAATGCTGTAGGCAAACTAAAATGTGTTGAGTGTTTGTAAAATATGTTAAATTTATTTTTGGTCGTCTCAAAACTTTGAACATGTTTATTTACAATTTTTTATAAAGAGAATCCTGTTTAAAGTTAAAATCTGTTTTTTATTTTATTCTAATTACACACTGTTTAAGCATTTATATCATAATAATGACAAATACTTGCATTTCCTGGCACAATTATTGACAAAAGACAATAGAACTGTTAAAATTATAATATTAAAGGGGTTAAATGATTTCAAGACTGTGTTAAAGGACTTTTTGAACATTTTGAGCACACTGCAACAATACTGCGATAATAATGATAACCGTGATAATTTTGGTCACAATAACCGTGATGGGAAATTTTCATACCGTTACATCCCTAGTGTCAACACAGAAGCAAGACCAGCTACAACACGGTTTCAAAGACCAACTGCTGAATCAAGTCCACCACCTTCAACGTTTGACTGATTCTTATTAAGGCTGCACCTGCACCAGCGTGTCTGCTCATCTTATGACATAAAATCTCTTTTAAAAGACAAGAACATGTTTGGAACTAAGCTACACAATGAAGAATTTGAGGGGAACTTTTGATTTGAAAAAGTCATCTCCCATCACTAGTTTAACTGTTGAGCCCGCTGATCAGATCAGTGCTGAAATAGATGTTTAATCAGCTTCAGTGCACTCACATTTAAATAGAAAATGATGTGGGACTGAACATGAAAGATTGAATCTGCGCTGGTTGACTCATCACATTTACAATAGAATGTTCAAAGAAACTGGTTTAACATCATGATACATGAGCTGCAATGTAATTCTCAGTGCATATCAAATAACTATCAAATTACTGTTCCGTCTTTTTTGCATCAGGATAGTGAATGTGTCGCTGCCCAAGAAGACACGCAACAATGGAACCTTATATGCACTGATATTCGTCCATCAGGCTGGCTTCACTCCATGGCAGGATCCACGTCAGGTTCATTTGGTGGCTCAGCTCACGACGTACATGGTCCCCAAACAGCCTGAAATCTCTCTGGTATTAGGACAGGATCAGACCCAGGTAATCAGGATTCAGAGTGGGAGTAAATGTGTCGTGTAGTGGCCACTTTATTAGGAACACTTTGCTTGTTCCGGGCTGGACCCCCTTTAGCTTTCAGAACAGCTTTAAGTCTTTGTGGCATGGATTCGACAAACATTCCTCAGAGATTCTGCTCTATATTAAAATGACATTACATCGCACAGTTCACATCCATGATGCGAATTTCCCGTTCCACCACACCCCAAAGGTTCTTCACTGGGTTGAGATCTGGTGACTGTGGAGGTGGAAGGAGTACTTATTGTCATGTTCAAGTAACCAGTTTGAGATGATTTGAGCTTTGTTACATGGCGGGTTGTCCTGCTGAAAGTAGCCATCAGAAAACGGGTACACTTGTCAGAAAAGGACAGAGGCATGGCCAGATGCAATATTCTGTTGTAGCTGGCACGGCAGCTGTATTTAAAGAAAACTATTTATATGTACAGAAATTCAAAGTGCTTCACAGAGTTTAAAACATTTTGATATTAACCATTAAGAGATCCTTGATAAACTTTGTGTCATTCAGGTTCTTTTTTTTATGTCATTTGTGGTTGTGTTGAATGGATGTAGCTCAGATTTACTACAGGGTGTTATTTTTTATTATTATTTTAGAATTGTCGTCCAGTTTCTTAAATTAGCGTTGGATGGCTAATATACACAAACACTGTCTCATTAGTTCCTTATAACAAAAAATGTCCCATTAAAACATTGAAAATGCCATTTTTAATCCCACCTTTATCTTAACATAAACTATTGTATGTTAAGATTTTATTTTGGCCTGCAAGCTGAAATGTTTTTATTTTTATATTTGTCCACTAGATGGTGCTATTCTTTACCATTCAATACAGGACTACAAGAAAAAGTAACTGCTTTAAAATAAATATCGCTTCCAATCATTAACCTGTCTCAGATCCTTACAATAACATTTATTAAATAGACATCATTTATTTTACTGAAATTACTTAAGTTTGTGGTTTTTTTCTCATTAATAAACAGTTGAGTTGTGTAAACTTCATGGCCTTGAAGGGCAGTGTGTTTACACAACATTCTGGCCTTAAACTGGATAAAATTCCCGAAATGTAATAAAAATTGATATGTATATTTCAGGCGAAAGTAGTTTTAAAAGATTGACTCATTTACAGTGATTTTTTTTAGAAATATGTGACATTTTGCAACCAGATTAGATTAGATTAGTAACTTTTGTTTTTTAATTTGTACATTTCCTCATATGTCCATGTCATCATACAGGGTCAGAAAGAAGAAGCCCAGCAGAAGAAACGGCGCAATGGTAAAACTGCTGCAGGGGACGGTGCAGATTCTGCATCAGATCACCCCGTTAGCCACTGGCGCTCTCGTCTGACTTTCAACGTTGTCGGTGACCACTTTCTGTTTGACAAAGAATACCTGCCCAGTGACGTCCACAGATACCTCAGAGTGTAAGACAAACACACCTGAACACAACAAAAGTTTGCTGACTGTTGATGTTCAGCATAATCCAGCTCCAGGTTGAGTTTTTTCATCACTTTCATTTATTTTTCAGATTCCAAAATGGCAAGAAGATAGTTTATCTACCTCTGCTGTTTGTTGATGAGCTCAGCAACCGAGTCAAGGACCTGGTGGTGAGCTCTTTTACCTTTTTTAATAAATGATCCATAGCACATTGGAAAAGCTTTTAAAGCAGTTTTAAGATGCACCGTTTTACAATTTCAATTAAACTAACGTAACATACTCTAAACTCTAAATGTATTTATTTAAGGACTGTTTTGATTAAAAGAATCCATATTGGGATCAGGGTTCTTGCGGGGTCTGAAAAAGTCTACAAATGTCTAAAATTCAGAACTCTAAATTCAAGGCCTTGAAAAGTCTCAAAAATGCCCATATTTTCATCCAAGGAGTCTTAATTTTTTTTACTTTTGTTCATTCCCAACAAGCGTTGGCCGCATCAAATGCACAGAGTAAAACGCTGTGATCAGAAGTTGGTTCTGTCTTGTCTTGTCTTCCTGAGGGGCTCAGATAGCTACCAGTGGTAGTGGGTGGTGATTAAACTACAAATCCTATGATGACTGCAGGCCAGTTTTCAACCTTTTGTGACATGTTTACGACACCCGCATGTTCAGATTTATGTATGCTGCCTGCCGTAGAAAACATGGGCAAGTGTGTTTTCAACGAGTCGTGGCTTGAAATCACTGATTTTTTTATGTTGGCTGGAAGCAGTCCTCAGACAGACTTTCAGAAGACTTCAAGATGCCTCAGCTGTTCTCCAAGTCAGATGTCCTTGGAAGGGCATACAAAGAAAAACTTGCCCAAGTCAAAACCCTTGAAACTGAGAATGGTGCTTAAAGGGATGAGCTCAGGCATGCAGGATGTATATGAGGGTATATATAGACGTACTGTATATTAGAGCTGTGTTGGGAAAGTTTGTTCTTTTTTAAATCTTCAATAACAATGAATAAAATAAAAAAAGGTTTTGAATTTCTTGGATGGTCTAAAGAAATGATGATGATGATGATTTCTTGTGTTGGTCTAAAATTTAATTCATCATGGTCTTAAAGGGGCTTAAATTTAACTCATTGAAACCTGCAAGAACACTGTGGAATTTAAACAAACTATCATAAAGACACTAGAGGGTGTCATTGGTTAGTTGACTGGTTCTCTTTGCTGCTATGTGATGACTGTTTTTGCTTGAAGTTGACTGGTCTCATATCACACAATTAGGTAGAAGCAACACAGACCTCTTAGAGAAACAGCAGGCCAGACATATATAATGTCATACTTATTTGTAAATACAAGGTGTGGAGATTAAGTAATGAGACTGCACGTATGAGGATAAACCTCATGCTTGACAGTCAGGTATGTTAAAAGTAGAGTATTAAAACTGCTTTGGTTTTATGAAGTGACATCTTTAATTCTTTGCGAGCTGCTGATTGAAGTGTATGTGTTTTTGTCAAGGTGAAATAAAACAAAAAAACAATCTTTTCATACATTAACTGAGGAGTTGCATGTGTGTTTGAATGGAAGGTTTTGTTAAGACAAAGAGGATGCCCATGCACATTGAAAACTTTTGAAACATTCAACAAATTGGACAAAACTGCTCCAAATGATTGAAGACCAGTTATAAGAATGATAGCAGATATGTTCTCTATTGATAAAGTGACCGTTGGGCAACAATTTTCAACATGACAAAAGTGTCTGCAATAGTTCCCTAAAAACACTTCATAATCATCAATTCTAAACAATGTGGGTTTCCATCAGTTTATTTCAAAATGACTCATATACTGGCTTGCACCTTTCCTTTTGACCTTGACAAAGACATGTGCACTTTAATCAGGAATTGATGGTGTACTGCAGACGTCACTTTCTAAACCTAAAGCAGTGGGGGGTTAATACACAACCTTTAATATACAACAAAGGGTGTGACTGTGAACCACAGTTTTATCCTAATAATGTCTGATTTTTCAGAGAAGCCCAGTGACTCAGCTTACGGCCCTCCTCACACGAGGATGGCGCCGTATTGTCTTGGCGTCGGCATCAAAACATGTATCGCTGTTTACACATCGTATTGTAGAAAGGCTTGTGCATTTACATGACAACGCAAAATCCACGCAAAATCCTGTCGGGTTGCCCGTCTGGTTCTGTTCTGAGATGGATTCCACGTCAACAAGTGCTCATGCACGCGTAACATGCTGCGTCTCTGCATGAGCACTTGTTGCTGTTGTTGCTGTAGCTGGTGTTGTTGATGTTCTGTGAGCAAATGTTAGTATAACAGTTGTAGCAATATTTGTAGCTAATGGAACAAGATCAGAATCAGCCCGGCTGCCGCCATTGTTGTTGTTGTTGGTATTTGTGACAGCGTGGGTGTGGGGGTTGGGAGGAGGAGGGGTGCTATGAGGTCACCGTCTTTTCCGGACTTATCTGTTTATACCAACTACGGCTTGAAGACGAATACGCAGATATCCACCTGCAGACCCGTTTTCAAAAAAGATGCAGAGTCATGGACAAATACGCATCTGTGTGTCAATATCACCAGATTGATAGTTTATTTTACAGGAGTCTTACAAATTTGTACTCGTGTAAAGCCCACCTAAATTTGGGTGTAAAAATGTGAGTTCAGTTTGAAACTCCTCATTCCTGTTTACAATGTTGAAATGTGGAAAACTCAGAGAAAAAGAGGAGTCAGCTATCAAAGCACTTGATGCTGTATGGTTTCCTTTTTTTTTTTTGACAACTGGTCAAATATGTTTGTTTTGCACTGTGTGTGTCTGTTTTCAGGAGGTCAACAGCACCTCCATGGAGCTTCCTCTGACCATCTCCTACGACTCCATCTCTCTGGGGAGGCTTCGATTTTGGATCCACATGCAAGATGCTGTTTACTCTCTGCAGCAGTTTGGTATGTTGCTTCTATTTCTACAACACTCACACAAGCTTTGCAGAAACCTTTGATTACATATTTCTTTCTGTTTGGTGCAGGTTTCACTGAGAAGGATGCTGATGAGATTAAAGGAATCTTTGTGGATACAAACCTTTACTTTCTGGCTCTGACTTTCTTCGTTGCGGCTTTTCATGTGAGTTTGAACTCAAAGCAGTACACCACATCACATAGAAACAAACAAAATAATATCAACAAAAAAGCCCAAGATAGATTTATAGTTTGACTTTGATTTGGATTATTGACCATCCAAAAATGTTCAAATATCCAAAGAATGGGTTCATATAAACAACTCCATGCACTTTTCACCAATAGGCTTAATAAATAAAGATAATACATTCAATATAAAAGCATTTCACATCTGATGCAGCATACTGGATTTGTACAGGTGCTGGAATCCCTAAATATGCAAAACTCAAAGTATAAAAAGTAGACGTGGTACTTGTAAATTAAAATGTGTTGTGGGTCTTTTTGACAAGATTGTATTTAATGTACTCAACCAGGTTAGAAATGATTCAGTCTGCAGGTGACATATTTTAAAAGCATAACATTTGTTTTGTTTTCCCCTTTTTCTCCAGCCATCTACTGGCTGGATCAAGAAAACACTATTTAGTTTATTTGAATTGCAAAATACAGACTGTATATATGCTAAGAAAGTCAAAGAAATCTCTTGAGTATACATCTGTTTCTTTAAACTCATGACGCCTGTAAGGTGGTTAAAAAGCTGAAGAATGTCACACTTTTTAAAGACTAGAAAGTCCTTGAATGAAACCATGATGATAATTAGCTATCACAAAGATTCTTCTGTTGTGCAAACTTATAATCAGTACATACAACTTTGTTTGAATGTAACAGGTAACAGGGTGAGGACATCATAGGGCAGGGATGGGCAAATGTGGTCAGGGGGCCACAAGCGGCCCTTCTTCTCACTTAGTGTGGCCCACAAGTTAATTTCAAATATAAATACATTGTAAACATATGGGGAAAAATCAGGACTAAATCTGTCATGATAATATTAGAAATCAAATTATTTCCATAGTGATCTGATTGTTGAAATACATATATTAATTTGCAAGAAATTAGAAGTGAAATTGACATCTTATTTTGTTAAAAAATATGTTACATATATGCATCACTTAATGTATTTATATAAAAAAAGACCTGTAAGTAAGTATGCTGGGCAAAAAAGTAAATATAACATTTGTAACGCTGAAGAAGTAGTTTCAATGGGCTTCAGCTTCATTAGAGTCATTCTTTAGTTTATTTAAGTAAGAATATATGTGAAATAATAAGTATTTTGCTGTATGTAGTGTGGCCGTCCAGCATAGTTGATAACATTAATGGTTCATCCATGCCAGTGTAGGAGAGGGTGATTAAAAAGAAGTCTAAAAAGGTATTTTAAATGATCAACATAAGAAAAATGGTACTTTAAATAAACAGGGAATAAACATACCTTGAAAGCTAACAATAGTTCTAAGTTTAATGTCCTGTCCGTGTTTTTTTTTTAGCTACTCTTTGACTTCTTAGCATTCAAGAATGACATCAGCTTCTGGAAACAGAAGAAAAGCATGGTGGGAATGTCCAGTAAAGCAGGTAGGTGACCTCATTTCCACTTATCTGCTCAATAAAATAATAAATCCACATGTATTACGGTAGGCCAACGAAAACACAATTATGTTGGGAATACAGCCATAATTTTTTTTTTATTATGAGTTAATAACAACAGATTCTCCCTTCACTGTCAGAAAGTCCAGCGCTCTGTCAATACGAGCCAAGTTGACTTTTGTATTATTACAGATGGTTAAATCATGAAGGGTTATTTAGCTGAAGTGTGACAAGTCCCTGAAAATACATTTTCTTTTGGTCTAAGGTTGAATGTGGATTAAGACTATGTTGAAGCAGTATTTTCAAAAAAGTCGCATAACATTTTCTGTTTTTTTTCTTCAGTGCTCTGGAGATGTTTCAGCACCATCGTGATTTTCCTTTATTTGTTAGATGAGCAGACCAGCCTGCTCGTTCTGATACCTGCTGGCATCGGCTCAATTATTGAAGTAAGTACACTGAGATGACAAACTCCCTCAGAGATGTACTTTTGGTACAGTTAGTCATCAACATAAACTCTTTTACTGTATGACAGTCATTTATAACAGGCTTTATCAACTTTTTGATAACTCAGATGTGCCAAAGTTCAATTGTCTCAAGGTTATTTATTCTGGTGAATATGATGCTTCCCTGCTTGATATGTCTCCATATTTAAGTCCCCACCTAAGTCTTTTTATAATAGGGGAATTTCTTTAAAAGGAAATTCAGATCGTTGTTAGTGATGGTATTTCTCCGTTTTTATTCCAGGTATGGAAAGTGAAGAAGGCTTTTAAGATTCAGGTTTTCTGGAAAGGAGGAAAACCAACTTTCCTGGTAAGTGTATGTTTATGAGTGCCTGTGGTATCAACAGTCATGCTCTGATATCTCTGCATGCTGTTTTAACAAAGCAACAGAGCATGTGCGTAACCTACATCCACATTTTACCACCGCTATAAAAAAATCCAGACATAAAACAAATGTTCTGATGCAGTTGGGCAGGATAAGACACTTTATAGGTACCATAAATTTGTTGTTTATCATGTGAATACATGATACATGACTCCTGCTGGTTATCAAAGTGATGTGAAGTCTCCTGAATCTAAGTGGCACATTGACTGTGGCATGTTGCCATATCTTAACCAATTTGCTTGTGATTCTTTTCTTTGGAATATTTGGGATGGATATTTTATGTTCAACTTACAAGTCATAGAAGATGAGGATTTCAGCAGCTTTTGGGAGTAACTTGGCACAGTTTGTTTTTTGACTTTCATTAGGGCCAACAGGCCACAAACTGTGGTGGGTTCGACAGATGTTGTCCAAATTACTAATTAGATGCGTCAGTGGTGATGCCTAGTCAGAACTTGACAGAAGGGAAGAGAGTTCAGATTTGAGATAAAGATAAAACAGATCATCTTAAATATTTTCAGCTTTTAAACACAAACACTACTCAGTAAATATCATTATATTATAAAATGTTTATACATCTTTTATTCCTTTGTAAACCACACACCATTGAAGGAGTTTAAGATGATGATTCAAGATGAAATAACAGAAATGTTAAAGGCCAAACAAAGAATGAAACATCCTGCTCTGATTGGGCCTGTTAAAGATTTAAAACTGGTATGAATTTAATTTTAAAGGTGTGCTGTGACCCTGAGGTACAAATGTCCACGAAAACGGGTACTTAGTCTGAACTTTTTTGTGTTTGACAGTTTGGAAAGTTAGATGAATCTGAGAGGAGAACAGAGGAGTATGACACTCTGGTAAGATTTTATATTCATTCAAATCTAATAATGTTCATCAGTGTATAATAGTATTATTGTTTGTAACTGCCATGTTTCTCTTACTGTGTAGGCCATGAAGTATCTGTCATACCTGCTGTATCCTCTGTGTATCGGTGGAGCAGTTTATGCTCTAATATTTTTACGGTATAAGAGGTAGGGGCCTGCACAAGTACTTAACACATCAATTAATTCTATGTGATACAGATGTCATTAAAAGTGTAATATAACATGATTGTCTGTCGTAGCTGGTACTCATGGTTGATCAACAGTCTGGTCAATGGTAAGTTTTCTTTTAATATTAACTTTTTTGGTCACTGTCACTACCACATTAATGTAATTGCTCTTGTGACAGACTTGATTTTTCAGTATGATCTTGAGCTATTAAAGTATATCTATCCATGTTCTTCTAGGTGTGTATGCCTTTGGCTTCCTCTTCATGCTCCCCCAGCTGTTTGTCAACTATAAGGTTTGTTTATTGTGGCAGAAGTGTGTACACTTAATTTTAGTCAACTTTAAAATGTTGTACTGGACAAATTACGCAACAGAATTCGTCAAAATATGCGCATCACCTTATCTGGAGGTGTCAAACTTAATCAGAGGGACCAGAAATTTTAAATGCTGTCTAAGATTGAGGCCAAATGGGATCAGCATTTATTGAAAAAGTCACTTTAAAGCACTGACAGACACACTAACCTGAGATGAGATGGAGGGTTTGGTGCACAGGTCCTGCATTGTAGCTGTTGCAGTGCATTGTGGGATTTGTTTTGCGATAGGCAGGAATGCCATTTATGCTGCATTCCATTAACCTCGGAACTGGGAAGAGGGAAGTGTGAGTGACGTCATCTCCAAGTTATCAGCACTCCAGTTACCAAGTTGGAAAGAAATTGCCGATCTAGCAGGATATTGTTAGCTGTTGTGTTAGCCATTGTTAGCACACCCTGTGTAGTGTAGTTCACAAATACCATATGAACAATGTAAATAACACTATTGCAGCATTTCCATAAATACAAGTTGAACAGTACTGTGTATATGGCCGAGTCAGTGCCATAAAAACTAGTCAGAAGTGCAAATAAACAGAATATTACAGGAGCTCAATAACTGTTTAGACCTGGGGGTGGTGAGGATCCCCCGAGTTCCTAGTAGGAAATTCGGACCTTGTGGGGCGTTCCAGTTGAAATTTCCCACTCAGAACTCAGAAATCCCGACTTCCCAGTACAACTGGAACGCAGCATGAATGGAGGGCCGTTGATTATGGACATGTAAAATTATGTTGTGAGTCGCATTATCATTATTTCAGGGCCAGATTTGACCAGCGGGCCTCGAGTCTGACTTGTCTAGTCCGTACTATGAGGCATGACAAGAATTTGAAATGTTGAAGCTTGAAAAGGCCCTGCATCTTTATTATGTAAAAACAACATTAACCTTTGGTGTTAGTCACCAGCATACACGTGCAGTCAGCCTTCCTCTTTATAAAGACTTGTAGCATTGCTTTTGTCTGTTTGAGTATTATTTCTGCAGGCTGTTCTGACAAACTGTAATCTCCCAGCTCCAATATGATGCTTATGCAACACTATGTGCATGCTTTATAAACAAAAGACAGTAAACACACTATTTTAGCAGAAGTCAAAAATCACACAAAAAACGTGAACTTCTTCTGTTTAAAAAAAAACTGTTTTGTTCAAACAATGAAGCACCAGCTTTATTTGAAAGTTTCTTTTTGCAAAAACATTCTTGTCCTGTTTTGTTTTCAACTCTCTAAAATAAGTTTGTTTTTCATTCAACAGTTGAAATCTGTGGCCCACCTTCCATGGAAGGCATTCATGTACAAGGTGAGAACAAGAATGGCAGGTTAATCAGATGTTGTTGATGTCAGTTCTGCTTATTGATCTGATTCCCCCATCAATTCTTGAGGATCTACATCAAACATATGGCACTCCTAATATTTTAGACTAGGCCTGTCACGATAATCTTAACCGAATGATAAATAAAAACGTCCTCGGTAAGTTTGCCGGCCTCGATAAACTGACATGCATGCGTGTTTGTTTTCCTCCTCTCTTTCTACCAAAGAGGCTGGATGAGAAGATGGCTCTCTACGTCTGTCTTTCGTAACATCGGGGTGCATCGGCAAAATCGCAGATTTATTGGATTTATAGCGGAGTGAGCATCTGTCAGACATGCGATCTTTGGGGGGAGGGGGCTCGCACGTACACTCATAGAGAGCTGAAGTGAGCGTCCTGAGGAGTAACGAGGAAATAAACACTAATATGAATGATGGCATGAAAGATACTGTTCCTAAGCCGAATGCCACAGCCCCAGTGTTGTTGTTTATTATTGTTTTTGATTAGTATATTTGTTTTTATTTACATGCATTTTTTCCTGAAAGAGAGCCCACTTCATTTTCATTGTTTTTTTTTCTCTTTTTTTGTTAAATTTATTATATTGTCTGTTTAATTTATTTTATTTAAAAGATCCTGACCTTCCAATTACAGTTAAATACTCTTAAGAAATTTCTTGCTTTTGATATTGTGTACTCAATTTGTTATGACATATATTATAATCGCATTAAAGAAAAAATGAGAAAAAATATCAAAATAATATTGACAATAACATTGTTTATCGTCAATGATTTTTTGGACGGTTATCATCAACAGCGTCGTTATTGTGACAGGCCTATTTTAGACACATCCTTCTGTGTTTCCAAAATTGTTTTAAAACATACAGACTCTGGACGTTTGCATCATTTTGGGTGAAATCGAGCTACAATTTTGACATTTCTGGTTCCTTTCTGTTTTTTTCACATTAACAGTTTGATATCCTTGATTTGCAGGTTATGTATAATAAGTAGAAGGAATTGATGAGTGAATTGATAAATATAAAGACAAAGATTTTGATTCTTTGAGCTTTTATTTACGGGTTCTCTACTGGAACTGATTTCAGATTCCCATCCCAAGTGAGAGCACAATTTTACTTGGTTATATTGCTTTCTTTTATTTGATAAAACAACATCTATATGACTAATTCATCAGTGAATTTTGAAGTAATTTGTTATGTACCAGTTGCCTCTCGCGACAGTATGGATAACTAGAGCTACTTTGCAATGCCTGTGCCCAGATTAGTTTTATTATTGATCTTTTTTCCTTCATTTCCAGGCATTCAACACTTTCATCGACGATGTGTTTGCTTTCATCATAACCATGCCGACGTCTCACAGACTGGCCTGTTTCAGAGATGATGTGGTGTTTCTCATTTACCTCTACCAGAGATGGTAAACACACACACACACTGATATCAAGTGCTATTTCCACTGGTTTGGTTTGCTTTTACATTAAGCGAATGCCAAAAAACAGAAATCTTGTCATATTTGCCAATCTTTACCATTAAATTTTTTATGCACCCTTTTGTTGGGTCACCAAATGCAGCCTTCAATCCTTATTGTGTGGACCTGGACACACTGCACTGTGTTGTTTGACTGTAATAGTATTTACTTTCCATGATGAAGAGCTAATGCTGGATTAAATAGCTCATATTTCAACTTAAATCAGAATCATATATTCATTTTTGACTCCTGCTACACTGTGTACTTTTTACGGAGTACCTCTGTTAGTGCTGCAGTCTGTCTCTGAGCGAGATCATCTGTTGGAGCTCCTGCCCCTTTAAGGCTTCCTCCATCATGCTAATCGATTTAAACTGTCAGAAACTCTGAAAATTAAGAAAATGTAACAGAATCTGTGAAACGACATATTCTGTCAACCAAAACTTCACTGAACTAAGGTGCACAAATCGTCTTAACAAACAAACTACAGTTGTGTAACTCTCTGTCTCTCTTCTCTTGCCCAGGCTCTACCCAGTGGACAAATCAAGAGTAAACGAGTACGGCGTCTCCTATGATGAGAAGCCCAAAGGAAAGTCACACAAGGACTAGAGAGGAGAGACAGAACATCAGCTCTCATGCTGTGGTACCTGAAGGCTCCGTCTACGGCTCGCTTACATCCATCCATCTTATTGAGAGGGGTTGGACCAGACACAACAGCATCCCTGTGGTCACTGATTTCTTTTCTGAAGGTGAAATTTCTGTCATGGTGACCTGACGACTACTTGCCTTTAGCTGTCTTGAGGGGTATTTTGTTTTGCAGTGGGGGACCTGACAAACACCACAGACGCCACATTTATCACCATGTCCTCTGCTTAGGTCCGACAGCGCTTGGCTGACAGTACTATGTTGAATATGTTGTAGAGTGATGACTTCAGCTTTGGCTGTTTGCCTATTTGTTTTTACATTGCGCATACCGAGCCACAAATGTCCGTTTTTCTTTCCTTAAACTCAGCCTTTCACATAAAAGGGATTTTAATACTTTTCAACAGTCTTGCTAACAAGAAGGAAACTAACATATATCATACTCTAATTTTAATGGAAGCTTTTGGTAAAACCAGAGTTTTCCTGTCCTGGTTATTACTTGGAGTGAAGCAGGATTTAATGCTGAAGTTTGAAACCAGTGATGACAACACTTCTAAAACAAAATCAAAGATCAGTTTGAAAAATATGGAAAGGGTTGAGATATTAAAAAAATGAATGCATCATTAGGTCTATTAAATATCTTGGATGCTAATTTTAAAGGGTCTCTTTCTAAATATTGATTAAAAATAAAGTTGCTGGTTCGCCTCCCGAGTCAGTCAGGGCCTTTTTGTGTGGAGTTTGCATATTCTCCCTGTGCATGCTTGGGTTTTCTCAGGTTTCTTTAAACTGAATGACTTTCTAGGTAAATTGTTGACTCTAAATTGCCTTTAGGTGTGACTGTGTGGGTATGTGTGAGTGACTGCCTGCCTATAAAGTGGTGCAGGAATGAGCAAGAATTTATCACTTTCTGGTTTCCAAGCCCAAAAGTTTCCTGGATTTAGAATACCATAATGGATAAAAGTCTGAATTAAGGTTCGTGATGAGCACATGCACACAAAGTTGTAATGTTTATTCTGAAATAATGAAAATACTTCTAATATTGCCCACTTTCAAATTGTACAATATTGTTGTGTGTTTCAAAAGATGTTTGCTAACAAACTGCTAACAAGAACAGGCTGGGATCCCTGAAGCCGGCATTCTTTAAATTGCTTTTTAATAATCAGTAATTCATCACTATTTCAACAGTCATGAGGACCAACTTGACCAGATCATTTGATTAAGATGACATTTTCAGAGGCTACAGTGCTGTTATACATTGGAAATATTCTAACTGTAAAGCCAAAATGCCATGCTGTAGTTTCTTAGCTTGATAATAGCATTTTATTCTCACTTATTACATTTAAAATAAAACGGAGAAAATTTCAGATTATCACGGCAAACAAAACATGTTCTGTATATTTTTGTCTGCTATAGACCTTTTATTCAGCAGTGATCAAGACCACAGTAAAATATTCCAAAGAAACCAGTGCAAAGCTAGCTTCTGTGTTAGCCTACAAAAATGCATCCCTGCACCACTCTATACGTGGGAGCATGGAAGCCCTGTGACCAGCTGACCAGCGGTTCAGAGTGTACCCTGCCCCATGGCCAATGTCAGGCCTCTCTGCCCCTGTGATTAAGCACCATGGATGGATGGATGTTTTATTTTTGTCACTGGAAGGACATTTGCCAACATTCCTAACGTTTGATCCAAGATTACCTGAATTTTGGAGAAAATTAACTCAGAGACACATTCCAGATTAATGGGGAAAAATCATCTCGTAGGAGCTATGACTGGACCATGGCCTCGGAGGGACAGCCCAGATTTTTCCACACAAAACTCTGTTTCTGATTGTAATTGATTTGTTTTCCCCTCTTAAAGAAAAAAAAAACGCCAAATGGCACAGAAATTACACTAAACAGGTTTTGCTTAATTTTTGTGTGCAGGCTGATATTTTGCTATCAAAGCTCGCTGTAGTTTGAACACAGTGGGGCTGTTTCCATCCAAACTAAAAGCTTCAAAACATTAACATGACATTCATAGAAGAAAAACTGGAGGAGTGGAGCTCAGAGGGAGCAAAATGAGCAGCTAAGTCTTAGAAAAAGTTTGATTTTAATTTTTCAAATCTTCTTCTTGCAAAATCTTCAAAGTAATTGATTAAAGCTATATTTTCCCTTTGTCAAGTATCAACTTCAGACAACTGATGCACTAGGCAGAAGGACATACCACCAAAATGTGGAAAAAATAATTCACTGTAACTCATAAGGATTTTAAATAGCCGACATTCCACCTATGCACATCCTGTGATCATAGAAAAGAAGTATAATCTGATTTGTTTCCATGAGTATGAGGGTTGATTTCGTAAAGGTTTCAGGATGTTGATATGCAGCTGCAGCAAATAGAAAATTCTGATGCTTCCTCTCAGAGATAGATATAAATGGCTGAAGTGTTGCTGAACTAACGCTGTCTCCTGCTCCGTCCATCCCTCTAACAAAACAGATTAATGAAACTCAGCCTTTCATCTACACTTTTACCTGCTCTAGTATTTAACACACAGGGCCAAGAATCTGTTTTAGTGCCAAATATGAGGTTTATCACCTAAACTTTGGATGTTCACTGTTAATAGATCATCTGATGTTTTTTTTAAGAAGTCACTGATATTCTGACATTGTGAGAAAAACGCTACACAGTGAAACTTAAAGTATTACAACGCCTGGTTTTCCTGTCACATATTTTGCCATAGTTATGATGCTATATCTGTATCTTTTTTTTTTAATACAAAGACTTTAGTTGGAATGAGAATACGTCACATTCAGGTATCAGGATTAGGTTTTTTGCACAAAGCTCTGAAGCAGGTTTTCTCTTTTAGGAGATTGACCAGGACTTTTCCTCCAGATGGTTTTACTTATTGTGATGTTTGTGTTTTTGATGGAAATGAAATAAAAATGACTGACTAAACTTGTGATTTGTAGTGAAGTGATTCAGAAAACTAAAGAACATACATCTTCTGTACACAAGAACCTTAATAAAGTGCTTAAGGATAAACATGTTACAAAGACTGCACTTCATAAGTCACATATTTACCTCCGCCAAGGAGGTTATGTTTTCGGGAGAGTTTGTCTGTCTGTCCGTCCGTCCATCCGTCTGTCCATCTGTCCGTGAACAAAATAACTCAAAAAGTAATGGATGGATTTTGATGAAATTTTCAGGAAATGTTCAGCATGGGAAAAGGAAGAAGTGGTTTGATTTTGGTGTTGATCTGGATCAGCGTCTGGTCGCCATGGTGAAAAATGTGATTTCTGTGAATAACTACTGAACTAAAATAGATATCATTATGAATCCGATTGCTATGTTTTCATGGTCAAGGAATCTAAATATTTCGATGACACAAAGGTAGGACTAATATTTATGGTCAAAATCAAAATTTGGCTAAGGACTGTGGCGCTGGCGGAGGTCTGCGCTCTCCGAGTGCTTTTCTAGTTTTATTTTATTGTATATGTTTTCAACATTTATTTGAAGTTTCATGCTTTTAAGACATGCACTCAGATATTAGTTTTGACATGTCCATGACCCCTGTGCTTTATCCTTGCTCAAAACAGACTGTCTTTATGTAGATCTGTGCTCAGAACAACTGTCTGAAGGACTTGGATGTGGCATTCGTGTTTCAGTGTTGTGCTCTAATGTTTACTTTTGAAGCATACACGCCAAGACATGTTGCTTCCACTGGAACTGCATGTGGGTTGAACAGACACTTGTCTCAGGGAGTGTCCCCCATCTGGGGGAAGTAGCTTATCTCCTAATGACATCAAGACCACACTGAGACGAAAACGATCATTTACGTTCTAAAAAGTTTTTTTTTTGTGTGAAGAAGACATGGAGCATGAGCACAAAATGTGGGATGCAATCGAACAGAGGAAGCTACGCATATGATGTCTGGAAAAGGAGGCGGGGTTGGCACACATGGTTTGAGGGGGAGGTGGGACTTTGAGATCATTGTTTCTGAAAATATGCAGATGTGATGTAAACAAAGAAATGCAAGGGGCGCCATTTCTAGATTTGTTTGATCCAAAACGTGCTTTTTTGGGCTCTCAATGCGACTTCGGATGAAATGTCCACATGATAAAACCTTTTGCAGACACTCGAACATGTCTCTGTTTGGGCGGCCCCCAAGTCAGAGCACACAACAGAGAGAGGAGGGATTTTTTGTTTTCATTCGGCACACCTAGACAGGTCACAGGGACATTAATAAAACAATTACATGTTTTTCTGAAACATGACCTTTAATCTGTGGATCTGAGGAGTTGTATGAAAAAAATCCCATGTTCTTCTGGCTCATGTAATTTACCTTATGATTTTAGATTTGTCTGATTCTGTTTAAACAACAGATTATTAAAAACAAAAATCTATATTAGTTTAAAATGAAAACGAGTTGTGAGTAAAGGCAAAAATACAACAAACAATTCTATATTCTTATTGGCAAAAAAAGGAATAAAAATATATTGGGCATTTTACTTAAAAAAAATAATTTTGTATTTGTTTTTCATTTCGTTCAATTAAAAAAAAGTCAATGCAGTAAAAACATCTTGATAGAACAGATTTTTACTAAGCACCTATTGAACACCTGAAGCCAATAATGAGGTACATGCACAAATATCAACCTTTAAAGACATATATGCGAAATATATATACCCCAGAACAAAATGTGTAGTGTTAATACAGTAAATTTAAAAACAAAAAAACAGAAAACAAAAAATTTTTAACAATAATTATTTGTAGTTGTAAAGATTACTATTTTTAAGAATATAAGACGTAATTGGTAGGAAAAAATATTTGCACTTCTTTGTTTGTCATTTCTTGAGTGTTTTGAATAAACTACATTGTGATTCATGAAAAAATAACCCAACATTTTGAGTCCGGGCGAAGCATTTCTTGCCATGCGATTATCAGAACAAGGGCTCACCACTGACGTCGCTTGCGTAATGACGTAAGGGGTACGCAGCTGTTACGCAGGGTACATATTCCAAACTCCCGCCCTCTTCCTTCCCTTTCCGCTTTGCGACGTTAACGTGCCTAAGGTGCTTGGTTCTTCCTCTGAAGCTAAGGCTCGCAATCCGGCGACTAGCACCGTCAAATTTAGGCATCCAGCAAAACAAAGCTAAAATAAGAAATCTACAATGGCCTCCGTATCCGAGCTCGCCTGCATTTACTCTGCTCTGATCCTCCACGACGATGAAGTCACCGTCACCGTAAGTGTCCCGGTTTATCCATGACAGCTCAGATGGTTCCTCCTTAATGGACCTTTATTAATGGTGTGGTTGTTGAAATGTCTTAACGTGAACAGTGTTACATGTCGGAGTTTATAATAGTACCCTTTGTCAGTCATAAAGCCGCCAAAATACTTATTTAGAGATTGGAAACTGCAAGTGGTCCCATCAGCCGGCCAAAATGGCGGCATGTGTGTTGCTAACGTAAGGCCACGCTTGTCAGAGACTCTGCCTGTTACAGCATTCAGTGTTAAACCAACACTTGTTTTTAGTGTATGTGCAAACTCGAGACAGTTTTGTTTACGTCTTCATGTAGAAGTGCTTCAAATAGCCGACGTGCTTGATAATAAGATAGTGTCAATTAACATGCTGTGACATTATTGGAGTTATGAATGTGAGGTCAGGAGTGTTTTTCTTCTGTTCAGCTACATGTGTGAAACAGCCTGAGTGATTCACGTGGATGCTACACAGTTTTAAGAGCCTGATATGAAGCATGTTGTTCTTAATCACTGACAGCAAGGCTTCAGTCCATCTGTATTAAAACCAGCTCACATTTATGGGCAGTGCTGTGGCTTTAGGTTAATTTTAACCAGGCAGTAATTTTGGCAATAAGTAATAATTGATGTGATAATCATTAGAGATTGACTTTAACATTAGAGAGATCAGAGCTGTTTACTCCTGCATTTTGAAGTATTGCACAGACTCCTCAGTTTATGTGACTGAAGTTAGGTTATGGTCATTTTGGCAAGCCTACCTGAAGTATCTAAATTGAAAAACAGAGGGCTTATTCAGAAGTTAGTAATATAAACATTAGGGATACATGATAACTGTATGGGCTAGTATTGAAGTTTTTGGCCAACATATCAACTGTAATATTGGCAGAACATGCAAATGTGCTAGAGTTTATCACCATATCACTGCATCAGTATATTTAAAAATAGTTTCATTTTTAAGAGCTAATCTTTTTCTTGTTTGACACATCTTCCGTACAGTCGGGTTGAAAGCAACAAGTCCATTTTTATAAAGGGTTTGTGCCCTTGAAAAAAAAATAGGTATCCGCAGTAATGAGCTCAGAAATATTGGATATCAGTAAAAAAAAAAAAAAAAAGCACAGAAATAATCATGCCATGGTCATTAAAACTTGGGTCACAACTGTCCCTTCAAAGGACTGATAAAGATGGGAGAGATGGTTTGAGCTGTTTAGGAAATCAACATTGAAGCTTGAATTTAGTTCACTTTAATGTATCCATGCAGTGATGAGGGTTCATTAGTATACATCTGTGTAATTTGCCAATAGTCCAGCTGATATGTCAACTGTAAATGTCTGCTAAATTTCAATATTGGCTGATAGGATAATGAACTTCTTAGGCCGACATCGGCCAATAACAGCATCAAACCAATATATCTGGCATCCCTGCTGAATGTGACTGTAAGGAAGAAACAGCAGCTGGATGCTGGACAGTATCAAATCTCGTGAGTGCCTTAAATTGTTGCTAAAGAAAGTGTAGAGGCTTTTTCCTCCAACAGGTAAAGTCCACTGACCCAGACTGGTGAAGCAGAATCTGTTATGATGCATCAATTATGTCTAATCAGTCCTGTTTCTGAAAGACAATAAAACTGATCTGTGATCATTGTGTCCCTGCGCAGGAGGACAAGCTGAACGCTCTGATCAAGGCTGCTGGAGTCACTGTGGAGCCCTTCTGGCCAAGTCTGTTTGCCAAGGTGAGTCAAGACAGAGACTGAAAATACAGGCTGAAACCTCTCTACACAGGTGGATCATCAGACTGGATGAAAGAGCATGTCACTGCCAGGAGATCTTTAGCTTCTGCACAGCAGGTGGATTAGCACTGAGGTGGCCCGGGTCTGTGTGTGTGGATTTTACCCGAACATTTTATTAGACGGATGCATATGACCACCCTGTGCTTTGACTCATTTTGTTGTCTTGGTTTGTACAAATCTAAAATGGTAAATGGCTGCTGAGAGGATATTTCATTTCATCACGTCTCAGCATAATTTTCTGTTTCTTGAGATTTTTCACGCTGAAGCCGCAGTGATGGTCGACAGGGGCACAGTCTTAACCCTCGAGTGACCCTTCAAAAAAGTTACATGCAATGACCCTTCAAATTTCTGGACAGTAAAAGGTCACAGGGGTGTGATTTTTGGCAAGCAGGGGTAATTTGGGGTTTAATTTGAGGATGCCAAGTTTCAGTGTGAAAATCCATCATTTGACGGTGTAATGCACTTTTCTCCCGTCCATGACCCTTCAGGTGGACAAAAATGTCCATTTTGTAGATAGTGTCTAAAAATAGTGTCCACGAAGGGTCATGGATGGGAGAAAAGTGCATTACACAGTCCAATGATGGATTTTCACATTGAAAGTTGGGCTTTGGAAATTTTACCCACAATGACACTCCTTCACCAAAAATCAAGTCTGGTGAGGAGGGGGACTGTCTGCGAGGGGGTTTTGGATTTTGGAAATGAACAAAAATGTCCAAGGGTCATACAAGGGTCAAAGATTTGAGTTCAAGACCAGATAGATGTTCAAGTCTAGATCAGACCATATCTGCATTCAGCTTGGTTGCTGAAGAAGTGCCTCAGTTCCCGGAGCTCTCCTTATGAAAGTCCCCTTAATAAATACTGAACTTTAACTGTACTCCTGCTTACCTTGAGTTTAGTGTACGTGTTTTTGAGGTGCTGACCTCGCCAATTTTTTTTTACATCAACGGGGTAGAGTCTGTTCCCCTTCAGGAGTGACACGCTCTCACAGATGGTAACTGGAAAGTTTGACATTTGAGATGCATGTAGAAGCTTCTAACCCAGTGATAATCACAAACGCAGAGAATTCTTGAGGATATTTTCACATCATTAACAGTTTACAAACACTCCTGCAGTGTTGTTCACAGGATTTGTTGTTTTTACCAGTTTGTCAGTAAACCATAGCTGCTGTAGGAGTCCCTTTGAACAGTGAAAGTTTAACATGAACCACAGGAATGGCCCCTGAATGTGTGACTTTATGTGAATGTAATGTTTTTTTTCTAAAGGCTCTTACCAGCGTTGACATCGGCAGCCTGATCTGCAACGTTGGAGCCGGAGGCGGAGCTCCAGCTGGTGCTCCTGCTGCTGGAGGAGCTGCTGCTGGTGGTGATGCCCCAGGTAGGAGCATCAGCTGTTTTAACACGCGTCGACCTGATCAGACGGGTTCAAGTGTTTTTGAAGGCACACGGGTGGAAACGGGTTGATATGACAACTGGGACTCTAATGCATGTTCTGAATCTTGTGAAGTCATTTAGGAGGCGTTTACTAAATATGAGGTTTATCTGACCATAGCCTTCTGTCCACGTCCTGTTTTCACAATGTTGAGCATGTCTTGTCTTTTCGTCCCTACAGCCAAGGAGGAGGAGAAGAAGGAAGAGAAGAAGGAGGAGTCTGAGGAGTCTGATGACGACATGGGCTTCGGTCTCTTCGATTAAGAGTTGTTTTTGTAAAAACACAATAAAATGACAAAAACATTCTGCTTTGTCTTTAAGTTTTCTATAAATAGGCATGTCCTTTTAGAGGATGAGTCTTAAAGCTGGGGTTGGAAATCTGATTTATTACACTTTTTGTACAAAACCAGTGAAGTTGGCATGTTGTGTAAAGCGTAAATAAAAACAGAATACAATGATTTGCAAATCCTTTTCAACTTATATTCAATTGAATACACTGCAAAGACAAAATATTTAATGTTCAAAGTGAGAAACTATTTCCTTTTGCAAGTCATCAACTTACTGCTGTTTGATCCTTTCAAACGTTTACCTAAACCCGCCTTAACTTTCCAGCAGTCTGAATAGAGCAGGATATGAGACATTTGTTTTAAACATGGTTCAATAGTAATAAATTGTACACTATTGGATTGCGGGCTTAACAATTTTTACCTTTTATTCAGTTACCATTTATTTTCATGCACTGATTGGTATTCATAATGATGAGTAGACAAACTAATTTAAATCCTCACTTCCAACATCGGTTATGCAGACCTAATTTTTACCGGGTTATTGTCTTCAAATTGTCTGAAAGGGACAACATTGTCATGATACACGAGAACTTCTATGATGCGTCCTTTGTAGTCCATCTTCAGAAAATTGTTTCACCACCGTCATCCACTGTCACATGATAACTTAGTGAAAGTGTAGTCGGATTCTCTGCACGGCAGTTTTCCTTTCCTAAGTCCTGAATTCTTTCTCCTTTCCTTAACCTCATGACGTTTTCCATTGGGGTTAAAGAAATGTAGTTAAGAAAGAGCTCAGGAGGCGACTATTCGACATTCACGAGAGATTATGACCATTATTGGGAAATCAAAAAATGTGTCTGATACAGCTTGTCACTGAATCTTAAACCATTGTGTGTTTAAAACATCAGATGTGAACTAACTGCTAACAGTAACTACAAAAATGGCTGGTTACCCAACTGCAAGCATTAATTCATGAACTACTGCCACAGCCAACAACTTGATCTGGTCATTTTATTAAAGGAAAACTCTCAAATAAGAGGTCACGACAAGATGTTACACACTGTAATACTGTAGTTGCTTCTCAGTATACACCGTGATGTAGTTTGAGTAGTTTTTTGATCGCTTTTAACTCTTGCTCATACTTTAAAAAGAAATGGTCAACATTGGGTTGTTTGTTAAGATAATGGCAAAGAATAAGCATGCACATTTCATAATTTTTGTTCTTCACATAGCTTATCAGTAGTGATTCAAAACAGAAAATCCCAGAGGCTTTTCATGGGCATACAATCAAAAGAACCAGCGTGATGCTAACCTCTGTGTTGGCCAACAAAAATATGTCATCCCTGCACCACTCTTTTGCACTGTGTAGATCCAGCTTTAGGTGCATTTACTCAAGAGTAAACCATCATTTCTGTTTTATTGATATGGAGAATAAAAGTTGCAAAAGGGAACTGGCAAAAGGCTTCTCTGAAAACTTGTATGGAACCAGAAACTCCACCTCACAGCTTTTCTTCCTCAATTTGTAAAATGTATTTACAAATCAAATTAGAACCATCGGTTAATAACACTTTTGGACAGTTTATTATTAGTAGTATTATTATCAAGCTGTGCACAAACCAAAAGCCAAAGCATTCCTTAAAGCTGTGGTCTACGATTTGAAACTGCAGCCTGCCCCTCCTTCCCTCACCTCTCCCCTCCGTGTTCCAAGATCCCGCCCCCAGCTCGTGACGCCTCATATAGCCCCCTCGGACTGAGCTACGAGCGACTAGCACAATATATTAGCAGCAAACTCAATCAAAAACAGCTCAGCTCAACTGAAAGTATCAAACACGACAGACATCCCCCTTATAACACACAGCAGTAGCCATTTCAACTGGACCGGCGGTTTGGCACCGCCAGAGCGGAGCCGAGTGTGGGGGAGGATTTATCTTTCTCAGCCTGTCCTCCCCAGCTCAGCTTACAGTGCTAACGATTAGCGGCTAACAGGCTAACCCGCTCCCCTACAAGTTATTAGCCCGTGCAGGCACAAACTAACCACAGTTATTCAGCAGACATCTCCCACTGTAGTAAACAAAGCCATTACCTGATCAACCAGGGGCGAAACGGCCGATGCTTAAGGTCTGACGGCCGGCTGAGGCTATTCGTTAGCCGTTAGCCCGCTAACAGGCCTCAACCCGCGGGCAGAGCTCCGTTGGGCCCCGCGGGAGAGGGAGGCGGCTTCGGTCTCGGCGCTAGGCTTTTCCGGCTCCATGATAGTTCAGTAGCTAACGCTGCTAGCTGCTCACCGGAGGTAGAGGCGGGACCATGGGCAAGATGCTGCGTGATCATGAGCGAGGGAGACGAGGATTGGATGGACTCACGGACTAACTCACGGACCAATTAATAGTCGCAGGTTCTTAGGTTTGATTGGTCAGCTAGTATGCAGCTTTTCAGCGGATATACTGAATGGATTTTTTTCATTCTTTTTGGTCTTTATACTGTGTAGATAGAACCATAGGACCATAACAGCCTTATAAACGGTGTTATTAATATGTACAAAGCTTCCAAATCGTAGACCATAGCTTTAAATGCTAAATCTAACTAAGATTTAGATCATCTGAGTAACTTATCTTTTTTAGTAACTAACTAACTGTCTTCATCTGTCATGTTCACATTCAGTTCCCACTGCTTTTATTGTAGCAATGTATGATGGACATGCCCAAAAACTCATCCAGCGTATTTGTCTATTTGTCAATCAGATGTTACATAGCGTGGAACATGCCACTCAACATGTTTGGCTGAAAAGCTGCAACAGTCAACTCGAAGCAAGCACAACAAAAACTCATTAAGTTAAGTCAAAGTAATTTAACGGTAGAGTAGTCAGCCTCGAGCTTAACCATTTCTGCAAGGAAGCAATTGCAAAATGCATCAAGTAATTAAAGAAGAATGAAGTTAAAGGTGCAAAGATCAGAGTTAAACAAGTATGAGAGTATTGCATTGAAGTTTCCTGGCTCTACACTGCAACTTTAAAGTTTCCATCTGTAAATGTTCCTGGCACTCGTCATGAAAAACCCTATATATGGCTGACTGCTGCAACACTTTGATTTGAGCTTAAATCTGAGGGGCTGAGGTTAGTCACAACAGCAGGGGGGCTCTGATCCTCAGGATGGAGTTGTCTCCTCTATGACAGCTGATCAGTAAGCACAGGAATACTATGTAGCAACAGTGTGGCATAGGTTTTTGATCCAGTGTAAGTTTGGTGGTGTTAAAAGTTCATCAAGCTAATCCCAAGTGTCATTGCTTTATTTTGGCTGACTTCAACAGAAAGCTGCAGAGGAGGTTCACTGAACTTTACAGGAGTTGGATGCAGGGCCAATCAAAGAAGTTATCATCATCTTGATAAGGTAAAGATGTGACTTAAAAGATAGGAGAACATTTGAAAGGGCTTCTAACAAAACAGATATTTCTTTTTTAATAACATGTTTACAGAAATTTCTCTGAGGGTTTGTTTGGCAAATGTTTCCTAATCTGTAAAAGCCTCTTTGAGGGACTTTTGGCCTTTGTCAACTAAACCACCCCTGCAGATAAAGCTGTGCCAACCATTTGCTGATCTTACCTTGACAGTTGGAGGCAATGTGTGAAAAGACTTGAGTCTTTTTATGATTTTATACTGTGAAAAGTATAACGCACTGTGATTCTTTGCTGTGGAAAATGCAATTAAAGTCAGTTTTAGAGGTAAAGCAGTAAGCAGCAGTGACAGGAATTGAACTTACACAATAGAAATAATTTTAAGGGTCATTTTTTTTATTTGCAAATCCTTTTCAACTTTTATTCAATTGAATACACAACAAAGACAAGATATTTAATGAACTGAGAATCTTTATTTTATTTTGCAAATAATCATCAACTTAGAATTCAATGGCAGCAACACATTGCAAAAAAGTTGGCACAGGGCCATTTTCACCACTGTGTTACATCGCCTTTCCTTTTAACAACACTCAGTAAACGTTTGGGAACTGAGGAGACCAAATTTTGAAGCTTTTCAGGTGGAATTCTTTCCCATTCTTGCTTGATGTACAGCTTAAGTTGTTCAACAGTCCAGGGTCTGTTGTATTTTACGCTTCATAATGCGCCACACATTTTCAATGGGGGACAGGTCTGGACTACAGGCAGGCCAGTCTAGTACCTGCACTCTTTTACTACGAAGCCACGCTGTTGTAACACGTGCAGAATGTGGCTTGGCGTTGTCTTGCTGAAATAAGCAGGGGCGTCCATGAAAAAGACGTTGCTTGGATGGCAACATATGTTGCTCCAAAACCTGTATGTACCTTTCAGCATTAATGGTGCCTTCACAGATGTGCAAGTTACCCATGCCTTGGGCACTAATACACCCCCATACCATCACAGATGCTGGCTTTTGAACTTTGCGCCTATAACAGTCCAGCTGGTTCTTTTCCTCTTTGGTCCGGAGGACACGACGACCACAGTTTCCAAAAACAATTTGAAATGTGGACTGGTCAGACCACAGAACACTTTTCCACTCTGCATCAGTCCATCTTAGATGAGCTCGGGCCCAGCGAAGCCAGCGGCGTTTCTGGGTGTTGTTGATAAATGGCTTTGGCTTTGCATAGTAGAGTTTTAACTTGCACTTACAGATGTAGACGAACTGTAGTTACTGACAGTGGTTTTCTGAAGTGTTCCTGAGCCCATGTGGTGATATCCTTTACACAGTGATGCCGGTTTTTGATGCAGTACCGCCTGAGGGATCAAAGGTCACGGGCATTCAATGTTGGTTTTGGGCCTTGCCGCTTACGTGCAGTAATTTCTCCAGATTCTCTGAACCTTTTGATGATATTACGAACCGTAGATGATGAAATCCCTAAATTCCTTGCAATAGCTCTTTGAGAAATGTTGTTCTTAAACTGCTGGACAATTTGCTCACTCATTTGTTCACAAAGTGGTGACCCTCGCCCCATCCTTGTTTGTGAATGACTGAGCATTTCAGGGAAGCTGCTTTTATACCCAATCATGGCACCCACCTTTTCCTAATTAGCCTGTTCACCTGTGGGATGTTCCAAATAAGTGTTTGATGAGCATTCCTCAACTTTCTCAGTCTTTTTTGCCACTTGTGCCAGCTTTTTTGAAACATGTTGCAGGCATCAAATTCCAAATGAGCTAATATTTGCAAAAAAATAAAGTTTACCAGTTCGAACGTTAAGTATCTTGTCTTTGCTGTGTATTCAATTGAATATAGGTCAAAAGGGATTTGCAAATCATTGTGTTCTGGTACGACCGCCTGAATTGGAGACTGACAAAAAAAACAAAAAACTTGACAAGATTGTTTCAGTAACCTGTAAAACAGCAGGTAAATCAGAGTCCACTGGTTACATTTTTATTCACACAATGGGAAAAAAGGCGCGTCCTTGCTGGAGGTCCTCATCTTTCAGTTTGAGCCTCGGGTGAAGGAGGCACTTTAGAGTCTCTCTGGCCACTAAAAATGTTTAAAGGTCATTCATCCCAAGTGCTATAAACATCTAAAACCTCATCAAATGACAGATCCAAACCAATCTAAGTTTAGTAAGTGTATACACTTGGCTGCTCTGCGTGTCTGTTTATAATGATTGTATAATTTCATTATGTTAGTATCTGTTGAGCCAAAGGTGGACAACAAAAATGTGTTCTTTTTATAAAGGTGTATGATCTGAACAGTTGTGGTTTTCAGCTCATACTCTGAATGCAGCCATCTGCCCTCTCTTCCCACATGCTGCCTCTCATTTGCTCTGAGGCTCAGAATCATGGTTGCATTAATAACTTGTTGACTCATAATCCAGGCTATCATTAAGCAGAGTTTCTACAGCAGGAAATAACCTTATTTGGGTGCGATAAATTACATGAGAAGGCAATACAACATTTTCAAATACTAAACACAATTCACAAAAGGTTTGGTTAAAACTCTTCAAAGTCATGCAAGGACTAAAGAATTAAATCAGCTTGAGCTGTAAAAAGATCTGAAGTTCATAAAATCCCTGACTTGGTAAGAGTACTAGAATATAGCACTCACATAGAAGTACAGACTCAATGATAAGATTTCTATCCAAAAGTAAAGGTCTACATCATAAAGCATTTTCTTCAAAGTACTATCAGAAGAGAGGAAGAAACAGGATTTCTTTATGACAGTGTTTTATTTGCTTGGTTTAGCAACTGTACATGTGACTCCTTCCTGAGAATACTGCTCACCTCCAGGGGCAGCAGGATGGAGAGAGAAACTGAGGAAGACAGAGCTGATTGTAGAAGGAGAAGAGTGGAAATGTAGAGGTGAAAGAAAAGAGGGCAAAAGGATATAGATAACCTTAATGAAAGGACAAAAAGATGGGGAAAATGAGGAGAGGTTATGGAGATCGAACCCTTTTCTTGGTCACCAACCCACACTGAAAAGCAGAAGCCTTCTGACGTGTTTGTTCTCCCAAGGAATTGCTGCTTTAAACCATCAATATTAAAGTATATTAAACACTAAATCCAGTGAGATTTTACCCCTTGCACTTGTTTAAACTTTAGATCCTTTGAAAACATCTTTTTAATTAATAAAAGAAGAAATATACCGTGGTGCCACATGTCCCCAGATCATACTTTTGAACTTCCTTGCCTAAAAGCCCTACCACATATATGATTTTGGCGTCCCTTAAAACCCCTCTGTTTCAGCCCTGCTCAGAACTTGCTGTTTTAGCTGAAATCATCCAAAGCGGAGTCTGATCATGCCCTTTTCAAGAAATGAAGGTGGCTTTGGCACTAATGTTAGCTGTGGCTGCACAGACATGCCCAGGCAAGTTCCTTCTTATCAGAGCTGGCTGAAGCCTCAACAAACATGTGGCACAGGGCGTGTCTTCACTGATGTCACTAAGGGGAGTTCCTCTCAGGCTGACTGTGCACTTTCTGAAAAGGTGGAGATTGATGCTTGGGGGTTGTAGTGGGCCAAAGAACCTTTTTTATGAATACAAGAGTTTTACTGTTATTTTTCCCAGCAGCCTCTGGCATGTACCACTTTTCTTGCCTTGCTTGGCCTTCCTGCAGTGAAAAGCAAGTTTGAATAAACACCTCTTTAACAAAGTGATGCAGGGATGACAGCATCGTGCTGGTTCTTTTGACTGCTAGCCCCCTAAAAGTCTATGGGATTGTTTGTTTCGGATACTTGCTGATGATATGCTTTGTGATGCATTTTCTGTTCTTTTCCCATAATCTTAATCACGATGAACCAGTCATCGTGAGTTTTCACGCTTAATCATTACCAGTGAGACAAATACTGCTTTCAAACTAAAATGAGCAAGTCAACGTGCTTTATTCAAGGCGGGTTGCCCCCCTAACAAACGGCAAGTGATGCCCTCACAGCTGACGAGAGCTGCATGGCTGTTTTTTTTTCCTCTGGTGCATCAAGCTGACGTTATGTTGATGACATTTGCGTGCCTAAACACAACCATGTAAACAATGAAAAGGAGCATGGAAGTCGTGGACACAGTGGTCAGCTGTTTTCTGTACTTTGTACTTTTGGCCCTCTTTATAGACACAACCATGTAAACAATGAAAAGGAGCATGGAAGTCGTGGACACAGTGGTCAGCTGTTTTCTGTACTTTGTACTTTTGGCCCTCTTTATAGACGCACAAACTCCCCGCAGACTGAACGACACCCCAACGCTGATGATACAAAGGCAGATGGAATTTGTTGCTAAGATGACAAAGAGTCATGCAAGTTACAGACAAAGCTATGCTGTCCACATGTTACGCTGACATCATGACGTAAATCTGAAGCCGATTTGACGCAAGCTGATAAAATAAACCTGTGTCACTTGCAGGGCCAGTCAACCTGGGTCGAAATGCTGATTAAACCCTTTCAAATTGCCAATAGGAGCCAATTGTAACCGTGTTTTAACTGTATTTTTAATAATAATATCACAGGTGCGACAAGGAACATTAGATGAACTCATAAAGGAATGGTCCCCCCTCAGTGAGTATTAAGGTAATGAATGGTCCGCAGTAATGTGCTTAGGAGTGGACTGACCAGCACACTGATTCATCATTTGTCCATTTATTTATTTGGTTTTTAATTTTCTGTAATCATTATTACCTCTGCCAAGGAGGTTATGTTTTCAGGAGTTTGTCTGTCCGTCCGTCCGTCCGTGAACAAAATAACCCAAAAAGTAATGGATGGATTTGGATGAAATTTTCAGGAAATGTTCAGCATGGGAGAAGGAAGAACTGATTCGATTTTGGTGTTGATCCGGGTCAGCGTCTGGCCGCCATAGCGAAAAATGTGATTTCTGTGAATAACTACTGAACTAAAATAGATATTATGAATCCAGTTGCCAATGGTATGTTTTCATGGTCAAGAAATCAAAATATTCAGATGAAATAAAGGTACGAGTAATATTTCTGGTCAAAATGACAATATGGCTGAGGACTGTGGCACTGGTGGAGGTCTGCGCTCTCTGAGTGCTTTCTAGTTCTGTTTTTGTTATCCATTTACTACACATCTCTCCCCTATGTGTACATGTGTATTTGTGTTTGTGTATGTTTTTTTTTCTTATTTGTTTTGCTCTTGTTGCGACTTTTGTTAAATATATTAATTGTTGAGGTAAATTAATGACCTAATGCTGGGACCACAGAATAAGAAAGTTGTAAATTTAAGTTGTCTGCTTACAGATTGTATCCTGTAGTCCTTGCATGAACTGTGTTGATGAAATCATAAATAAAAAGTAAAAAAAAAAAAAAAAACTATTTTTTGCCAGTCTGAAAGGGGTATAAAAGGCTATTATTGAGCAACAGTAGAACTACAACATGGCGGCTCAGCTTTGAAGCAACTGCAATATTGCCAATGAGTAACATCTTGTTATGACTTCTTGTTTGATAAAATCCTCTGAATAGAATGACCTGATCAAGTTGGTCCTCATGGCTGTGACAATAGTGTGAGAATAATAAATGATAAAAAAACAGTCATGCTTGCAGTTGATCCCCGTCCATTTTTGTATGATATTAGAAACTGCTGTTTTAAACACAAAGTAGTTTAAAATTCAAAAACAGGCAACAACAGATGTTGTGTATCTTTTCCCAGTAAAAACCATGGATGTATTATAAGAACTGGATAGCGTGGCTCCGCCTTCCACCATGTAACGGATTTGAAGCCAGAATATCCCCCATCAGGGCGCCGCCATTGTGCAGCCAGTAGAGAATCTGGACCATATCTGGACGCAGCTGTCGTAAACGGTCGCAAAACTCCACAGCATACGCCGTACACAATCATTGTGAAGCTGCCGTAAACCACGGTTATTTTTTAAACTCTAATAACTGAAGAAAAAGAAACTTTTCAGAAAAAAAGAGGACTTGGAAAAAATGCAGCCCAGTAATACTTTCATATCACCACAGCATACGGATGGGAGAAATATTTCTACGAGGTGTATTAATTTTTTGAAGTTTCACTTCAGCCCGTCCAGATGAATGGGGGAGACGGAGAGTTGACCAATGCTGCAGCCAGTCACCAGGGGGAGCAGTTTTTGTGGCGACTTCAATTCGAGCCCAGCGACATGACGTCCATGTTTTTTACAGTCAATGGTAAAAACGAAGATGTCATGTGCGTGTTTTCCCCACAAACCTTATGTCAGGCATTTTTCTGAACCAGTATTCTTCATCCAGTGTAGTGTTTTGCTTGACAACCAGAAAGTGCTAAATGCTAACTCACTTATTCTTTGTTGGACTCACTCCTGCACCACTCTACTCTTTTTGCAGGACTTCATGTGTGAAAACAGTTACGTTTGCATCAATATAAAATGTATGTATTTGTATGAGTATTTTAAAAGAGCCAATGTGAAAAGAAAAGCAAGTTTTGTTTAGTCTTACAATGATGCAGCACACATTCCCGAGTAATTTGAAGAAAATATTTTGACATTTAATCAGGCACATTGTGACCTACTTTACAGTAAAGTCTGCACCTTCTGTAACAAAAAAAATCCTCAATTTTCCAGCCTCCTCCTTCTTCATCCCTCCACGGTTTCCACGTATGGTAATATGCATGCCTCATAAACATGTTAAAAATATAGCTTCTTTGTATAATTACTATGCAAGTTAACTTAAAAAGTGGCCTGTGACATTTAGTTTGTTCTTCAAAGTTCGGCGTTCATATTTAATTTATATTTTATTTTTTAACCATCTCTTGCAGCATGAGCTAAAGAGTTTTAGAAAAAAAAAGAAGAGAAAAGAAATGAAATTTGTCATAATTAAAGATCGTTAAAGCATTCTACTGAAAATCTGACATAGTGTAAAGTCAAGGCTGAGAATAGAAATAATCAATAATGATACAAAAGCATTCTGTAACAATATGATCATGGTATCATCTTCATTTTCCTCCTTGTCCTGGCTCTTCAGTTCCAGTTGTAACATCCTGCGTAAGTGCAGCGTTTTGTTTATGCGGCAAAAATCCGTCTGCGAGATATCCGTGCAGTCCTTCATGCAAGCCTCAGAAACCTTTGACTGATTCATTCAAAAGTTAAAAAATAATGATACTTCTTTAAAATCTCATCTCTGTAGGATATGTGATTGAGGAGAGTAGTGTCTCTGGATACAAAAGTAAATAATGCAACAAAAGTACAAAAAAAAAGAATCGACAGACACAGAAGAAAGATGTAGGACGGGGGAGCTGATTGTTTCAGTCTTGTTTGCTCTCCATCAGTTCACTTTTCATCCATCCATCACTGATAATCCAACAGAAGCGTCTCTTTTCTCCACAACTCCATTAAAGTACTGAACTCTGAGTCCAAAGCCACAGACACTAATGTGGGCGGGGCTGGGTGATCATCTTGAGCCGTGATTGGTCGATGACATCCAGAAGGTTCTTGGCGTCGACTGCGAGGGCGTGAGCTGCCATGAGCATCTGCTTCTTGTAGTCTTTTTGTAAACTGTACAGGGCAGAGAAAAACATTATGGGATACCAGAGCAGCTTTATGGAGAACACAATAAGCTGTCTTGGTATTTGTCCTTTGATATGTCTGAAAGTTTTTGTCTCTACCTTGTCATGACGTACTGCTGAGCCAGTTTCATCTTTGATATTAACTCGGCCAGATCTGAATTCAGCAACTTCTGGGCCATTTCAATCTGAGAATCATATGAAAAATATGAACAAATGCAAAAATTTAGTATCTGTAAAGAAAACACAAAAGAAACAACAATTGTTTGGCAGCTCATCCTAAAACATCAGTCTCAGTGGAAACATTAATTTAGTCCTTAAGTCATTTTATCTGCTGACAGGAGCCTATTAGAAATGTGTTTTTAAACCTCTGTTGTACACCATGTTCCTCTGAAACGTCCAACACTTTTAGGCTTTTAAAACAGACTCTAAAGGGAAATCTCTGTTTTTGAAGTGGGGTTGTATGAGCTCCATATGGAAAGGTTTTTCCTTTGTGTTTTCAAACTGGATCCATGTTCAGACGGAGACGCTGGAGATGAATGAAACCGCTGTAGTGTGCATGCCGGTTCAGTAGATGGTGATGTAGGTTTGGAAACAGCGCTGCTACAGTACACATACGAAGAAGAAAACTTTTCACAAACAATAATGGCGAGTGGACTCACAAAGAAGTAGGAGTTTCTTTTCTGGACAACAAATCTATTGGGATACCTTTGTCTGGATAGCAAAATGAGCAAGTTAGCAGCTCACATGTTACTCGGTAGATGGCCAAAGCTGTTGTTGTTCCTGGTATGCGTGCGCAACCTTCATGTAAAAGAGTACTGCTCATGCGGTGACGTCAGCGTTTCACCCTGAAACTTTCTGACTCTGGTTTACACGGAGCTGCCTGGAGGAGCGTTTTGGTAACCCTCCACCCTGGACTCGGGTTTCAAAAGTTTGCAGATTCATGCACTCCGTATACTGTTCCTATGTAAATGAGAGGCCAAAACGCAATAAAAAGTTATTGGAATTGACCGTTTTAGGCCTCGTGTTAACGGCTCCCAGTAAGCCACAGTCTAAAAGTTTGTGACACAAGTATTGTACCAAATACAAAGGGTATTTTCTCTGCCTACAAGAACTGCCATTAAAAAATAACACCACAGTTAAGAGTACGCTACCTAGACATTTTCTAGAGTTCATTTTTTTTATCACATGCATCATGCACTGTCTTAAATTAAATATAATGTAAAAATAGAGAATTATAGAAACATACGCCACCTTCTGTGAGTTAAGAACCTCTCAAAATACATGAGCTTAAGGTTTTTTTAAGGAAAAAGTAGGGGAGTAGAAATTAAGTGGGTTTCAGGTTATGATCAAAAGTAACCCACTGAATAGAGAGAGTTATTTTTCCCATATCTGGCACAGGCAGCAATAGTCTGCAGCCTCTTAAAAAATAATGAACCTCAGTCTCTGATCATCATCACTGTTAAATCTTCAAACATAACTTCATGGTGAAGTTGAAAAAGACACAAGGGTCTGTTGTAAAATAAATACCATGTGTATCCATTTATGACTAACAATTGTTAATTTCATTTGAACTAGAATCATAGTTGCATACACCGCTTATTTATTCCTCAACAATATAACCAACATTTTATGTAATTAATATAAGTGGAAAGCCTGTTAGTCACCTTGACAGCAAAGAACAGTTTGTTAGGATTGTGCATTTGTGGAGTGAACATACCAAAGTAAAGCCAGAGTAATGATTTATGAGGTATTACTGCTGACTACTGACTGAAGTGCACTTGCTTTAGACAAGACTCAGTATGAGAGTGGTAGCAGAAATGGTCTCCACTGATAAACAGTTTTGCTTGAAAACTTTAACATGACAGCAGTGTGTGCAAAAACACTTTGTAATCACTCCTTTTATGAAATGTGGGTTTCCTTCAGTTTGTTCCAAAATGTCTTCACAAATTTGCCTTTCTTCCTTGCATCTTGCAATGCTCCATTTTTAAGCTAACCATTTTTGACGTCTTGACAAAAACACATGCACTTCAATCAGCAGTTGGGCGTGTGACTGTGGACCAAATGGCTTTATCCTCATATGTGCAGTCTCATGATTTAACAGTCTGAACCTTGAGCATAAGAAATGAATCCATCCATAATAAGTAAGCGCCACCTTATCAAGCAAATCTCCTTCAGCAAACAACTTCAACAAGAGCCAAAATGTGTCTCATTTTATTTTTTAAAATCCAAAACTATTCCTCAAAACGTTCTTCTTCTTGTGTTGAAGGAACCCTTTAAATTTTCTCCTCACAGTCTAAGTCTTCATGAGTTTGTCTCTGTGTTTACCTCTCTGTGTGTGCTGGCTGGCAGCACAGGAAGTGTCTCGTCCACTGTTGCCAGCAGAGTCCTCAGCGCCAAACCAACCTCCTGACAAACACAAAAAGGTTGTTTATTTTTCTCAAGCATCCAGCTTTAATGCCCATCTCAAACTAGCTCTTATTACATTAAATGAATAAATAGAGCTGTTGCATTTGAACATTTTCTCTGGTGGACCAAACAACAAACTTGACCACTCTGATGGAGCTGAACATGACTGTTTCCTATGAAATGATCCTACCTTGACCATTGGGACGTACTCCTCGGGAGCCGCAGGCTGAATCCTATTGGACATCTCAATCACAGCTTTGACCAGTCCCGTCACATTCTCGTACACTTTGTCGTTAGAGCGATCGAGGTTGGCGGTGGGAGGTGGGCTGATCTCTTGAGGCTGCAGCTGGATCAATAAGGAAATTGATTGAGTTATAGCAAGGATCTAGAAACACTGTATTCAACACATAAATATAAGGAATTGTATTACTTTGAAAAGCTCTGTTGCTGTTATGACTGTAATTAAAACAGCACAGCACTAGGGGGCAGTGTTGGACAAATGTGACAGACACATTTACTCTGCTCACGTTTGTTTCTGCCCACGAAATACATTCAAACTCATATTTACTATGGCACAGAAGTGTGTGGTGTTTGCACAGTTAGACAGACTGACTGAAAATGTTTTTTTCAGTCTGTAAAATCTGTATGAAACAGGTTTTTTTGTTTACTCATTTACATCAAATGATTCAGTTATACATGCAAATCTGCTCACTCAAGTTCTTGGTAAGTAAAAGAATCCATCTGCAGACTGGATCAATGTTTTAAGCTTTCAGTCATTAGTTTATATTTAATACTTGCCCCTGCTGAATAAAATACAGAACTGCAGGTTTAGGACCAGTCACATTTTTTAGAATGTCAAGCAGCCATTAAGTAGAGCTATAATTAAAGAGTGGATGAAATGATTTGTAAGAGCCAGAGCCCAGTGCAGGGCTTCACTCCAATTAAAACTCTGCAGCTACAGGAACTCACTCACAGAACTTTATTTTTCTTCCTCTGTGAGTTTCATCAGTTGGAAAATTTAAACCTAAAGTAAATGTTTGTGTTTCTTTGCATTAATGTTATAATAACAAGTTACTCAAAGAACCTAATAAAACAAAACTGCATTAAGCTACAAAACTACACCTATGTACTTTACTATCATAATGAAGTAAATATCTAAAGATGCAAAGGAAGAAACAGTCAGTGTGTTTACATGCAGCTAAAAAAGAGGAAATATTGTGTTGACAACAGGGTGCTTTAACACTTTACCTGTTTGGTTCTGTTGAATCAGCTAAAGTTCGTTTGCAAAGTCAGAGAAGTTTGTTTACACTGGTGTGAAAGTTCTTAATCAAGTCAACATGTGGACCAAAGACCTGTGCTAAGACCACCAGAGAGAGCAAGTCTTTTATTCAAACTCCAGTGAGTAGGCAGAACTCAGTCCAGGCATTATGAATATGGCTGCTGCATCGACGTGGGTTTGACCCAGAAGTCAAATGGCATCGATGCAAACGTTGCAGAAGTTGTGTTGTCGCCTGCCTTTAAACAGTAACATGGAGCAGTGGCTCTTGAATGGTGTGGTGGGAAACTGGTGGGCCTTAAGGCAAGTCGTGGTGTGCCTTGGAAATTTGTAACCATCCCTTAATACAACTATATAAAAACTATTGTATTTTTTTCACTCAAGCAGTGCTTAATGTACTATAAAAGATTTTCCTGTAACCATGTGCATTAAATCAACATCTTGAAAAAACTTTTTTAGTCCTATTAATTAAATGTATCATTCCAATGTTGTGATATGGCAGGATAAAAGTCAAGTTTATTCAAACCTAAAATGTTGACATACTATTAGATTATTAAATGTTCTAAATGGGTTTGAATCTGGCCTGTCTTCAGCTCTCAGCTTGATTGTGGAGGTACCTTGAGCCAGAAAGCTTGAAAACCACTGCAATGAACCAAACATTTGTGCATTTTAGTTCTACCAAATAAAATGCTGAGTAAGCATAAAATGTATAAAAACTGTTACGCCGTTTTTTTATTTTTTTGTTTTTGAACATATAACCTGTTGAATTCATGATAAGTTGTTTGCTTTGTTATGTGGAGGTAATATAAAGGATAACCAGCTGACCGAGGGCAACACTTAACAAACAGAGCTCAACATACTCTGTCAATAAATTGATTTTCAACCTTGTGCTGGTAAATTGGTACAGGGGCAGCAGTCCAGTTACACTGTCCTCGCCAAACTACAAACAACGCATAAATTCACTGCATGTAAACGCACTGACTGATCATTTTTGTGCTTGAATTGACCTTACAGACAACAACATGTTGGTATTTTTTTTCTTTACCAGTGACACATTCATTTCTACAGAAGAGTAAAAGGGCCATATTAGATGGAGAAAATAATTTTGGGGACATCAAGATTCAAGTCACAATTTTGAGATTAAATTTGAAACGACAAGAACAAAGTTGAAACGACGGGAATAAAGTCGAAATGCAATTTTGTGATAAAGGTCGAAATGTTGAGAAAAAGTCAAAGTGTCTGAAATAAAGTTGAAATGTATGTTGCATTGTATGTCGACTTTTATCTCGACTGTTAACTTCTTGACATTTTAACTCTAATCTCATCATTGTGACTTTTATGTAGCAAATTGATTTCAACTTCTTCGTCTACATATCAACTTTTTCTCGTCATTTCGACTTTTATCACAAGATTTTGACTTCATTCTGGTCATGTTGACCTTAATCTCAACCTGGCAGAAATTATTTTTTCCATCTAAAATGTCCCTAATACTCTTCCGTATATTTCGAACCACTTCATAACATGTCTCCAAATTATTTCTTAATAACTTTATAACTTACTGTAAGTGAGAGAACCCCTGAACCAGGGGGTTCACTTTATTTCACGCATATTAGTTTCAGATCTTTGATTTGGAGGTTTTGACATCTTGTTTGCTTTTGAGCATGGTAGATTTTTTTTCAATGATAGTTGAGATTATCACAGTCACTCTTTTGTTGCATCTTTGGTAAAGAAAACTTGAATACTTTTATAAATATCCTTCAACTATCAGCTATCTCACTACCTCTACCATGACGACAGACACACACATAATCATCTTACCCTCCACGGCTATAGGGAGGTTGAGGAGAGACGCGGCAGGTGTGGTTGGATGGGTAAATGTTGAGGGGATGTTGGGTGTGCATGTCATGCAGGGAAGGGGAAATGTTTGACGGATTAATAAATGGATGCAGAGAAGCAGGTCAGAGGAAAACCAAGGTGGCATAAAGTTAGCAGAAGAAATGGATTTATGTCAATGTCAGGGAGGGAGGGAGGTAAAAAAAATGGAGAGAAGAGAAACAAAACATTAGGACAAAGCCAAACCAAGGGTGATACAACATGCAACCCATCAGTAAAATCATAAAGCCAGTTTAAAGATGTGCCAGAATAAAAATCCCCAAACCATGCATGCAGGTTTAACAAAGCTAAATACAGCCAGATTAATAGATATAAAACAGGCTTATTATATATGTGGTGTGCACTTGTTATATACCTTAACCCCCTCGTTGTAGGAGTCAACAGGACTGAGGCTGGCCAGGTTTCCAAGGTGACCAGGGGCTCCGGGGCGAGGTGGTTTCTTTGGAGGAGCTACATGTTCTAAAAAAGGAATTTATGAGCATCACTCGTCTGTTAGAACGGTACATATTTTTAATATTAGCTGCCTTACAGTATACTTTGTTGTTTCATAATGCTGGTACAACCTGTAAGGACATCACTAGCATGCTAAGTGATGCTATTATCCTGATATAAGGTTTAAAGTGTGCCAAGTATTGACACTTAAATCCGTGTGTCTAATTGTAAAAGAATGCATAATGTATGCAGGTGGTTCATGTATGTGACTACTACACAAATGTACTCAAGCATTGTATGTACTTTATGATGTAAAGCTTCGGTTTTTGCTGTAGTAAATGGTTGCCTGCTGATCACTTATTAGCATAAAAACACTCTGATAAATACCTAGAAGTTTTGAAATAGTGTATAATCCTACAAGCAGTTTTAGGTAAACTTAAGTTTATTGATAAAGAAGTAACAGCAAGTAGCACTGATCTGTTCAAGGGATGATTTTATTTAATAAGTATCATAAAACCACTATATTTTTCCAATGCTAATAGTTTAAAATACAACATCAAATACTTCATTGTCACTTAAACTGTGTTGTCACACATTTAAATCAACAAACTAAGGATGCTGTTCTCTCACCTGGTTTCCCCACAGGCTGGTAGATGTGTTGGCTTCCTCCCTGTTTAGACCAAAACAAAATGTAAAAACACATCTGGGTTATTATAGGATGCAATTTAATGATCTTTCATAGAAACGCAGCAATTGCAGACTTAAAGTTGATTCAGGTGTTGTTTGCTGTCTTCAGGACTAAAGAAATGATCTTCTGTTTGGAAAGTTTGATTCTTCTGCAGCTGTACTCAAGCAACAGAATTTTGTTATCATACAATTAAGTATAGAGACCGAGAGTGAGCAGGTCCTTTTTACTCCTTTACATGGTCATGGCAGGGCTAATATTTGGAGAGGGAATGGTTCATGTGAAAAACAGACACACAAACAAATATGGATACATTTTTTAACAAATATATATCACATATGTTTGCATTATGATGGGCAGTGAATCCATATGGACCAGAATGGTTTACCTCACTATCACTGAAAGTTCACTTTGATGACTCAGAGATGGAGCATAGCATTTATTCTGATAGGACATGGAGTAATGATTGTGAACATGCTAACAGCTGATCCAAAGCTAGCCCCCCACTGCTGACAGCCAGCTGATTGCCACTAAGCTACACTCAGACCACCTTACTTAAGCTGTTCCTGTGTGCCTACTCTTTGCTGCTCCCGCTGCTGTGTAACCCTCCTCCATCCCTCCTCCTTTATGCTAGTCTCTGACCTATCAGCTGACACTGATGCTTGCTCTGAGGGGATAATGCTGCCTCTCTCCCTGCCTCATGCTTTTCTTGTGCAAGGAGATCCTGCTTAGGGCTTCCACGTCTGGCATGAGGGAAATCAGAGTCACACCGCCAAATAAAAATATGCCAATAAATGCAAATGAAGCTTATCAAAATAACTGCTTTTGTCTGTTCCTGACAAAGTGGTCCTGAGAGAAGTGTTGTTCAAACTCTCTGCCAGTGATGTTGTGCTGTTATGGCATTTGTTTGTTTACTGGTTTGTAAAAAAGGTTGTGAACGACCTTGAGGAATTTCAGTGAATGTTGATCATGGCACAAAGAAGTGATAAGATTTTGGTAGGGATCCAAATCAGGATTTTTTACAAGGATTTGCTAACACTGTGAGACGGGGCAATTTTCCACACATTTTTGATGATAACTCATCCGACAATGTTGTAAATGCCTTTGTGCTGGTTTGTGCTCTCAGAGCACTTCTACTTAAATGACAAAATGCTTTTCTTTGACTTCATATCCATTTGTAACACAGACTGTCACCTCAAAAGGAACAGGTCAGTTTTAGTTCAGCGAGGATGTTGTGTTCTTCACAAAAATGCAGATACTGACCATCGCAAGTTTGGAAATTTCAACACATCAGGTGTTGGCAAAAATCCAAAATAAGGCATCTCTACAAACAAACAGAACATATATGAGGCATGTTTAAATCTCTCAGCTAAGGGCAGCGAAGTCCTATCAGTGTGAACAAAAAGCTGATGACAACAAACCCAGAGAACGCAGGACCACATCACCAGGAAGGAGTTTCTCCACTATGTATTTAGGTATCTTTGATTGTGCATAACATATATTCTGAATTTAGCAACATAATCCTTTACGATATATTTAAGAGAAAAGATAAAAAGTTATGATAATGCTGAATATCTAAACACGCCCCCTTTTCAAAACTGTTTTTCACATTTTAAAGCCCCTGATCAATGTTCCCATTGAGCTTCAACAAGTACAATATGCGGGTCTGAGTAAACTTTCTGAGAGGAATTTCACTTTGTTTGAGGGGTTTGAAACCCACATTGACAGTAAAATAGGACTTTGCAGTCTGTGCTCTTGGGTTTAGAGTTCCCATGAGCCCTCTGTGGTCATGTGGTTGGCGTGTAGGCAGTACCCTCCCTGGCACTCAGACAGAAATACTTTCTCTTCGTCTCCCAGCCGCTGCATTTCCTCTCTCTGTCTGTCAGCGGACTTCATACTTGTACTCTGCTGCTGCCATTGTTTATATATCACTCATTTTTGCCTCTTTTTAAAGTTCTCTTGATCACACCACTATTTTCTTGCATTTCTGATAACATACACACATGCAAAGAGAGACTGACCAGTGCTTGTAGTGTGCCGTCCTCTCTGTCGATGCTTCCTCTGCTGTTTCTGGACTCTGTCTTCTGCAAGAAAAAGAATAAAACACACGTTCAATCTGAAAATATTTAACAGGTATTTCTTCTGAAGCATTTCCTGTGACACTGTTGTTCCAGGTGATTCCAGTTAAGCTCCATCGCAAAAAGCATGAAAACAAAGAGCATCAATGAAGATTTTTCCATATCTGTACGCAGAGCAGCTCAAATAAAAAATGAAACATGCATCATTAAATCACAAGCATTTACAAAGCTGTCTCAACACTGCCTTTGAACTGATCACCAGCAAACAGACAATGACAAATCCTGCACCAAGTACACCACTAAAACCAGAAATTGCTCCAAACTGCCTCTATCTTTTCCTATTCCAGTACCGTATTGGTGAAGCACGCCTTGAAGAGATGCATCCTGGGGGAAAAGAGGCTGAAGAAGACAGGAGGAGCAAAGCAGAGAGTGGCGGCCATCGAAAGAAGGGCAAAGATAGAGACAGAAAGTATGAAAGACAGAAGAGGAAACTCAGGGCATCAGAGAGGAGGAAAGAAGGACACAGAGACCAAACGTGCAAGATGGAGTAGCAACCACGAGGACTAAATGGAGAAAGACTGAGTCAGAAGAATGAAGTGGGAGGAAAAAGACAGACAGAGAAAGACAGAAAGTTTTTCCAGAGGAGGAAAAGCTCCACTGAGCCACAAAGTCAAAATCCTGCAGAGAAAAAAGATCCGACAGCCTCTTGGTTTCTCTCCCTCTGTCTGCTTCTCCCTCCCACTTTTTCCATCTCTGCATCTCTCTCCTCCTTCTCCCTCCTTCTCCCTCTCTCCATCCGATGGGTGACTCCTTGTTCAATCCACCCTCTCCAGGGCTCCTGCCAATTCCACTTCCTCTCTCCTTTTTTTGTCCTCATGTCTCCTCTTTTTCCTCATCAAATACTTCCACATCACTTCTTCTTAGACTTTATTTATATTCTTCCTTTAACTTCCTGTTTTACTGAAAATCTTCCTTTCAAGTAATCGCACAGCTAATTGACATATTTCAGCCAGAAAATGTCATAATTTGAGGGCATGATTACAGGAAGTGTTTTGGATGTTTTTCAGCCAAAGACTAAATACTCCAAGCAGTTAATAAACAAGTTGAAAATAAAGGCACTTGCTTTAAAAGACAACATTTTCATTCATAATTAACCTTTCCAGTGATTGGTCTGTTGGTCCACCAATCAGAGAGCTCCCTCTCATATAAGCACTGCAGAGCTACTAGGAGTAGACAAACTTTTGCCCATGTCAAGTCTTTTCTAACCCTAACCCTGATTTAACAGACTTGTTAAAATAATCACACTACGTTTATTTTTTTTGATAGGCATGATGTAATCCACCATAGTTTCAGTACAAGACACCAAACTGGTGTGCTGCACATGATTTATAACTCTTGTCCCTCGTTGGACTTTTCAATGCAGGGTTTTAAAAATAAAACATTAAAAATAAGTAGAGTAGTACACATAAAAATAACATTAATGAATCAATACATTAAAAAAACATGCATTTCATCAACCATTGTAAATTAGCAATGTAAAAAAACACAACAGTCTAAAAATGATTATAGCTCTATGCTGTTTTTACCAGCACCTGACCTTTTTGGTATGAGATATTAGATTGTGGTTAGTTTTATTTCTGTTTGTAGCGTGTTCCAGAGTTTACAGCCTTTAATGGAGAAAACTGATTTTCCAAATGTTGATCTACGATGCTGAATTTCAGTTTCCATTCACTGTGCTTCTTGTTGCTCTGTTATTGTTCTGTCTTTAAACACATTTGAGGAGAGGTCTGGAGGCACCGGAGATACATTTCAAGACCAAAAGATAAAAAAAGAATGTATTCCCAAAGTGGGGCCAATGGTCTCAAAAGGGACTCATGGGGATGTCGAGGTGGAGCAGTGAAACAAGGTTAGAACAATGCATGCATACACAGCTGACAGAGTACAAGCAGATCTTGTCAGAAAACATCTTACCCCTAAAACACCCTTTACCTATACTCAAAATTACTATTCAAAAAACAATATGCAGCTATCTCACAGGGACATATTTATAGTTACAGCCAAGTCCAAACATGTTTACACAAAATAAATGACTTTTCAGCTTAACCTTTACTGTAGCAGTGCTTTTGTGTTGGACATTTTGCATGCATATATTATTGACCTGATCAATTCTGTAACTTCAACTGTACTGCTGTGTGAATGACCTGATGACCTCTCCTGTTTCTCCCCCACTTTAAAAATCACCCATTGGGCACAGAGGTCAGGAGGACATCTGGAATAACACTGGAGATTACGCCTAGAAGTAATTTCCTGAGGAGAATCTCCATCGGTTTTATTGTACTCCAATGAACAGCTGATAAGGAGATCTGTGATGTTGTTTATTCTCCTTCTCCTAAAGCCAGAGGCTGCCTTGAGATGGTATATAAGGGAGAGTCACATTCATGTCAGTAAGACAATACTCTGATCTGCTCTGTGCCGTGTGCTTCTCTGTGTTGTCTCCTTCTCATGAGAACAAAGACTTGGTGCATTGCTAACTGTCCAGTCTTGTTTTTTGACTCTCCATAGGCAGATCATAATTTCCTCAGCACTTATAAAAAATGATTATAATAAACTATGAGCTTCATTTGCATGACATTGCAATGGCTTCATCCTTCCTTCTTTCCTGTTTGTCATCTGATACCAAAATAAAACAATTGGAGAAGTGAATGAGCAACAAACATTTTCCCTCTGCTCTGTCCTGCTTTTCTCTCTTTACAGAGCACATCAAATCATTGACAGCACACAGACTATAAACCTGATTTTTAAGATCAATATAAAATAATGTTTCCTGATAAATGCAATGGCCACACAAGCTTCTTGTTTGAACAGATCAAATACAGCCCTACCTCTGATGGGTACAGGTTTGGATATGTTTGGGCTATTAGGCAAGAAATGTTGATAAAACGTGTTTCAGCTCCAGTGTTCATAAAACGCAGAAAAAACCCCTCTGAATGTTTGTTTTGTGTTCAAATCAGCTGAGTGTCACACTGATCATCAGTGATACTGAACACACTGCTGTTTTCAGTGACTGGAGCTGTGACGTTATCAGATGAGGGCACAGCTACACACTGACTTCATTGTTTGTGAGAGCTGACATGTGGTTTTACAATGATGGTGCATCACAGACTGGACATTTCAGAGGCCTATGAAGGAATTTACATTATTACGTACAGAAACAAACAAGCCAAGAAACAGAAACTACATCCAGTGGTTACATAAAAAAGGCTTTCAGTCAGTGATGTTGGTCCTGAGTGGTCTGTGACGTTTAGCTGTAAAAGTGTCTTTTAACAGAGCACGCTGGTTTGATTTATCAGCAAAAGCAACAGAAGATAAAAAGAAACCCCACTCCACATCACTCATCTCTGTATTTTTCCTCTCTCTGTGTACTTTCACCTGGCTTTGAAAGAAAAGTAACAAATCCCGGCAAGCAGGGGAGAAACAATCTGTCCCAAAGAAATACGAAAAACAGATTTGTTTTGCATAAATTCTGAATTTGGCTCCTGCCGGGGAAAGTTTCAGTGACTGATGAGGAAAATTCAACTAACTGAGACAGTTTAGAACACTTTTGTTGATAATCTGGCAAAAACAAAACACATATTTACTAAGTTAAAGGGCAGAAGTAATACAGCACTGCATCAGTTATTATGCTCTTCATTTTCTACAGCCCAGGTCATTCCTGGTGAGGTTTTGTTGATTCAATATTCTGATTACTTTAGCAGGTTTCTTCAAATGTTTTTCATCTTTCTTTCACCTCAACTTCATTTTGTGATTAGTTTGTTTTTCAGTATGGAGTCCTCAATTACCATTTTTTACCTTATTGTGAAATATTTACATTACCACATCATTTTTTTCTTTTCCAAACAACAGTGACTCAGTGGAGAACAAAGTTCTGATACATTTACAATCCTGAATGAATATGCTAGAAGTTGGCTGGTGCTGGCTTAAGGTTTTTTTCCACAGAACTTTGCCCTGGGACCACTTGAAGAACTCTAAACCTGGGTCTACACCGTGTCCCAAAAGTTCACCCCAATGGGCAACATTTTTGACTGTTTGTCTCCAAAATGGGTTGCACCTGGTCAGCCGGGTGTTGTGAGGTTGTTTAATTAGTTCATCTGTCTGTGATAGGCCTATAAATTTCTTGGTCGACCAGGAAGCATGTCACTGAGAGAACCTTCTTTGTAGTGTTGCCACGATGGCCAAACAAAAATGTGGAAAAGCTGCACTTTCAGTCTCAAGCCCGTGCTCAAGCCATTGCCTTGCGCAGGGCAGGTAAAACTTGCAGGGAGGTAGCTCAGGTCCTTGGCAGAAGCATACGGTGGGTGAAGAAGAGGTGGCAGAGATACCAGAGCTGTGACTCCCTTGAAGACATGCCCCGCGCAGGTCGACCCTCAGTTCTGAGTTCCAGGGCCAAGGACCTCATCTGCAAGGCCAAGGGAAAGAGACACCAATCCTGCTGCAGACTCAGTCGAAGACTGAAAAATCTTGGGGAAGCAGTCTCTAAGAGTACCATCCATCGTTTTCTGACTGAGAAACTGGGTCTGACAGCATACAAAAGACAGTGGATCCCTCGCCTTACCAAACTGCAAAAGGAGAAGCGGCTTGCTTTTGCAAAGAAGTATGCTTCGTTTTTTCTGATGAGTGCCCTCTCTACTTATTTCTAACTCCCAACAGCCATAACGACCGTACTTACACTGACAATCAAATGGAAGTACCACCTTCTGAACAGGTCAAGTTTAGTGCCCACTGCATGGTCTGGGGGGCGATGTCTTCTTCAGGGCTGTCTGAGTTGCATGTTGTACCCCTGGGCACCACCATCAACACTGAGTATTATGTTTAGAACATTCTCCAGCCAGTGCTTCTTCCCATACTCACCAGAAAGAAGAAATCAGGCCCTGTCACAGCTAGGAAAATGTTCAACAGGCGGGCGGAAATGGTCTTGGTGCAGGATGGTGCCCCTGCACACACTGCTTGTACAACTCAGCAGTGGTGTTCTGAGCAGCTTCCTGGCTTTCTGCACAAAGAGGAATGGCCACCCAACTCCCCGGACCTCAACCCAATTGAAAACTGCTGGGGTATCCTGAACAGTCGGGTCTTCCACAGCCCCACCCCCTACCACCATAAAGCAGCTCAGTGCAAGGGCTGTGCGGGAGTGGGGCAACATTGAACCTTCTGTTCGGCAGAATTTAGAGCATTCTATGCCCAACAGGCTGAGGGCAGTAATTAAGATGCAAGGAGGATACACTGGCTTCTGAATAAATGCATTCTGTTGAATATTCACAATCTAAGTTGACCTTTTCTGTGGTGCACGAACTTTTGGGACACGGTGTAATTTAGTTTAGGGGCAACAGACCCCTGTCATGTTTGCAAACACTATGATGTCTTTCAGTGGGTGGGTCTCAGGTGAAGGCAATGCAATGGCCAAGACATTATCAGTGCTGGTGACAAGCTGTTTCAGGATTTTTCTCAACAGTTGTAGAAGATGATACAGATGTCCATCTTAAGGATCAGGGGTGTAAATGGTATAAAAATACAACACTGACAAAATGGAGGAGATTGGCTAAATTTCAGCTTTGAGCCGTTACTTTTACTGCCTCTTCAGACCCTGTTTACAGAGGCATTTGAATACCACATTCCTTGCAATGATTCAAGTACAAACCTCAATTCTGATGAAATTTGAATGTTTTTAAAAATGTACAGAATACAATCATTTACAAATAATTTCTGACCTATATTCAATTATATACACGACAAAGACAAGATATTTAATGTCCAAACTGATAAAAAACTATATTTTTCTTAAATATTCACCCATTTTGAATTGAATTGAAGCCTGCAACACCTTCCAAAAAAGCTGGGACAGAGGCATGTTTACCACTGTGCTACGCCCCCTTTTCATTTAACAACACACCATAAACAAATGGGAATTACCATCACTACTTGTTGAAGCTTTGTAGGTGGGGTACTTTCCATTTTTGTTTGCTGTATGACTTCAGTTGCTGAACAGTTTGGGATTGTCTTTTTGCATTATGTGCTTCATACCATGCTACACATTTTCAAAGCCAGTCTAGTACAGCAGGAGCTTTCTGAAGTGTTCCTGAGCCCTCGTAGTACTGTCCTTTACGGGATGATTTACGTTTTTTATTCAGTGTTGCCAGATAGATCAAAGGTAACAGGCATTTAGTGGTCATTTTGGGCATTGCCACTTGTGTGCAGAGATTTCTCTAGATTCTCTAAATATTTTGAAATTATAGCCTGTCGATAAATTCCTGTAAATTGTTCATTAAGAGAAATTGTTCTAAAACTGTTGGACTAGTTGTTCACACATTTGTTCACTAAGTGGTGAACCGAGCCTTTCATCCATACTCCTTTTATACCCATCACAATCACCTGTTTCCAATCATCTGCCCACCTGTTGTCACCTGAACGTTACAAACATGTGTTTGTTCAGCATTCCTCAACTTTCCCAGTCATTTGTTGCCCTGTCCCAGCTTTTTGGAATAAGTTGTAGGCATCAAATTTAAAAAGAGTGAATATTTGCAAAATATAATGGAGTTTATCAGTTTGAACATTAAATGTGGTTCATCACATCCCCTCTGCCTCCATTTGTTGGGTAACTTTGAATGCTGTCTATGTGAAATAAGGTCAAAAGTACAGGGACTGTCGTTTTGCCACAGAACGCACCATAAAATGCCCCATTACAAGCACAAAAGAAAATGAATTGTTTGGCGCTGAAGAGACTGACAGCTAAGTTTGAGATGAAAAGTGGCAAATAAAAATAGAGGTGCGATATGGTTGAGAAGACTGTCAGAGTACATTTGCTGTTGCTCATGTTAGAAATACCCTCTCATACTGAGAACCTCTGATTCATCTCCAGTCTTACTCTGTCAGAGACACTCTGTTGGAGCTCCTAAAATTTTTATGCCTCCTTCTCAAATGGTCCCAATCTGTTCCGATTAACTGACCAGTCTGTGGTAATTGGTCAGTTCAGTGCCATGTTTTCAACAGCTCTGTATTCTTTGTTTATTATGTAGTTGTTTAATGTATGATAATTTAATGGCAAAAGACTTATCTTTGCTTCTTTCTGCTTAAAGACACTTCTTCAGTGATGGTTCATCGGAGCTATGTTTTTTTACAATCCAACAGCTGAGACATTTTTACATCAGAGCTTTTTTTTCAGGTATCTTCTCTGTTTCTTAGTATGTGTCTACATTTTTATACCTACTAGTATGCATGAGCAACTGCTGACATAATTGAAAAGTCTCAGCCACAGTCATCTACACAGTAAATTCAACACAGCCAGAGTCTGTCTTCCAAGCTAACAGGCTAAAAGTGGTGTCACACAAACAAAGCTAGAGGAGCAGGGTACTTTAAAGGTATTCATGTCAGTTTGATTTAGAGACAGTTAAACTCGAATTTGAAAGCAGAACATGTCCCTAGTTTCTCTGATAGATGTATTTATGGAGTCGCATTTGTCTAGACCTTTGCAGCCATGCTTTTTGATCTGCAAGACAGAATTACTTGGATGAAAAATGTCCTGGAAGTTCCCTTTGACAAAGTACCTGCAGTGATGACTTTGGCTGAAAATGTGCTAAAAGTTCAGCATATAAAAAAAACACTGAAGCACCTTTCAGAAATTATTTCCTCCGTATTTGTGTTCATTTCTTACCATCAGGCTCTCCTCCTGCTCCAACCACCTCTGATCATCCTCCATCTGCTGCTGCTGCATCATCAGCCTCTCCTCCATCAGAGCCTGACCGACACACCCGCTGTCCTGTAGCAAACACAGACGTTTTTCAGTTCAGTTTCTTGAAATTAAAGTGTCTTATTACAGCATTCATCAGACCAATCATGAAATGCATTTAAAGTTTAAAAAGTTCAGATTGTTGGGGACAGCAAAATGATCACTGCAATCATCTTTATATGCTGATGAGTTTTTGATTTACAGTAGCTGTGCGCTGGCCTTAAATACGTCATAAAACCTAGTGCAGGGATCATGTTGCCATTTTAAACATTTTCCTGACTGCACTTCCTTTGTGCCCCTGCCTATAAAAACAATCTTAGCACATGGTTTCAGTTCCAGGATTTTACTGCTGTATATTTATTCCAATTGAAGTCAGTTTCATAAACTTGTATGAAAGTTGAGACTTGTGTTGTTTTAAGCTCGTGAGCCTGCCTGGAAATGCAAATGGACATTTTCTGTTATTTTAGTTTGATGTCAGCCTTTGACTGTATGCATGTACATTTTCTATGTAGAGCTTGAGCTGACTTGACAGAAGATGGTCTTAACCACTATATTTGTGATCATAATAACCTTCAATACATCCACAAGAAGCTGTTTGTGAGTCTAACTGTATTTACTTCTATAATTTGATTGTGTGCATATTTACCTCCATGTTAGGGCTCCACAGTGCTGTGTGTTCCGGTCTGTGCTGATTCCAAGAATCTGAGGAAGGGTAGCTGCCTCCAACTCCTCCTACACCACCGTGAGCTGACGGCTGAATGAGGAGACAGAAGTACAAAATTAAACAACACATGCCTACAAATGCCACTAAGAGGGAGGCACTTGTTTTTATTTATCTTTGGCACACCTTGTCACTGGATCTACATCCTAAAAAGACCCGAGCTAACTGAAGAAGAGCAAATACATGAAATATGACCTTCTTATGACTGTGCTGTTTCAACATCAACAATCAGGAGTCCGAATTCTTTCCTGTCATTTGAAAAATAAATGTTGGCTCCAAGAGAATAAGAGAAAAACTCAATAGGTTGCTAACCTTGCAGTGCAGCTGGATCCGCCTGATTTAGTGTGTGCAGTTACACATTCATCAATGAAGAACAACACTTGAAATATTATTTGGTAGAAAAGATGCTCTTGTTCCATTCCCAACAGTCCTAACAGACTTTGCCGTGTGAACTAGGGATGGGACGATACACTGCACCTCGATATGCCCGGGTCACGATACGATACGTCACGATACAATATCAAAAAAAGTAAAAAAGAAAAAATATTACTGTGTAATTACAACTTATTTGTTTTTGTTTGAGTTGCACACAGGAAAACACATGGCCGAACAGGCCAAACACAAACAATAACACTCTCTCTAACCCTAGAGAGGTTAGAGAAAGTGTATGCTAACGAGCAGTTTTTGCAGACGTTTTTGCCGTCTTCGTCTTTTTTAATGAGAAAGCCAAAACACTGCCAGACAGATGACTTGTATCCAGGCAGAGCGTCCTCAATTTCGACCTCATTCGACTCCATCATTCAGCTTTTTGGAGGCAAGGTAGTTGGTGCTAATGTTTGTTGTCGTCACTTCTGGTCACATGCACTATTATTTCGCGATCCATTTTTTTCAAACTCGATACATTTCGTCACGTACTGTATCGCGATATATTGCCAAACGATATTTCATCCCATCCCTAGTGTGAACTGGCTTGCACTGCAAACATAACTCCTCAACAGCATCTGATTGGCTGTACTGAATGAGATTGGCAGACAGATCTCCCAATCCTCTTCCAGATATGTTTTTAAACACTTCTATGGGCTGTTGCCATAATGGACTGGTGAAATATACTTTTAGCAGCATTTACTGAACTGTGCACCTTGGGAATCAGATTCATGAGTTGCAGCAAAACAATGAATCATTAACATTTTAGTTTAGTTTTTATCAAAACTTAATCACAAGTGAGAACAATTTGAGTGAAGGAAAGGGTAAATTTTCTCATTTCTTTCAATAGATCAGTGTGTCCTGTCTGTATGGATCAACAGTCATGGGTAAATAACCCTCAGTACGGAAACAAATGCCTGGAAGACTCAATGCACATAAACTGCTCATTCTGTTGGCTGCACGGTTTATCCATGTTCTTAGAGACTTACTAATGAGTGAAAATAATTCAAAGTCTATTTTTGACACATGGAAGATTCTTGGGAGTTCTTGCAGTTGCTCTTAGTCTGATGTGAATAGCACGCTGCCAAATATATACAGAAGCCATTATTATCCTTCATGATACGATCAAGTCTGACTTAAAAACCAGTTTAAAGCACGCTCCTTATATGGGCAGGAGAGAGAGGGAGAGCAGCTTAAAGCAACGCAGCAGAGAGACTTCTGTGTGTGTGGCTCTCAGCACTACAGGAAATGCCTGCTGTCTGCTCAGTTTATGGGGAGAGGAATAAGAGCGCTGAAAGTCTCTCCTCTTTTCTGATTCGGACTCTGACACATTCAGCTCACAGCTGCTGCTGTCCTCCAGCACTATCCTATAATCTGATTTATAAACCTTGGCTATGTAGTTTTCTAACATTTGTAACCAATTTCTATCCTTGAGTCTGAGAGGTAGAGCTGGGAAATTAATCAAGTTTAAATCTCAATTTCAATTACTGCCTTTCACAAGTATGACAACTGGGAAATTGAGATTAAAAGATTTCTGTGTCAAATGACATGATCAAGTTTTCTCTTTCTTTCCATTATTATCATTATGTTGAAGTATTGTAATTTAAAACATACATTTTGGTGTATTTCCTATTCTTTAATGCTAATACACAAAAAAATATAGTGAAATATAGTGTGAACAGCTTATACCTTCAATGAAAGCACGTGGGTGTTGTAAAATCAGTATTTCACAATTGTGATCTTAGTATCTAATCAAATAGTCATGATTATGAGTTTTTCCATAATCAAGCAGCCATACTTCGATGACAGCAGTTGGCAGGCCTTGCTTCCAGTGCCTTTGGGTGAAGGGCTTGCACCCTCAACTCTTCATCAGGGATGATGAATGGTTTAGGGCGTTTTCACACCAACCCTATTTAGTGCGCACCAAAGAAGTTTTGGCCCAGGGTTTGGTACGTTAGTGTCAATGCGAATGCAACCACCACACTTTGGTGCGCACCAAATCAGCCAGTCCGAGACCTCCATGAAGGGGTGGTCTCGATCCGCTCCATCTCCGACATTTGGTGCGGTTTCACTGGTGTGAAACAAAGTGGTCCGAACCGATCTACTTTTGATGCATTACTTCCTGTTAATCCCGCAGTTGAATCTTTTGCTCACTCAATTTGTCGAGTTGTTTATTCTGGTTGAAGATTACGATGATTTACGAGGGTCCAGAAGGTCGCTGATGCCGTCTCAAACATGATAAAAAAGCACTTGAAGGAAAATGTAGTAGAGAGCGAAACGTAAACATTGGTTGTTTGGTGTAGGAAATGGTTACCATGGTAGCCTTTTCTTCGTTCTCCTCCGTAGCAGGTTTGGTAACCAGTTCCATGCATATCGCCCCCTGCTGTTTCAAACTGAGTAAATACACAAATGGGCCCGGGCACGGTTCGATGTTGCGAGTGTGAATGCAAGCCAGCAGGGGAGGGGGAGGGGGGCGAACCACACCGCAACATGGTTCGAAACAAGTGGACCTAATGTGAAAACGCCCTTGGTCCCAGCCCAGCATGTGCTCCCAAACATGACCTGATCTCCTTAAAAAACACTTTCACTCATGATCCTCAAAACAGCAGCACCAGAGACCGAGGCATTAAATTATTTTTAATTTAAATTTCAATCGCAACTATAGCCTCCCCCAAGTAAAAAGTAGATTGGACTTTAAACTTTCACCGTGCTGCACACAATGTCCACTTGTGTTTTCCAGTGCTCAGTCATGTGGGTCTTCTGTAATATATTTTGTTTATATGGCTCATCAATACAACCTCAAAAACAATAAGTTTTCATTAGGTTAATATGTGTTTGAGGTAAAAGTGTTATCGGATGACTGAGTAACTGTGTTTGATAATCAAGATCTTTTCTCCCTTTCCCTCCATTGCTCATTCGGTTAATTGGTGACTCCACATTGTCCTGTCTTTCTATATCAGCTTGTCCTGAGCTGCTTCAGGTTGTACTGCACTTTCCCCAATGTCGGCTGGGATAGGCCTGAGCTTAAAGAATAATCAGTATATCTGATGAATAGGTGGAATCTTAATCTCAATCAAAAAAGTCTTGACTGTGTCATATTCGAGCATCCCTAGTGCTCACACAGCATCTCCTGTGACGAGTGAAGTGAAATGAATGGGGTTGATCAGTTCAGAGCGCGGAGGGCAGCAGTGCATTTTAACAGCATTTCTCCTTTTTTTATCATACAACACACTACAGAATATTACATTCATGTATTATTCTACAAATAAACCTTGGTGGATATTTGTCAGACTTAAAAACACAGGAGGTAACAGCATGAAGGGTTGTGTTTTGTTCAACATATTTTTATACCAATGTGCCATTTCTGGAGTCGGCTCTTTCATGTGAATGACAGAAGCTTTCTCTCATATGAGAGACAGTTATTTCTTTTTCCTTTACATTTTGTTGTTGCTTAATAGAAATGAGAATGTCAAATTTGTACCAAATTAAAATCTGTGACAAAGCCAAAAAGACTGACATGTATGACCGAGCTAGGGCGAATGATCCAGGAATTCCTGCAAAATAGCTGAATGGTTGTAAATTAAACACTCTTTTTGATTACTTTTTGCTCAGAGGAAGACTTCTTTACCCTTGTGCTTAGTACACATAAAGTCTACACAGCCAACTAATTTCCCAAACAGCAGCCCAGTTCACCTCAATAAGCCGTCTGAGCTTTGGAATATCAAAGTGTGCTTTCAGTGCACATCAAGCTTGTGCACACAAAGAATTAGAGTTTATCACTTAGTATCTGAATGCCCAAAAAAGACGTTAATCCATGTTAGTGCTTTATATAATCAGTTTTGATTTTTTCATCTTCTGCTTGTTTCATTTATTTTTGATGTTTTAATATTACGTTTTAAAAAGTTTCATCAGTTTGTTCTTCTGTTTTTGTGTTTGTGTTTTGGTGACTGCTCCAACATTCTTCATCTCTGTGTCCTTTACTATAGCTGGTGTTGCCATACTAAACCCCAAAACCCTGATACACCGACTGAAAAAGCTGTGAATTCAATGATTGTGTAGTTATTAGAAGTTTTTTGTACCGGAAAGTGGTTGAGTTGTGGGCTGGAGAAGAATCCTTCACTGGATCGAGGGCTGGGGTATCCTGGTCTACTTGGCTATAGACAAATAGAAACACTCATTTTTAGCCATAGAAAACAACCATTTCCAAAATTCAAAATATCAGAAAGGACCTGAGTCCCCAATTCAGTTTTTAATTCTTACTTTGGGCGGCGCTTCATCAGACCCTCCAGAGTCCCAGGACACTGTGACTTGTCTTCTCATCTCCATCCGAAGTCTCTCTTCTTGTTGAAGCTTCTCTTCCTCCAGTATGGTGCTGCAGAAGACGTGCAAAAATGTTGATGTGGATGGAATGTTTATCATGAAAAATAAATTGTAACAGGGATTTTTTCAGATACCATTCTAAATGAAGTAACTGCAACAGTAAAAGTTCTCCCTTAAAAGAAAAATAAACTAAGAAATGTACCATCATTCTTCAGTTAGAGCTTCTTCATTTAGAAACACAACTCTTGGGATTGATTGACAATTACACAGTATTATCGCTCATGCAGTAATGTCATCTTAGATTTTTATAGATGTATTAGTCTGACATGAAGCTCTTTAATTTATCCGTCATATTTAACAAAAATCTGTATTTTGTTTAAATATGATGTATATCTTTCTCATCAATTACAGATTTGTTGGTTTGTAAAGATTAAAAAATAAAGAATAACAAAAGCTAGTTACCCACACAACTACCACAATGCTAGTTATGATAAAACATTGTTACAAGTCTTATGGACTGTACAAATGCTTAAATATTTGACTTTTGGTACAGGTTTTATTTCATTCATTTATTTATTTGGATCCCATTAGCTACCGCCAAAGCAGAAGTTCCTCTTCCTGGGGTCCACACATTAAAACACAATCCACACAATGACAATCAGAATGCTAAGGTCTAGTGGTGGAGTTGCACCCAAGAAATAGTCCCTGAGTTTGAATCTGACTCATGGCTCCTCTCTTTCCTGCCATTGTCCACTTTCATATTCCTTCTTTCCTCTATTCCTATTAAGACTAAAAGTAAAAAAATAAAGTAAATCAACTGTAAAGACTCTGTTGCTGTTGAAGATACTTTTTTTCAGTGAATAACGATTCATGTTAAAGTCTGAAAAATGAGTCAAATTTGACTCAAAGTTAAAGATGTTAGTTATTGCATTTAATGGGAAAGGCAGAAGCAATGACAAGTTGTCATATTATTCTGTTAAAAAGCAAATGGAATAATTAGAAGAAAACATTCTCCAACATATTTATGCTTCTCAAAGTGGAAAAATACACACACCAAGTCTTGTTTTTTACACATGCACTGAGCTTACAAAGCTCCTTAAGTCTTCATCTTGAAAATCAGACAAAATATTGTCACCTATTTGTAATGACCAACAAGAAAGCATTTTCTTACTTGAGTTGTGTTTTGAGCTCGGTGAATCTTGGCCGCTTGCTTGGGTCATACGACCAACATTTGGTCATTAAACTATAAAGAGTGGGCGGGCACTGAGGGGGCATAGCCAATCGCTCGCCATTCTCTATCCTGCCTATTACGTCATTGTTTTTAACCCCCTGGAAAGGTTTGATGCCATACATCAAGATCTCCCACATGCACACACCTGCAGAGAGAGACAGAGAAATGAGAAAGGGATTTAAGGATTGAGGAATAAAAGGATATTTATTCATGCCAATGTGTTTTATAATAAGAGTAAAAACAGTAAATGCATGCACTAAACTAGAGTACTTACCAAACATCCACACGTCACTGGCAGAGGTGAATCTCCTGAAGTTGATGGATTCAGGTGCCATCCATTTGATGGGGAGTTTACCTTTAGAAGCTGAGACAAAAGACAAACAGAACATTTAGAGTACGTTTTTACTGTAGGATGTCTTTTTCAATGACTTTTGAACTTGCCATTATGTGCAAAAGGCATTTCAACCAAACTGCAGTACCCTCATTTAACCTTTTGATGGTGGTAAAGTTCTAATAACCAGAAAACACTTTTTCATACAAGCATCAACAAAAAGACAATCACAGCTGTTTTCAATACTTTATCCAAAGCAGTGATTCACTGATCTGTGTGTCACTGTGTGTTTGTGTTACCTTTGTAGTATGAGCTGTCCTCCATGTATCGTGACAGACCGAAGTCTCCGAGCATCACACAGTCCACTGATGAGACCAACACATTACGAGCTGCAATGTCCCTGTAAGGCAGACAGACAGTGGCTTCAATAATGCATATCACTGATGTCATATTTAGGTTTTATACATCTGTGAAGGGCTTAATGAAACAAGAGACACACCAAAATCTGATTTGTATAAGTTATACTTTGTTTGGTGGCCACATGATCAGAAGGGGAATAAAGGGAGAAACAGGGGGAAAGGGGGAAAAAGACCAAAACAGTAATAACTTGATAAGCTGTTAAGATAACTGTGTTACAAATTGAACTGAATGACTTGGCTTTGTGTGGACATAAACAGTTGATTTTGAGGGTGCCTGAATAGAGCCCAGTAAAACACCTGAGGCAGCCTTAAAGGGGACATATCTTGCTTGTTTCTCCTTTTCACTATGCCAGACTAGGATGCCTGTAAAGCATTTCTGCCCTCAGTACAAATCATTTAGTTCCTTCATTGCCCCACAATAGCGTTCTCAAAATCCTCATTTTAGGCCATTATCAAGCTCTCGTTGAAACAGTTGGTTTACAGGCTGACATACAGTAACCTCGCAACGTCACAGCCCTTTGTGGTCTGATTGGTCAGTTCTATCGGGGGTAGAGCCAGCCTGTCCTTCTTCTTTTACTGTATTTTCCGGCAGGCTCAAAGCAGCGACCGCGTATTGAGTCCCCCTACAGGCCAAAGCTGGTAATGAGTGAGTGTGAGCTAGGGAGCTATATACTGCTGCTGGACGGATGTGTTCCACGGTGACGGTTTTGTGGCTAACGGACATCACAGAGGAGGAAGTGTTTTATCAGATTACTCCAATAAAAAGAAATGCACCTCGTGTCGTCACGACGATTTAAATCTCGCGGACATCTCGCAATGACCTATTTTCAGAGGCATCAAATCTCGTTCTAGGATATCAGAAAAAATACAATATCTGATTTTTTGAAAATTAAGGGGGTGTAAGGTCTTGTTTTAGAATTTATTATATTATATGTAAGTATTAAATCATGCATCAGCATGATATGTCTCCTTTAAAGGCAGCAGAAGTGCCTGACTTTGCCAAAGTGATGATATTTCAAGTGACTTAGATTGTGGGATGACACAGATAAGGTTAAACAAACCTGGAAAGATGGTGACCACTGCCTAACATGCAAAATGACATGACATGATCGTCATATTCTCTCTTGTGCAAAATACATTTCAACAATAAGTTTGAAAAGCAAATCATCTCCATGCATGAAAATACAAGGTCGTCAGATATTTATTTATATCTGTAAGTAGCAAGAGGGAAAGCAATGTATCAATACAGGACTTTCATTTAGCCACATTTTTATTGAATCAAATATCAGTATTGCTCACTTTTATTGTGGTTTAACTTCAGTGCAACAACATTGTTAAATCCTGGTATCATAAACTTATAATGAAACCCCTGGTTAGGAAATTGTTGTTGTTCGTTCTCAGTCATTCAGGTCATGGCTGTACAATGCTGATCCAAGTAGCAATTATTTGTGACCGAAACAACCGAGGAAGTTCAGCGACCCTGCCAGCGACTCTGAGCTGAGCAACCAGATTATTTGCATATCAATGGTCAGCAGAGGTTTTATATTTCTTGCTCTTCCCCATTCAGCTCTTGAACTGAAAAAAGCCTTTTAGAGAAGAACTGAAATGTCCTCAGGAAACAGAACTGGTCCAGTTGCTACTTGAATCAGCGTTGGATAGTATGGTGATTAAAATAATAATAATCTATAAAAACTTACCTGTGTACAAAGCGTTTACTCTCCAGGTATGCCAGTGCTGTACTGAGCTGATAGGCAAACAGAATGAGCGTGGCCAAATCCAAACTGTACTTCCTCACCTGAAGGAACGACCGCAGCTGTACAAGAAAAAAAAACAAAAGCATTTTGTATATGTTTGACTTAAGATGAGCCAAACATCTATTGTAAACTAAAGGTAAAGTTGAGGGATGGCAAACAACTACAGCAAGTGTTTAAAATTAAATCGGATGAAGAACAAACAGTTCTATGAACTTAAATATAAACTATACGCAACTAATCAAAATCTAAGAGAGGGATTTACCCAGTGTGAGAAGAATACATCAAACTGACAATAATTAATGTGGAAATCTAATCGAAAATACAGAGTAAAAATCAGAAGAGCCACAGTTTTCTTTAGAAATTAATACATAGTGTAATATTTGTAACCTTTTTAGGTTTACCTCTCCAAGTGTGCACAGCTCCATGATGATCCACACGGGGTTTTCTGTGATCACTCCAATCAGCTTCACGATATGAGGGTGGTCAAACTGACGCATCGTCACTGCAGAGGAGGAAAATGTGAATGAACAGGTTTAATGCAAAATGAAATAATTGCTTCAAAATATGGTGCAAACATACAAGTGTAAACCTACATGCTTCTTGAAGAAACTTCTCTCTGACGCTGTCCGACGTACAGTTTTTACACGTCTTAATGGCCACAGGTAGTGACGGTTTGTCCTGAAGAAAACATGAAACAAAACATCTAAAGTTAGAAAATTGGAAAGTAACAACAGTGGCAAGACAGTTGCAAACTTACTAGATTTTTTACAACAGTAGTCCTGTGTAATATGTGTAATTAACCTTTCAAAGAAAGAATTGGAACATTAAAACATATTTGTTTCCTTCTTTCTGCGAGGATTGATTTTTGTTTCTTTTATTTATACTTGCATTTGAAAAAAGGAAACCAAAAAATTTTCAATGATCCAAATTTGGTTTTCATATTCTATTATTTGTGTGACCCAGCACAAGCAATGCACCTAGAAAAGTATGTAGAGAATCAATTATACTTTGCCATAAGCAAACCACTGACTAGTAGGTGTTACTGTACATAGCACATGTAACAAAAATAATTTAACCTGATTAGTGGGCGTCAATATTTCAAAAATCAATTGAACAAATATTTCCTTGACTTCTTGACTAAAAAGTCTGCTATGTTTTAAAATGCAGAAAAACAGCTCAACTGGGAAAAACTCGACTGAACTAAAATAAGGCTACACAGTTTTCAATGCAATAATTCTACAGAAATAACAACATAGCAGGAAACAAATGCTCAACAACATTTACCTAAAAAACTATCAATTTTGAAAAGAAATTTCCTTTAAAAAAGACGTTCACAATTTGTTTTTACATTTGTTAGCCATTATAATACTAGGAAACCTCCAACTGGCAAATTAAACCATATTGTTTCCATTCCCTTGTCGTTTCAGGCCTTTCATAAATACATCCTTTTGCAATACATCAACTATTACCAGTTATCTATAACTTTGCAAATAATTACTTGGTCAATAGATCATTTTTTGTCCTCCGCATGTATGTGTCTGTGCATGAAAGTGTGCCTGTATTTGTGTGTGTGTATTTTTCAATACCGGGCTGTTGTATACTCCTTGGTGCACATCTCCAAACTGGCCCTCCCCTATGCAGCGACCCAGCTCTATCCTGTCCCTCTGGATCTCATAATCCCGCGCTGGGAGAGAAGAGACAAAAAAAAAAGTACAGAGTGAAATTGATTTGTTCTCCTTTTGCTTTTCTCCACACTGGAATCATTATAAAACATGATTGTATCAGACATGCTTTATTCCAAACCTACAGATAACAACAGGCTGGATCATACCATTTATATTTACTATCATAAGGAATTAAGTAGGTGCATTCAGTAATTAATGTTTTTTGGGGGTCATTAAAGGGATAATTCAGTACTTTTGAAGTGAGGATTTCATGCGGTACACATCAATGGAAAATAGCTCAGGCACAGTGATGGCGATCAGTTCTGCTCTTGATAGGAGAGAGCTGGCACTTAGGTTAAGATGGTACACTACTGCTTTGAGTGACAAATACTCTGAGAGTCTTAGGAAACTTTTAGTGAAAACACACTAAAGAACAGTGTTGAGGCAGTACTTGTAATTTATACAACCGAGCAAGTCTGTTTGTTTGAGAACTACTTCAGCACATTTTACAACTTAAATGTCCTTCCTCTTAAAGCATGTTTGAAAAGTAACACCAAAACAAAGAGAAACATGCTGTGGGTGTCCTTTACAGTGTGAATTTTTTTTTATTTGTTTAACTGGCAGAGACAAAGTTACTCAAAGCTCGGTACAGCCTAGCAATCATGCTTGTTCTCTTCTTACAACAGCAAAGCTGTTAGCCAGCACTGTGGCTGACCATAAAGTCAATAGTTTTATATCTTGACAGGTTTAAAAAACGAGGGAGACCACAGACAACAAATCTTTGATCATCATTTACTCACACTAAACAATTTAGCAAGACGTGCTCTCACATCAGACACAAAACCTCACGGAAGAGACTAAACAATCAGAGTACCAAAGATTATTTACAGTGAGATCACACTTTCTGAAGGAGAAAACATTAAACTGGATTATAATCTGATTACAGTTTGCTCTTCTTTTGTATTTTTGTTTAAAACAGGGGAATCCAGACTATGAGGGAACAACTGTGGCTGGTAGTCTGTTTTTTACAGTTCCCAGTAAACTACAAAAGACACTTCTAAAATGGAGCACATTAAATAAGAACCTAAACCTTATGTTTGACTGATGACAGACATGAGTTATTGCAGCATTAATCAGGCTCATTTTCTGTCTTATCATCTGCTCCACAGTAAGGCTGACAAAGCATCGTTCTCATCCTGAACATGTGGTTCCCAGCAAAACAAGGATATTTCACTAGATAGCTGTAAAACAGACATGTCAACACTTGAGGATTACTCGGACAAGTTTACAATTGTGCAAACTGGGATGTCGGTCACAGAGGGGGGAATCAGGTCAAAAATCTGGAATAAAATCATCTAATATGAAGCAAGCCTAATGTAACTAAAAACATGTACCTCTTGCAGCCTCACTTCAAAAGCACTACACCACCCCTTTCACTCATGGGTCATCGTCGCATTGTTGTCCCTGTTAGTTATCACCAGCCACCAATCAAAGTGAACCACAAATTATTTGAATAAAAGAACAGAAGAGCCCGGGTTTGTCAAACAGGTCGATCATTTGGCCTTCATTTGTACAAACTTTAACACAACATTCACAGTGCAGATTATTTACAGTACAGCTATGATGCTGAAATATTAATTATATACATGCAGGCCAGATCTCTATAATAATACAGACTCAGCAGAAAGCAGCAGCTAAGGGAGGCGCACATTGAAGCTGTAAAAAGAAAGATAAAACAACTATTTATGAATATATAATCAAATGGCTAAGGAAGACTTCTTCTCTGGATCTGTAAAACGGCTTAAGAGGTCAATCGAACACAAGTTTTGTGGGCTGAACGGGCTTCTGTTGTTTGACTCAAACAGCAGACAAACAATAACATAACAAGTACAAACATAAAGCTCCAAACACATTCCACCACCAGAAAATTAACTGCAGTAAATCTAACAGGAAATTAACTACTGACTTCAAAAACAAATCCGCTAAGTGCTACAGTAAATAATAATTAAGAAACAAGAAGCCAACATGATGGTGAAATGAGATTCAAGCTCATAAAGAATGAGAGGACTGTTTAGGCTCAGAGGCCTGAGTGGAGATCTGAATTGTAATTATTGTAGAATCACTCCTTATTGTTTGTAGAACAGCTGAAACCTTTTCTGTTGAAAATGAACTTCTAACCAAACAACAGGTGCCACAACGCAAAAGCAATCTGGATTATCATTGAGCATCTGAAATCTTGTATTTGTCTTTGCCAGTCTCTAAAAATGCAAGCAAACTTCCAAATGTTGACAACAATGACAAAACCATAAAAAAACAGAAACACAAGTGAAATTGAGAGCTGGACAACATGTACAGTATCTGGTGCTTTTCCCTTTTATTCTAAAAGAGATGTGTGAAAGACTATAAATAGTACTGTAGTTTCAGCCAAAACAGTTCCTTAAATTTTACAGGTTGACGAAAAACAAACTGCATCCTGACATGAAGCTAAGAACCACGAACAGTAATATGGTTGTTTACCACAAAACGTAAATTTTATTTTGGTGAACATTTGTCTGATCAGTAAAATTATCTGGAATTCACAGCTGTTTAAATTTGCTTAGTTAAAATAGAAGTCCTGAACATTAATTTTTTTATGGATCTGTTAATTTAATCATCAAAAGTAGGCAAACTCCTGCAAGCTGTCTTAATTACAATAATACAATAATACAGTCCCTTAGTTCATTAAAAAGTGGGTTGAGCAGGAAAGGAGCGTGGGTTCCCTGTACTCCTCACTACTTTCAACCACATTTATAAATGTTGTCAATGTGTTTGGATGATTGAAACAATGTTCTCTTGAAGTTAGAGCTGAAGGGCCTTGCACACTGAGTCTAGTCTTTTGGGCTTATTTTCTGGATCAATCATTTATTAGAGAAATGTCATAGACACAAACCCTGCACATCACTTTGACCTTTAAGGCAAAATATTAAGACTAATCAACAGGTTCATTCACTGTCTAAGAAAAAAGAAGAAAACACTCTGATCAAGTTATGGAGAAAATATTTTTAAGATAATATGTGTCTTTAAAGTGGTCTGTCTTGCCTTTCGTGGTTGTGAACACAAATTTTGGCTTTATCTGTTATGCTTCAATATAATGGTCACAACAAAAGGTTTTATAGAAGTTTATGTGTCTGAGAAAGAAATAGAGCTGCAGCCCACAGATTTCCCTGCAACGAATGAAAGTGTGGCAATTTTAGATAAATAAAACAGATTCAGGGCCTTAGTTCTCCATTCTTCATCATACAAATGTTAGATGTTTCACACCTTAAAATAGATATTATCTCAGAGCAAAAAAAGACATCCTAAGCATTGAAGTATTGCCAAAGCAGTTTTAAAATTGAGTGAATATTGAAGTTTGGTTTCAATTTTAACACTCTAAAATAAGCAGCTTTTAATGCTTGAATATTAAAAAAGACTCCACTAAGGTGCTGTGGCCACAGACAAGTTGCAGTATCGCCTGAGATTTTAATACATCAAGTCAAATATTAGATTTTTAATTTTTTAACAACCATTTTTACAGGAAAAAAAACATGATTCAGCAACAACATGTTGAGTTTTGACTTTTATTCCATGTTGCCCAGCCCAAATTTGACTCAGGTAAAATTTTTTGCCATAACATGTGTATGCCAATTAAATAAGCATTTCTTTTTACATGAGCATTGAGTATCTGGCAAAGAAAAATCTAAACATTCCTGTATATTTGAAAGCTTTTTCATTGAAAGTTAGACATCGAGTTTTACCTTCAACTACTCCATAGCCCACTGTGTTGGCGATGGGGAAAGAGGAGAGAAGAGAGGTGAAGGGAGAAAGAGAGCCAGAGTACTGCTTTAAGACTGAAAACAGCTCACAATACAAATATACAAAGTTTATAGACACATTTCTTCTGTTTAAGTCATATTTAAACAGACAACTACGTTAGAAAAATTAGCACAGGCTGATGAAAAGAGAAGGTGACCGCAGACATAAAGACACAGAAAGAATACATGACAGACATGTGTTTAGAGGAAGTAACGGAGAGAAGGAGACCAAAAATACTAAAGAGACAAAGAAGTGAAGCCAGACGAAGAAAGACAAAAAAAGACTGCAGGAAGAAAGGAGAACACAGTCTGTTTTTTAAAGTTGGCCACACATTACCACTAGGCAAAGCACCCGCATCAAATGTTCGTGGGACTCCGGTGACTGTTACTCACAGAGCCACAGCTGACCCTCGCTGCACCTCTATGGTTTTTGTTTCACATATGAAAGAACTTGACAGATGAAAAGGGAGTCCGGCCAGCTGGTACGGGAGTTAAAGCCACTCTGACCTCCAGATGTTTATGTCTGACGGAGAATCTAAACTGAATTTTGATGAGCGGGCTACTGAACAGAAAGTGCCTTTATGTTAACTTCTCTGATGTTGCTCCCGTGAGTGTGTATCTTGGATTCAACACTCGGTTATTAGTAGGTAGAATGACTGTTTGTTTAAGGAGGTTTTGACAGACAAATGACAGAGGAAGAGGTATTTCAATGGCTCCTTTCCTGCAGTGCAAAAGAAGCTGTCTGACTAAATCCATTTCAGTTTGCGGATACATGATTCTGAGCTATAATGCTAAAAAGAAAATTGAATAAGATACTTACTTGAGGGCATGGTGTATGTGTCCTCTTCATCCACTATTTCTGCATAGTCATCAGTCTCTGTAAGTGAATGCAAAAGAATGAAGTAATAATACAAGATGCAAGAATAAACCAAAGTAATTTAACATAAAACACATAAATAAAAATAAACAGCAAGTAAAATCATGCACACAGTTTACCGTAAGTCTTCTACTGTATGCAGCCTCCCTCATATACAGAAATCAAATGTGCAGTGAAGGCAACAAACAACTAAGGATTTCAGCATAAAGCTAACTCATAGTTTAGAAAAACTCCTAACTCCCACGTAGCTTCTCTCATTATGACTCCGTCTCTCCCTCTCTCTAAACTCACTCGCACACACACTTGGCGGAGAGTGTCAGCTGAGCATGTGTTGTGCATATCTGTCTGTGTGAGAGCAGCTGGCGGCAGGGAGGAACTGTGGCCGTGGAGGAGTGGAGGCAAAGAAAACGAGAAGACGGAAAGGAGAGACGGGAGAAAAGTAGAGAATAAAATGTAAAACAGGAAGGAGAAAGAGGTCCAAAAGGAAGCAAGAAACGAAAGAGAAAGATAGAGCAAAAGGAGGGAAACACAGAGAGGAAGGGGAAGAAGTACTGAGTCCGGCTGTCATGTAAGCAGATGGTAGTGTTTAGGCTCAAATCTGTGCAAAATCAGACATGAAGAGGGGGAGAAAAACAGAGCCAGCAGGAAAGAGAAAAAGGGAAAAGATGGACAGAGTCTTTCCTAACCAGATGGTGGTGTTTAAAATAAAATCAGCGTGCAGACTCAGCTGTTGGAAACAAGAGTCAAACATCTGCTGTCCTGAACACTTCTCTACCCTCTCAGTTCTGCATGGGGTTCATCGAGCTCTGTGGGAACATGGCAAATAATTTATCTAAAATTCTTGCCTAAGACCAGTGGAACAATATCTGGAGACAATGAAAAACACTGCCAGGGTCCAAAGGATCCTCACAGAGTGTTGTTAAGTGTTACTTAGGTTCTAATGACTCCTATTGAATCTTCTGAGTTGCTCGAGCTCTTAAATTGTGTTTTCTTGTCTTAAGTGTTCTTAAAATATTTTGCTTAGGCTCCTACACCCCACAACCCCAAAAGAGATAATCGGTGTTTGGTTGTAGATGATGAATGGTTCATCAAATGTTGTAAGTGGTTGTAAGTAGGCCTGTGCTTTAAAATGTCGATACGGCAAAATATCATTGTGCACTTCTTGGGGATACGTGTATCGATACGGATTCTACAGAATCGATACAGCCTCAATGTTTGAACAGTTGTTGTAAATACACCTTGAGCACTGTTAACAATGGCACAGTTCAAAGTAGAAGCCAAGCTACATGATAAAACACATGTTCCAAATTTAAGTCTACTGTCTTAGGGGACCTGAATTAAAGTTCTTAAGTTGAATAATTATTTAAAGCTCATGCTCGTTCTTTTTCTTCTTGCAATAAAAACAAAAGTTGCTGGGAATTCTGTTAAAAGCGCAGTTACTGTTCACAATTTATGCATATCGGGATACTTATCGCATCGTGGCCTCAGTATCGGTATCGTGGGGTTGCTGGAAATACCCAGCCCTACTAAGTGGTTCTATGTATGTGCTGCTTAAGTTTTGAAAAACTTACGGCACATCACTTGGGTTCCTATGAAGCACTTATTGATGAGTTACATGGGTGTATGTGGGTTCTCTGGCGTTCTGCTGAAGTGTTCCTTTGCTTTAAAAAGTCATTATGATTCTTTGTGTCAGTTCTAACGGGTTTTGGAGTTTTTATTACATTTTTGAGAGTCTTATCACATGTTGTCTTGATTCCTAAAGGTTCTTAAAACATGCTGTCTCTGTGTTTAAGTTGGGTTGCTTGGGGTATGATGATGTGTTTATCTGGCTCCAATACAGTCTACAGGTCCTTATGATGAGCTGCTTGGGGCCCTTTGGGTTTCACAAGTTAACAGCCCATAATTCTTGGGTTCTTGCAGGTCCTTTGGGTTCCTGTGAGAGGTTTTCTGTTTTTTGTAAATTGTCATTGGTTCTTATGTGTTTCTTAGGTTCTTACAGTTTTCAAAATTTGCTGCTTGGGTTTCTATAGATTCTCTGTTATACTGATGATCTCTTGATTGTGTTTTTAGGGTAAATTACAGATCATTATGGAGTTTTGCCTCAGTTCTTGTTTGTTCTTATGGCATGTTTACTCCTAATGGGTACTGTGGTTATGGTGTTATGCATCCCTTCTCCATCACCTGGTCAGGTAATCAGAGGAAACAGCAATCGCTAACCTCACTAAAACTAAACTAAAAAGAGCGATTTTGGTTTTTGTAACAACAAGATGTTTTCAGTCGAGGGGACTAGAGGATATCTTTATGAAATGGAGAGCACAGAGGAAGAACTTTTTTATACGGGCACAGGTAGAAAGAGGGCTAGTGAGCGGTGGGGTAAGCATAGGACAGATAAGCTGATCATCTGAGAGCCCATGTCCACAAACTTGGAGGCCCATTGTCAACAAAAGTGGGATTTGGTAACACAGCCTCTCCTGGACCTTTCATCAGAGATCTTTAATTTTGGTAAGTCTTCAAACTGCTGCTGTGTATTACTGCAAACACAACACTTTGTTGCAGCAGAGGGGTGAGTCCTGATGTCCAAATTCAAAACAACAAGTCTAATTTAGCAAAGGTCCATGCCGCATGATGAAACATGGTGAAATCTGACATTTGGCCATTACTTGGCTTTTTTTATATACATCTGGAACTCATACTAACAGGAGTAACCCATCTTCGTAGTATCCAAGGAGTTAGATTTATAAGAGTTTGTGCCCCAGTGACTGCTACCTGACCTCACTGGTCAGAATTTGTAGCTTTGTCCATCAGAAAATCAACACAGTAGTAGTTTAAACTAGAGGTCTGGTAATTGTGAGGGTTTCAATGGCCCCCTTTTCTTCTATGTATTGGCCCCCAGGGACAAAGCTTGCGAAATCCTTTATTGGCTCTAATATTTACAAGTGCAATGGACCTCTAGAAACACAACTTCAAAAAACCTGAACTAACCCTTTAACAATCAAAACACATTTAATACTGATTTTAAACTTTCATCTTTTCTAGTTTATCTTTTATCTGCAGCAGACTGAGTAGTATTTTATGAGATATTTCCCATTTCTTTAAGAGCATGTTCATTTCTTATTCTGTAAAGTCTGTTGTTTAGATCCCTGCACATTTGCTCCAGTGCGGTTTGTGATTTGTCTTGAGGAATGGACCGTCCCTGAATCTGAGTGGTCAAACTTTGCCTCTCTCCGCTTGTGTGTGTTTGAGCGCGTGTGTGTGATCTAGTTAGCCCGTTATAGCAAGGAATGCACCCGCTCCTGAATCCAGCAAAAACCTCTCCCTTCTCGTCTGTGTGTGCATGAGAATGTAAGTACACGTCTGCATGATTTTGTGTATATGTGTGTATTTGTGCGTGTGTGTGTGTGCGTGTGTGAGTGGATGGAGAGAGAAAGGTTTGGAGAGGTTCCCTTAAAGTGAAATAGCCAGTAAATGTCCAAAATTTTTGCTTTTGTGCACCTTTCTTGTGGTTTTAAGGCGACATGATTCACATTTGAAAACACAGACGCACACAAACATCTTTAACCAAAAACAAAACTAAAATAGCAAACCACTGGAGCTACCAGCCAAACAAACTCATTTAGGCTACTTGTGATTTACACATGCACCCAGCCTTCGACACAACACTGCCATGATTCAACTCTAAGTGACTTCAATCTTAATTTGCGTCATACATTTCACATACACATGTAACGTCATTGACAGAAGTAGGAATGCATGCACAAACATCCACCCACACACCGACACACGCAGCCATTTCCCAGGGGGCTGCAGCATGTTAAGTGCAGACTACGACTACTAACTACAGAAAGATTTATAAACAGCATCAACTTTACCGTCCCCACTAAGATCTTCTGCAGGGTCCAGGAGAGCATGCAGGGAACGGGACGGCACAGGAGGAAAACACAGAAGCAGCAACGAGAGAGAAAAGCAAAAGAGGCAGAGCAGAGAAAAAAAGAGGGAGAGAGCGGTTAGAGCATGGAAAGCCTTGAAACAACACGAGTGATGTTGCTTGATCTGCAAAGCCAAACACAGAGAGCAGTTAGTAAGAATCCCAAATAATCTGCAGAGAAAAGGCTGAGTTCACAACTTTTATTAGTACACACACGGCGGCAATGTTTGAACTCTTGTTTGAGCGATGTACCGTGTTTGTATTGAGCCGTAAATATTTATGAGTTGAAGAGTTAATGTGACTGTGCTGCAGATGAAGCAGACTTCAGCATGTGAGTTTAAGTGCCGTAATCTAAACAATGATTAGACTGAGATCATTAGCACTGCTTCACCAAAGCTTTTCAGACACTTTGACAAAATAAGTTAAATCTGTGCAGAACTTTACAGTAATAACTCTTGTACTCATTTAAGTTTAAGGGATGTGAAAATCTTTAAACAAAGAATGCAATTGCAAATCCAAGTCTGTTGATAAGTTATAATGGTTTTATATTATTTAAATACTAAATTGAAAGCAGCCCTTTTTCTTGTTTGTCTTTTCAAAAATAAGTTAAACATTTTGATTAACAGGATCTTTTCAGAAATGTATCAAAATAAATCTAGAATTTTAAACAGATACTAAGGCATTCACACATACATGTAGCTTTACAGAGCAAATAACCTTAACTCTCTGGTTCCAAATCAAAACTGAATCCATTATCGTAGGTTCTATGTGAGCAAAAAAAAAAAAAGGCACCTAGCCCATTAAGGCCAAAAATGGCCACAATCAAACCCAATTTATGCTGTTTTTTGATTTTTAAGCATTTGCATACTGTAGCATTAAAAAAAACAACTACTATTATAATTTGGTATCCTTTAGTTTGGGGGCCTGGATTCCAGTTTGCAGTTTCAACTATATTTCTGTAGAGTGCTCTGCTTTCGTATTAAAGTATCCCACCACAGAAAAGTGCAATTTGTTCAAGGGACCGAGAGGGTTTTATTCTTTAAGTTGACATAGCACAAAAAATAAATTAGCCGAAACCTTTGGTGCAATTCACTGACCCGGCCCATTTTAAACATGGGATATTTTTTTTATTTTAATTTTTTTTGTAAAATGAAAATCAGGGGCATATAATTGAAGAATAACTAAAAATGGGCATATAATTAAGAGTATAAGTTCTGAAGATAAATATATATATATATTTGATTAACTAACAAATGCAGTGAATGTAGAAAATAACACTGATATAAAAGAAAAAAATATTTATTTTGAATTAGTTAATTTCTGATGGCCTACTTTTGGACATAGTGCTCTATGAGTAACTCTGCTCTGGTAAGTGAGGATTAAATAAACAGAGATACAACCTCTCCCTGGTAATGAAGCACTGATAACTTCAAAGTACATTTTTGGGGTTTTGGGTCACATCCTTTAAGAGTGGTTTCAGGTTTCTCATCAATTTTTCTCAAACAATACAAAATCAACAGATTTCCCAAAATGCCAAATTAAGTGTCTTATTTCGGCACATAAGCAAAGCAGAAATGTGAGAAACCCTTCAATTCTTCTATTATTGCTTCTACTGACCTTAGTCAAGCGATGAAATTTGGTTACCTTTCACCTCAGATACCAATTTTGTCAGCTTACCATACTGCTATACTGATGCGATTGATTTTGGGCAACTTACAATGCTGCTATTGTTTCTTTGTCATTTTTTTATGCTTCCATTAATCTTGGTCAACTTCTATTGCTGCCACTGACCACTAAACAGGTTGTGATGTTCCCACTGAGTATATTCCCCTGTATTATATCTATATTATATAAATATACAGTATGTGTGTATTTGGATGTGCTAACACACGTCTGTACCAAACCTAACAGGGGTTTTGCTCTATACCTGATTTATCTAAAAATCTACTTAGTGTTCAGATTACATTAAATAAATACAATTATATATCAATAAATACAAAATATATTGATTGTTTATGGTTTTTAATGAGAGAATGTTTAAAAATGTCCATCTTTTAAAGACACTGTCAGCAAGTTTTTTTCTCAAGACTTTATTGGTCAGACTTAAAATTTAATAATCAAAATACCCTTTATGATTTTATTTTTTTAGGTCTAATTGTAATATCATTTAAAATGTTAGAGGCAGCAAAAAACACACAAACAGTTATAATAACTAAAGGAGTTATGTTGGTAGACATAATAAGACAGGCAGTCTAGTGGGAAAGAGCATCTTCAAAAATTACTTTTATTGTGATGCAGCAAGAAGAGGCCAAAAATTCAAGAACATTTGGATTTTACAAAATACTACTAAAAAAAATAAAAATGTAATAAATATGCAAGTCTATGGATTAAAGTACTTTTAACACTTTCCTAGGTCAAAGCAGTGCTATGATACTAATCAAGAAAGATGAGAAATACCAATTACAATCATAAAAGACCCGAATATTTTCTAAAAGTTTAAAATTATGTTTTTTTTTCTTAAAAGTCTCCATTAGTGCCACAGAAGCTTAGGCATCAAAACTGGCATCTCATACCATCGCATCACAATTTTTGAGGACACGCTTTCCCATTAATTGTCCAATGAGAGCCAAGGATACCATTGGGAGGCGAATCTGAACAGAAGACAAAGGGGAGGAGGAAACGTCGTGCCTTGGTTGGCTTAGAAGGTGCTGATGTCCCAAGGTCTGCAGCCAATCAGGCGGGAAAGGAGAGACCAGAGGGCGGCAAAAGAGAGTGAATGAAGGAGCCGATATGAGGGAAGTCGACGGAAAGAGCAGGAAGTAAACAAAAAGAAAGGAGGAACAGAGGGGACAGGGAGAGGCCGACCCACCAGAGAGGAAACAATGAGAGGAAAAAATGAGAGAGGGAAAAAGCAGATGTTGGAGCTATGGAAAGACAGAAAGATGGACAGAAGTCGAAGCCAACGAGGCTCTCAGTCTCCTTTATCTTGTGCCTCAAACATTCGTGAGTGTGTTTGATTTATTTCCTACCTGAGACAGAGATGGCTCTGACTCCACTCCGTACAGCTTCTAACTTCTTCTCATTGTTGGAAACTCTTGAAAGGAGAAAAATGAAACATATCATGACAGTCAAACCACTGATCAGCCTGCATGCAAAACAAACATACCTCAAACTGAAGCCTCTGTGATATTCATATGAAGGTTTTTTCAAATCAAACAGTGCTTTGTCAAAATCTGCCACAGCCAACTGGCTTTTAGATTATCTCTGAGTTTGCTGCGGTTTATCTACCCTTTACATCTGACTATGATCTTTGCATCATAGACCACAACCAGCAAAAGAAACTCAGAGTTAGAGCCTGAAAGAAAGAGGAGGGGACAACCCTAGTGTTTAAAAACCCGAAGTGGAAAATATTTGGCTCCTAAACTTATCTCCTTATTTGACCAGAGACTCTGGAAGAGAGACAGAGGAGAAAAGGGAGCAAAAGAGAGAGAGCAAGATTTGAGCTAAAATGAGTCAAAGTGAACAAAAAGTGTTTGAGTAAGACGAACTGACAGTGAAATGTGAACACATAACGTTTAGGCTCTGGCAGCCGAAGACAAACACAGTTAAATCCAAGTAGCAGAAAGAGGGCAGGGCAGAAATCTGAGCAAAAATTCTTGAAAAGGCTCAACGTCCAGTCTATGTTTGTTTTTCATGAAGAGTTAAAGCAGCACATTTTATGGGTCAGTAGTTCAGGAATGAACCTTAAATGAATACGTCATCTTTTCTAGCATTTTCACCATCATCTAAGATGAGGTGAGGTAAAATGTCAATTCAAGACCACCGGGCAGTAAGTGGAGCCCATTTTTTATCAGGGATACAAGTAAGTGGATTTTTTTTAACCTGCATCTAATATGCCAATATTTTCAAAGTCATTTCAGGTGATATACATATCATATATACACATTTTTTGTGATACACACAAATTCTCCATTAATGTAAGATTTGACCTGTTCATCATACAATGACTTTGGTTTGTTACAGAGAGGAAGAAAATATTGATACATTTTTCCAATATCACAGCCAATATGTGCAATAAATACAGCCAGATACAGACTGTAAAAACATAAATCTTCAAATCTACTGATACTGTTTAGTGTTTGTAATATCCAGCCTCCCTAGCCTCTTATTTTTTCAAAACTCAGGTTAAAAAAAAGCTGATGATTGAAAAAAAATGCTTGTCAATTTTCCTAATACAAACCATACAACTGAAAAAAATATACATTAATCATAATATTGAACAAAAACAATATGAAACATCTGGGAACAAAGACTAATGCTTTGGCCTGTATCACTTTTTCTTTCCAATATCCAACAGTAGACCTAAACCAACAGCATAAATTCAACCAACATTGAAAGTTCTTAAAAACTTACCCCATTACTGACTGAACTACATCATCATGATCATGTCACCCTGAGAGTAAGTCTATACCAGATTCAAACAACACATGACGGTACGATTCACTCAATTTGTAATAAGCAGAGTTTCAGACATGCAAAAAGTTTTTATACTTTTTTTCTTAACTAAACCATTAAAGCCTTGTTGAAATTCAGAATCTTGTTGCCTTCTCCCCAAAATGAGCAGCAGAAAATGTATTGAGATACAGAGATGAACACATAAGAGCCAAGCAAGTCAGAGTCACAGAGCACTACGAGTCAAAGCATCTACGACATGAGGCATCTGCCTCAAACGCTCCCACAGACCCACATTTTCCACCAAGAACCTCTTTAACCCATTTCAAGACAAACTTAGGATGGAAAATAAGAAAAACTCTTGTCTTTGAGTCCCAGAGATTAACACTGTAGCTCCATGTGGATTTAAAATGAATACAAATACTGTAGTACAAATAAAGACAAAAAAACAATCAAACATCTGAAGATACAATGACAGCTTTTCAAACACTGCCATTAGTGGTTAGGCACAAAAAGAGATATGTGCTTACTTTGGGATGGAAGGTAGTGCTCTCTCCCCCTCTAGAGGACAAAAACATGAAACATCTGGATGAGTCCGATTGATATAAAGCATATTTCAGGTTTTGTGGGTAAGTGGGTAAAATAGCAATAACATGAAGGGCTTCATAAAAAATATCACACATTCTAGACAACTCAATACGCTCTTATATGACAGTGTTACATAAAGTACATCATAAAACCATATTCCTATGAAGTTTTGACATTTAAACATAACCTAAAAACAGAATACAACCATTTTAAAATCATTTTGGACCTATATTCAAGTAATATACTTCAAGGGCAAGACATTCAATGTTCAAACTGATAAACTTTATTGTATGTTTTCCAATATTCTCTCATTTTGAATTTGATGCCTGCAACACGTTCAAAAAAGCTGGGACAGGGGCATGTTTACCACAGTGCAACATCACCTTTCCTTCTAACAATACTCAATAAGCATTAAAAAACTGAAAGACTTCTGTGTCTCAACAGTCCAGGGTCTCTGTTGTCATAGTTTGAACTTCACATTGAGCCATGCATTTTCAGTGGGAGACAGGTCTGGACTGTAGGCAGGCCGGTCTCAGACCCACACTCCTTTACTCTGAAGCCGTGCTGTTGTAACTCATGCAGAATGTGTCTTTGCATTGTCTTGCTAAAATAAGCAAGGAGGTCCCTCAAAAAGACATCTCTGTTAAGGCGGCATATGCTGTTCTAAAACCTGTATGTAACTTTAAGCATTAACGGTGCTGTCAGAGATGTGCAAGTTACCCATGCCATGGGTACTAACACAACCCAATTCCATCTAAGATGCTGACTTTTGAACTTTGTGCTGATAAAAATCTGGGTGGTCCTTTTCTTCTTGAGCCTGGAGGACATGACGTCCATTATTTACATAAACAATTTCAAATGTGGACTCTTCGGACCACAGCGCACTTTTCCACTTTGCACCAGTCCATCACAGATGAGCTCGGGGACGGAGAAGCTCGAGGTGTTTCTGGGTGTTGTTGATATTTGGCTTTTGCTATGCATGGTAATGTGCTATCTTGCACTTGTGAATGTAATGGTAAACTGTGTTAACTGAAATTTGTTTTCCAAAGTGTTTCTGAGACATTTGGTGATATCCTGACAGAATGACGCCAGTTTTTGATGCAGTGCTGCCTGAGGGGTTGAAGGTCATACGCGTTCAATGAAATCCCTAACTCTGTTACAACTGTATGTTAAGAAATGCTGTTTTAGAACTGTTGGACTATTTGCTCACCCAGTTATTCTCAATGTACTGGACCTCAGCCCACATGGTGTGAATGACTGAGCCCGTCAGGGATGTCTAATTGACCTGTTCCCCTGTGGAATGCTCCAAATAAGTGTTTTTGACCATTCTTCAACTTTTCCAGTCTTTTGTTGCCTCTGATCCAGTTTTTTGGAATGTATGGCAGGCATCAGATACAAAGTGAGGGAATATTTTGCAAAGAAACGAATGGGATATCCCGTTTCCTACCTTTCTGCACTCGAACAATAAAGGAATGAGTTTCCATGGAGATGAGTCGACAGTAGCCGTCAATCAAGTCAGCCAAGTTCTCTGCCATGTTGAGCGATGCTGTCGTTACTGTAAGAGGCTACACACGAGAGGCTTGTTACAAAGAGCCGTTATTTGCAAAGACATACACACTCGTTAACTCTGACACATAACAGTAGAGAGGGGGTTTCCAGCTTCCTCATGTCGGGGAAAATCCTCTCTCTCACACAATAGTCCCGTCTCTGTGTGTGCAAATCCAGTACTTGAACATCTGCATGTGTAACTCTGCATGTTACGGAGTCAACCCTTTGTGTGCAAAATTGAGGTGCAAGATCTTAAAATAGAAAACCTTACATACACACACAAAGGGACAAGAAATCCAGGTCCAGGCACTCAGTATGGTTGGCATAGGGCCTACGATGCAAGCCAATGCAATTGATGTAATCTTTAATGTTTTTGGTCCTACAAATTAAAGAAGCTTTCACATGTTTCAAACAATATTACGTGCCTGTACCTGGATAAGTTATGCCCACTTTTAGGGGTTATATATATTTTTCATATTCTACATATTCGTTAATTCATGCACAGGTTTTTTGTGCATGTGGATCTGTTGAAACATCACCTCGTGTTTTTTGTCACAATAAGTACCACACACTATTTTTCAGACAAAAAAGAGACTTTAAAAGATGGACAAAGCATCAGACAGTGATGTAGTACCTCAGCAGCTCCAGCTACATTGAGCTGCAGCATCCCCTTCCTGTCCTTCTCCTCCATGGCTGAGTACTGGATGGACTGAACTTGGTTGAAATTCGCTAAATGGGTGGGCTAAGGACAAGAACAGAAAGAAAATGACATTTGAAATGAATTATTTCAATGCAATCTAATTTTCTTGACAACCAGGGTTTTCTGAGAGCTTGTCACTTTGGTCCAAGAAAAAGAACTTTCTTAAATTTCTTGAGGAAAATATTCACACAGAGAGAGAAAACTTGAAGTCTGAGGAAAGCCAAAGCCATGTTTTAAATTGACAGATGTGAGTAATTTACTAAATACGAGAACTCACTGTGGATCCTTTGTCAGTGAGGTAGCTGATCCCTTCCTCCGGCCCGATAGCCAACTCAACCTGGATCACCCAGCTAGACTGTTGGAGAAGAAAAAGAGGATGAAATACGGTTAAACAGAAGGAGAGCAAAGAACCAAGATGCACAGCACAGTAGACAGGAGAAAAAGCTTTCCAAGGGAGTCTACACAGAAAAGTAAAATTATTTTATCATTTCATAATTCCTAGGTTATGAAAAACAATAATAAAAACTTAACCATGATCTTGCACATCATCAGATTTTGTAATACCTAAAGCCACCAAATGGGGGCAGCCTAACATCACAGACCGAAGCTCTCAGAGTGCATCAGGACACAGCAAAATCAAAATTAGAAGTCAGAAAACCTACCCCAAGGGCACATTTGAAGCACTCCTTGTCGTATCTGTAGATGGGAGCAAGTATTTCCAAGAACTTGAGGATGCACTGTTCATCATTGAGATTAGCTACCTGCTTGAATGTCTGCTGAATCAGCTTTCGGAGCGTTTTGGCCTAAAAAGAGACGAGATGACAGGATGAGAAAATGTAAGAATTCAAAATAAAGGCACAGACTTTATTAGGAGTGACCCCAACATGTTTAGAATCCAATATATTGTTCAAAAGAGCCTGGATTGCTTGCCAATGTTAGAGCTACTCTACAGCTATCTGTTGTGTAAAATGTCATTTTTACTCATTATTTGTCTTTTTTTGTGCAAATAAATAATGCCATCAAGCATCTCTTAGCATAAATATGTACTGATTGGTACTTTTAATTAATCTATGAAAACAAGTTCAGCGTTCTCGTTATCTGCTTGAAAAAATTCAAGGAGGACTAATTTATTTCTGGAGGCCACTGGAGCTTCCCAAATAGCACTTCTCTCTTGTTCCAGTAGTTTAAAATGAGCCCAAAAAAGTGTGGCAGCATTTCGGACAAGGTAAAAAAAGATTCAAAATGAGAAATGTAACGCATGTCAATACCTTTTGTTTTCTCATGACAGCTAACGCAGCCCTTAACTTAAAATGGATAAGTGGCCCACAAGTTCACCTATGAGGCTTTTATTAATGAGCATGCATACTTTCCCGGTACTGTCAACAAGCTTCAGTCCAACTACATGAGAAAAATGATTCACATAAATTAATATCAGGGAAGGAGTTGTTTTCCCAAGTCTGGAAGAAAATGGTTGAATTAGATGGTTTGTTCCTCATGTTGAAAGAAAGAAGACATCTGATAATTAGTCAATAACTCAAAATTTAGAGTCATGTGACCAGCAAGTCTGATGGGAAAATAAGTTATGGAGCAGAGCTGTCACCATTAAGGACTAGGAGTTGCTTTCATATTCCTCCTCAACAAAGCAGTGCACGTTCACCTCATTTGGAAACTGCAGGAAAACTGTATGGTTAATTTTAAGTGAAAGTTGGTATCCCTTGAAAAGAGCTGGGAAACATTTTAAATAGCCCAAAACAGAAACAGAAACTGATTAGTGGTCCCATAGAAGAGTTTCTAGGGTGATCAATAAATTAAGGTCACTGATGTTCTGCTCTAGTTAACTAAAAAAATCAGGAAGGATTAGAAGAAGAGGTCTATTTGGGGCTACTGTCTAATGTAAACTACCAGAAATACAGAGCACCTGGCAGCATTGACTTGATTTTGATTTTCTTTCTTTCTGAACTTTCCAGCCCTTAAATTTTGAGTACTTATCACAATTTATTTCCGTGCCATTATATATGTCAACAAGTGTTACAATTTTGTGGCTAAAAAGCACTCAATTTATGCATGTATTCTTACAATAGTTGATCAGTTATAACATTGTAAATAATTTAAATTTTTTTGTTTTTTTATTGCAGGTTTCTGGCCTGGGCCCTCACTTTTACTTTGGGGAACTGGTTCAGTACATCCAAAAAGTCTTTCATTAAAATATACTGATAAAAACACCAGATTTGTTTTTTATACAGCAGAAAAGATGTGTTACTTTCCCATGAGGAGCTTTTTATTTTAACTATATATACATACAGAAAGGAGGTAACCAGGATATGTACAGCATGCACAGAAGTAGATTTTAAGCACTAAATAAAGCCTGATATGTCAATCAAACTGACCCTGCCACCTTACTAGGTACTGAACAATATCCTAACAAAGGCATTGTGGTAGTAAACAGTCAACATTAAAGACAGGTCTTACATTTTGCATCACAGATCATAAGCGTGTTGAATGTTGATGGCTTCACACTCAAACACTCAGACCTATTTTTTTTCTGTTATATCACTGAAGAGTTGACAGATGGAGAGAAACAGAAAGAAAATCCATCTGGGAAAATTGCTTGGACATTTTAATCCCTTCTATACTTCATTACTCTAGACAAAGAAATGCAACAGACACGCATATACATTATCTTATATAATCCCTTTTTATCTAATGTAGATATAAGCACTGTGGAACCAATGTTTAAAGCTATTCATCCCTTATAAAAATGACCTTTTTAACCCTTTTGCCCCTTCTTGTGAACTCTCCACGTAACTAAGCTTTTATCAGTACTATCAAGGATGTTTTAGTGCTGACAGAAAACAGAACTGCATGTACAGTAAATACACATTTACAGTCACAAGCAGACATACTGTACCCACAATCCTGCTCTATAAATAGCTCCACATATATAGATTAAGATCAAGATTACAGGAGATTTAGTTCACTCCAGACCAGGCTTAAAAAAACATGTGTGGATTTGCTGCAGAAATTAGGGTCATTTTATACCACATAAATGGACGGTTCGTTATAACCACAAAGCAATTGATGACATTGATTTATCGACTTAATTTTGTCACACTAAATTGACCAGTCAGTGTCTGTTAAACCCAACAGGGCACAAAAATAAAATTATCTGACAGTGAGGTTGACCCCTCTGTGTGCACCAAACGTATGCAGTTTTTGGTAGCATTTGATAAAGTCCTTGACTGTAAATCAAAATATGAATATGTAGAATTCACTTTTTCAGATTCAGATTTACAGACTCCAAATGCCAGCTGTCGGCCTGTTAAGCCTGATGGAAACAAGAAACCTTAACACACACACAAAAACACACACACAAACCAAACAATCATAAGTTTACCACAATCATTAGAGCTCCTGAATTCATCTTTCTACGCACTTGTGATTGTGTGAAAGTGAGTGTTTGTGTGTCAGTCCAGCAGATGTCCCAGCACACAAGTCATTACAGAAAAACGTGTAGACGTTGGGCTCTTTGATAGCATCAGTGTTTAATTCCATGAATTCCAGGAGAGACACTATCCAACACACACGTTCACAATCACACACAGAGTCCACCCTTCCTGAGAGGAAATGTTGAGAGTGGCTCTCACCCTCCCATCACTGCTGCAGCAGGGCTGACCAGTTATGTCACTCTGGTCCACATACACAAACACACACCATGTGCTTCATTTACCTTCTTTAAAGGTCCCATGTCCTAGGGCTGGACAATTAATTGAAAAATCATGGAAACTAACATTTAGACCCTCTAATTGAAGTAATTTTGCTCATATTGATTATTTTGATTAATTTCTCTGTGTAAGTCACATGACCGCGGCCCCTCCATACAGTCTACGTTAACTACTGCCAAGAGTGAAGAACATGCTGCCAACATGGAGGAGACAAGTGCCAATCTATCAGGGGGTTGTAGCCAAGAAAACTATCGTCTCCATTGTTTGGTTTGGCACATTTTGGATTCTGTGCAGAGAACGTTGAGCAGAAAGAAGTAAAGTGTAAATACTGCAGGAACCATTTTGACGACTGTTGGTTATTATCTTTTGTTTATTATATAATGCAGGGAGTGTTCCCAAAGGGATTAATAAAGTACAAACTAATCTAATCTAATCTAACACCACCAGCATAGCATAAAATATTAGTTCATTAATTGTAACCGGTGTAATAGCTTCCTGGAGTTTATCATGTAACAGTCATACAGCCTTTACCTACATGTGTGTTTTCTGCTTGTTACGGACAGACTGTTTCAAACCCCTCCTCCTATCAGACATTATTATAAGCAACTAATCAGTGCAGCACTTAATATGACTTACTCAGAGCTCACTGCATACTATTCACCCTTAATGGCCCCCAAATACAAAGTTTTGCAAACTTAGCACATAAAAAAACAGGACCAGGTACACAAAGGAAACAGAACAATAGAGAAATGTTTAAAGAAAGAAAGAGTAAAGTGCCCAATCCAGCACTTAACCCAGCTGGACCGGATTGCTGCTCTATTCTCCCCTCCTCCCTCATCTTCATGCAGGGAGGATGAGAGAGGAGAGAAGAAAGAAGAGGCTCAATGGCTGTCTTGTAGCTTAATCTATGATTGTCAGAAACTGGTTTTATTACTTTTGACCTTAATCTACAGACTGGATTTAACTGCTTTATCTGACATCGCTCTAACAGTCCCTTATGTCCCAGCTCTCCCTGTATTCAGACAGCTTGCTTTTACCTTGTTTTATTTCTCTTACATATTTACAAGTTTAGAGTTCAAAATTAAATAGATATAAAGTTTAAAAGTGTATTTTCTCTTCAGCAGTAACAGGATATGTCACTGGTGATTTTTTTCTAAGATCGCTAATGTATGCATAAAAACTTAAAATCTTTTGAGAAGACAAATTATTTTTGTACTATTTAGTGGTGACCATGATATGCTTAGATTATTCTGAACCTGAGCTTATAATGATGGCATGTAGAGTTCCCCAAGGATCAGTTCTTTAACATCTTCATCTTTTAAAAATATTTTAATCTATACTCACACATCTCTTCCATCTTAAATTCTGATGCTTTATTTTAAATTTCTCATATTTTGTGTTTATTGTCTTATTCAGTTTTATCTTGGTTAGTGTGCTAAATGTCATGTCTTTTAGTTCTATTGTGTCACAATGTCATTTCCTTTCTAATTCTGTAAAGCAATGTAATGTGCTGTATGTACTTTTGGTGCCCAGTGATTTAAGTACCTTGCCTTTCCAAGATGTGGCTGCATTATCATCAAATGAGTGGGCACTGATCATTGAGTACATAAAGCTGAGAGAAATTAAGGAAACTATCAATCAGCCGAAGAAAGAACAGACTCCTGAGCTCAGAGTCAAGCTGTTACCTTCAACTTTTAAGCTCCATAGTTACCAGAGGTCAGTGTGGCTGAACCTGCTGCCTGGCCTGTCGATACAAATGAGCACACTCTGCTCTTTATTACGCTTTCAGCACTGCACACATCAGTCACCGTTTACTATCGTAGCCATCTGCTCCGTGTGTGTGTGTGTTGAGGTAGAGTCCATTGAGGGAGAATAATCCCATTAAATGACAACCATTCTCTTTCAGCGGAGCGACAGCAGCAATGTAAATGACAGCCGTGCTCTCTTTCTAACACAAAGCTATGTATGGGTCAGAGCAGATGTGCCACACAATCAACACTGGTGTCATTTTTTAACTGCTTATATATGAAGGAATTATGTGTATAAAAAACACAAGACTACATAGAACCCAGCAAGTTAATGTTAACATTCCAAATTGTTTATTTTCCTGATGACATAGATGTATTTATATATCTGTAACAGGGTAAAAACTATATGTTTTTGAAACTTTATTCAATACTGTAAAAAAAGAATTCAAACAGAAACTGTGCATAATTCTACTTGCCAAATAAAAAAAAATGTATGTATCATTGTTCATCATATTAAGATGAATAATAATAAAAATAATACATTTTATGTAAAAATGTCTTTCTCAACACTAAAGGACGCTTTATAGAGTGATTAAAAACAATTGAAATACATTAAAAAAACAGACAAAAGTGGCAGAAAGTTAAGAAGGATTGGAGAAAGGGAGAAAATGCAGGTTAGAACAGATGAGTATTTAGCTGCAGGTTTCCATCAGAAAAAGGGCTTGCAGATATTTGCTAATATCCAGTATGCTGATTTTTAAAAACTTATTTTGACCAATAGTAGTGACAGTATATTCACAGACTTGTCTTTCGGTTTTTTTCAGATAAGACCTACGCTAAAGTTGTCAACAACCTTGAATTTATTATACAAGCCAACAGAATTTAAGTCCAGATGAAGCAATGGTGTGATGTCACACTGGTAGGTCTATTCAGGGGGCAGGGGGAACAAGCTATTTCAGACAGGGTGAGGTTCCTTACTCCTATACTATATTCCTTTTTGACATGTGTGTAAAATCGTTATCATACATTGAAAACATGTAAAACATACTAAAGGGCATATAAAACTTTAAAAGGCATCTTAAAGTGTGATAGTTCTTTGGAACGTATAGTTTTGTTTTGCCGGTGTTCGTCTGTGAGCATGACAAATCAAAAACTTCACCCCAGCTTTGGATAATATTTCCAGGGAATGTTGGTCATGGAGAAGTGATTGAAATTTTGCCGTGTATCAAGGAATTTTTCCCCAAAAAATGTGTTTACACTGGGAATAATAAGGGCAGTTTTCCCACATTCTGATCACATCTCAGCTAACAACTTCAGAAAAGCCTCTGTTGAGGTTTGTGCTCTCAACTTTCCGTTTTAAAAATCATAGTAGAGGCATCTGCTTATTTAAGAGCCACAATCAGTGGTTAACAACCTGCTGTCAGATAGTAAGATCTGTGTGGCACGGACTAAAAGTGTAAGCCCTTTTAGGACCAGTACCAGTAAACTATGAACTGATGATGTGCTAAAAATGCCCATTTCTCCAGAAAATTTCATAACTTGCCAGTCAATCAATTATTCTTAAACTTAGGCATCAGTCTAGACATTTTTAATTGAGTCAGATTTGTCCGTTCGTGGATGTTTGAGAGCACATGTGTGTGTTCATGGCCTATAAAAGCAAGCCTCCAGGGAGTATGGAGTCATGTCTGCCAGAAAGAGAAGAGGAGCTATAGTAGGTATAGGGCAGCTGATGAGGGGGGAGTCTGCTCAGCTTGACAGACTTGGGAGGCAAAAGGAGGTGCACAATGGCGCCTCCTCCTCCCTCCTCATTGTTGGAAAGAGAGAGTGGGCTTAAACATGACCTGAGGGTCACACACACTCACTAACACACACACTGTCGGCTTCTCCCCCTCTGCTGAGCATCTGTCTGCCCGCCCGCTGACATCAAGACCTTTCCAGGTCACTAAGCTTTTCCTTCAAGCACACACACACACGTAGAGGCGCACACTGAGGCCCTCCATATAAACACGTGCCGTAAATTTATCACTGACACAGACACTGCTCATTATGCTCGCACACACGACCGTCACAGACAAACACCAACAGATCAAAACAAAATCCATTGAAGTACGATAGTCCAGCAAACTTCCTAATCTGACAAGAAAGCTAAGTATAACATCTGTATTATATAACTAGTATAACTAGTATTTTCTCATTTTTCATTCACAGAGGTATAGAATTAGAAGGTTTAAATAAAAATCCCAATTCTTCCTTTAGCTTATTCACTTAAAAATAAACTGCATAGGTGACCACATATATTAAGAGACTGTGATTTGTGATCATATATTAACGTCTGTCTAAGTCTGAAGACTTTTTAAGCTCAACATTTGGAATGAAAAGATTAAAAATCATGATAAATCCCCTGCTTTACTTAACACCAGGGTATCGGCACAAAATTCAATCACAACTTTAAAGACTTCAAGATCGTTTAAGGATGCCTTAAAGAAAAATCAATACAAAATAGTGACTTCATATCAGATGGTGGAGAAACCGCTCTTCTTTTGAGTCAAATGCAGATCACAGCCTCCTAAAACATACTGCAGCCTGTATTACAGGTGTTGGACTTGTGGATATGTCACTGAAGGTATAGATAGAATAAAATATAAAATACTAAACAAATGTAAAAGGCAGAGAATTTGAAAAAAGTCACACTGGTTACTGGTCTGATCAAATTTAACACTACTCTCGTTAATGACTCTTAAAAAAACACTTTTACAGACTTCATCAGGGATCTGCAGAGAACCTGCTTATACAGATCTTCTTGTATTGTTGGTAGAAAGGGCACTTTAATAAAGGTAAACTGTTTTATCAAGTTATCAAAGCCAAAAAGCTTTGATAACTTTTAATGAGACCTTATCTACACAACATAATGATATTTTTTTATGAGTGGTACAGAAAAATGTAGATTAATATTCTGCTCTAAAAAAGGTTTGGAAAAAACATTTCCCTTGATTATTTCCTCCCTTTTAATAAAGCCAATTGGTGTTGTATTTTTATATTGTTGGAAAGCCTTGTTTGTCACCTTTATAACAAGATACAGCTTGTAAGGACTGTGCGTATGTGGAATGAGCAACACCCCCCTAAATATTGAAAGCCTGTTCCTTAGTGAAGCAAGGGTGAGGAGCTGGTCTTCTTCGGGTGTTGTCTTCAAGGGATGCTCACTTTACAGTCTGTCTTTGGTTTCATCATTGTCAAAGATCTGGGTTTGAAGTTTGAAAACGGTACCATGGCTGACACAAAATAATGCTGTCACTCTGCGTACTGAAATAAAAGCTTCCAAGTGTCAGGATATTTTGGTACACTTCATAAATTCACATTTCTTACAAGTTCTACTTCATCATACAGATGACCAATCAGGCCTTCAAATATTATAAGTGCTTAAAGGTGCAGTGTGTAGAAATGGGCATTTTAGCGACATCTAGTGTTCAGATTTTGGAATGAGCCCATCCGTTACATCACTAAGCAACAAAGTGAAGACAAAAAAGAATCGTTAACACGGCATACTTTACAACAATTTTACAACAGTTATCAGGTGTGGGTTTTTTCATTCATATTTGTAACTATTATTGTAATAGATTACAGGTTAGTTAAGATGCCACATGCCATCCAGGTAGATTTCAGGACCAGCGGCCAGACTTGTATTCAAAAATCCCATTTCGCTCTTTTTGTCCTTAAAATCCACCCGACGACAACATGGCGGATCGTTATGTCAGCCTACATGAACGCTGCCCACGGTAATTTACATTTTTTAAAGCTTTTTCTAACTAAAATTAAAACAAACGTTTATGGGGATGATTGTACTCCTATTTTGACTTCACATACAAATAGAAACCTTATATCCAATATTCACAGTTTCTGTTTGGCGAAATGCTGCCAAATTCTACACACTGCACCTTTAAATCCCCTTTCATAATAGAGACATGATGGACCAATATAATGTGTCCAAACCATTTCATGGTATATAGCTATCCTGACTCACTTTATTTAATTTCTTATGCCAAATATTGACATTTTGACTTAAAAAGAGTTAGCTCTCAGACTTCTCTGATGATTTGACTCATATGGCCCTTTTCCATTAGCCCTACTCTACTCTACTCGACTCTACCCGGCTCTACTCTACTCGCCTTGTGCTGCTTTTCCATTAGCCCCAGTCGCCTGCCCAACGGGGTGAGCGGCACTGCGGTGACGTCATTTTACACAACAATCTGTGGCTTTTTGTCACAAACCGAGTAAAAAGGAAAGCAGAAGAAGGCTGCAGGTGGCAAGAAGAAATACCCCTTGAGAAGCACAGGAGAGTTTTGGAAGATATACAACAGAATGAAGCCGAGGACGAGAGCAATCGAGCTGCAAAGAAAAGACGTATGAGGGTAAGCTAATGGTAGCTACAGCTAGCATCTTTTAGTATCGATTCTGCTCGCTTGGAACCAGAGCGGAGTAGGTACTAAAACTAGCTTGTTTCAGGAGGTACCAGGCTAGTGGAAACATGCTGCAAATTGAGTAGGGCTGAATAGAGTAGGGCCAAGGAGTGCTAGTGGAAAAGGGCCAATAGTTTCAGAGTTTTGTCTGACCAGTTTATATGTTGGTATTTACGACATGAATGATAGTATAAAGAGGAATGGATGGTTTAAGGCAGAAGTGAAAGTGGGAGAAAAGAAAGGAGGCAGCAGGATGATGTTTGATCACAGAGAAGAAAAGTTAACTGAGAATTTACCAATGCAGACAAAACAATGCTGTACCATAAGTAGTCATGGCGGCAGTGTTGAGCAGTGTAGTCAACAGCCCCACTCATAGTGCTGTTTTTAACACTCCTGTGACCATTCACTTCACTTTGAATGTCATAGGGACAGACTGGTAGTACTATCCGTAGTATCAGAAGTTTAATATTGGCAAGAGTCACAACCACAAATTCAGGAGGGGGACAGGGGTCAATATGTGTTTGTGGAGAATGTGTCTTGTCCTGCTCCATCATACACATCTAAAGCCACGGCGCAGTTAAAACAATTCTTACGTCCTTGCTTATGTAAATGTCACAAGTCGTGGCAGAGCTTGGTTGTGGCACATTTGGACAAATGCACAGTGAATAGGGCTAAAGATAAAGCCAGAGCAGTAAAACATAACACAGAGGAATCCTGTCAGAAAATGGAAGACCATTTTTTATTTTTTAAGATTTTGATCAAAAACATTAATGGTGTTTGTTCCACCACACACAGGGGCTGACAACCACAAAAGAGCTGCTGGGCTGAGATTGAAAAGAAATTGAGTGTTAATCTGAAGGCAGCAAATGAGAAGTAGAAGAAAGACTGTACCCCCTCAAAGATGATTAGAAGATGACCCAACTCTAACTAAAGGGCATGTGTGAGCATGTGAGTAGTGGAAGCTGTATCCTCAAACTCTGTGTATGTTTGTAAATGGGCTGTTATTGTACTGTGGCGTTTTTGTTATCATAGGTCATGGGTCATACAGCACTGTGTTTCCTTTTTTTAAGTTGTCCTGCAATTCTCATCCATATAAATGAAACAAGGTCAAAAGTTTCTTTCTGTCTTGGGGGTCAACAGCCCTCCATACATTTTTATTCTCTTCTTCTTTTTACCCAAGTTCACCAGCACTCTTCGTCTTCTCAGCGCAATGCAGTCCAGACCAAAGCCAATCCACACAATTAAAAACTGTCTCATAGAATCTCTTTACAAATCAATGACGCACTCCATAAAACTACTAGAAATGCACTCAGACAACCCAGACCTCCACCAGCGTCACATTCTTCATCCATATTGTGATTTTCAGAATAAATATTAGTCCTACCTTTATTTCATCTAAATATTTAGATTCCTTGACCATGAAAACGTACCATTAGCAATTGGATTCATAATGATATCTATTTTAGTTCAGTAGTTATTCACGAAAATCCCATTTTACATCATGGCGGATCCAGACGGTGATCCGGATCACTCCCAAAACCTAATCATTTGTTCCTTGTCCCAATCTGGACATTTCCTGAAAATGTCATCACATTCTGTCCATAAGATTTTCAGTTAAGTTGCCAACAGGGAATAAAACATACAAACTAACTAAAAAAAAAAACTGACGCCGGCAATAACATAACTTCCTGGCAGGGGTAACAAGGTACCAATACTTTTGGAAATAGAGATAATATACTAAAGCAGATGGGGCGATGTTATAACAGCTGCTAAATTAAGTCAGGATACTAAATCATTTGGCCAGATCACATCAATTCTGAACAAGAAGCACTCTTTCTAGTGTGACTGAATTGTTCCCTACGGCAACTCAGGCATATTATCAGCTGTGTTCTTACCATGTTATCATCCTCACAAATGTTATAATTCTTACCTTGACTGAATCCAGCAGGTCTTTAGGGAAAAAACGCCTCAAACCAACATCTTTCCTGGAAAGAGAAACACACAAGCATGTTTATAATGCCGTAATTACACTGAGGAATGCTAAGTGAAAAGCATTTTTGTGTTGATCTGAAGTCAGCAGATTATTTTTCTTCTCAAGAGAATGTACCAACAACAGCTACAGACAGATACAGTTCTACAGTCAGACAGCTACAGACAAGAAAAAGAAAACTGAAACAGAGAGTCATGATGAAGCGCTGACTGCTGAGCACTGCTCATCTTTTCCTGGGAGACTGGGCCGAGGGAGAAATGGAGAAAGAGAGCGATAGAGAGAGGAGGAGAACAAAGAGATGAGCCACAGAGACAAAGAAGGATGAGCAAAGCTAAAACAGGAAGCGAGCTAATGATTCAAACTCCTCTGGAGAAAAAGGGAAATGGGGGGAGGAGAGATCAAGAGGAGCGAAAAGGCTGTTGGATTACATCATCCTTTCCCCCTCATCTTCTCTTAAGTCTGATACAGAAGTGTGGTTTTATGGAGAGGAGTGACTCTGAAGTGCAGTCGCTCTCCCAGCCACACTTGGATATTGTTCATTTGGACTACAACACCAAGGATGGGAGACTGTTGTTTGCTGGATTTTTGCCTTCATTAGGTCTACACAGCTGAGCTGTGGGGGCCAATTAAAAAGGTGTAAATGGGTTAAGGAGTTTCCTCAGTAAGTGCTTTTCCTTTCTTGTGTTTATTTCAAACATAAACTGATATCATTAAATTAAATAAAATAACATACTTATTCTGAAACTTTGGGAACGCTTAAGAACAATCTAATTATTACCTCCAGAAAGGAGAACAAAAAGTTCTCCACAGATTATGATTAAATTTTCAGGGAATGTTGGTCATGGCACAAGGAAAAAGTAATTTGATTTGGCTGGTGATCCCAATGTGGATGCGATTCCAGGAAGTTTTTTCAAGGATTTGTTAACATTGTGAGGTAGGGCAGTTTTTCTTGAGCGAAAAAGGTGTAACTTAAGACAAGTGAAATATAGATTAACGTTTTGTGGAGTTTGTAAGCATATCATGCCTCTTAAGCTCTCCCTAATACTATAAAGAAAATGAATATCACAGGGTTATTTGGTTCAAAGTAAAGCAAAAAGAGGGGAGAAAAACAACAGTCTTGTAACCAAGCTGGTGGCTAACGCTTTTGCAGGACCTCATTTAGCAGCTGCTATCTGAAAAGGGCCGACTACCCAAATTGTGAGCCAAACAGCCCCTGATGGCCAACTGTCAGATCAGCCTATCAAAGCCCCCACGGCACTTTCCATCCCCCTCACTTGTTGGTTTAAAAATGCAACAGAGAGAAAAGAAAGAGAAGGAAGTAAAGGAGAAAAGCAGAGAAAAATAGAGGATGAACTAAAACAAAAGAGAGACAAGTGAGAAAACTGAGCGCATGGAACTTGAAACAAAGAAATATTGGTGAGAAGACAGAGGGTATTCTTTGAACTTAATTGGAGAGCTCGTTAGGCTGACGGACAGAAAGAAAGACTTCATTCGAAGAGGGCACGTCATTAGAATGAGTCTGAATTAAAACTACAGCTCATTAGGGACCCTGTTTTTTCATTTTCCTCATCAAGCAGGGAGCCAAAGCAGAAGGCTAGCACTGACAGAACAGCCAATCTTATGTAATTCCACAAAAGTTAGTGATTATGATGAGATGGTTGAATTAACAGAGACCGTTTGCACCAGTAAATAGTATAAACATTTCAAATCCCAGCTGGAGAGAGATTTATGTATCACAAAAGTTGTAATCAGTATTGAAAGGGAGCTCCCTTAAGCTCTGTGCACCTGAAGAAAATACTTACTCTAGTAACTCATAGTTGGATTTCTTGTCCAGGGCGTTTCCTCTCATCTCCTTAAAGAACCTCCTGGTGGTGAAAATAGTGGGATATGGAAAGAAAACAAGATCAGCTCATTTCTTATCAACTGCAACATTAACATCTTGTTAACTGTGTCGTTCATCATTTAATATTTAACTCTAGGGACTAAAATGTGTTTAAAGTATGGTGAATAACATTACTAGTCCGTGGCACTGTGTGAAAATTTAACGCTTCTTGTTGTTGGTATCATGACGCAGGACTCCCCTAACTCCCCTCTGCTTAAATAGAATTTTGTTTTGCTGCTTGTAACTGTCTCTAGGATAAAATGAATCTCCTAATCTCCTAACTGTTAGAAAAAGCCACAACGAGTCCAACAGCTCTGTCACCACTGTCGTTCTTCTCCTTTGGTTTTGTGAGAATGCCAACATACTTCTGGGCAGCTACACTATGACAGTGGGCCTACCTTAAAGAGGTACTGGTACAGTTTAAACTGTAATAGAAAACTGAGCAGGTAGAATCCAAACCGTGCAGATACCACAAATGAAGAAGCACAATCAAACATGGTGACTGTTTAGATTTATGTATTGTGGCTGACATGGAAGGGAACAACTGTATAAAAACAAAAGTGACTAGTGGTCAAAATATTTTTGGAAAAAACTTTAAACAGTCATAGGTATGGTTATTTTGGGGCTCAGATGATGTCCATGTATAGGTGGGTACTTTTGAAATTTTAGTTTTTCACTTTGGCCTTTTGGACCAATGCAGTCTGTGTGTTTATTCACAAAAAATGCTGTATAAAAAAAACTTCAGTCTGGGTGAAAAATTGAGACGGTCACGTATCTAGAAAAACAGTGTTTTGGGCTTGAAATGTTACCCTGTGCATTGTTTTCTTCTATGTGGGACTTAAAAGTGCATCGTCTTACCTCTGTTTATAAAAGGGTTGTGCGATACTGGAGTTTACTGAACCTAAGCTGCTTTCATTGTAGCTAACTGAACTATTAAAGCTAACTTGACAATTAAAATGATCCCCCACTATGCTGCTGTTCACATTACACTACACACTACAAACCCTTTTCATCATTTAGGATTAGACCATCTGTTAATAGTCTATAGAGTGGCATTGCTGACTGGAACCTTTTGCTGCCTTTGTCTGCACCTGCCATGTTTTTTTTTCCAGAGATGTTGAAACTGGAGGAGAACTCTCTTACATTTCTTTTTTTTTCAATAAAAATCAGCACAAGCACATTCATCTAAAATGAAAACTAATTAAGGAGCGTTTCCAACAAAGAAAAGTTTTTGGTTGTTCAATAACAACCTGAGTAGACTAAATGAACGTAACTGTATTGCCAGAATGAAAAGTTAGCATGGTGCTGGTTCTTTTGACTGCAAGTCCACTAAAAACCTGTGGGACTGTTTTGGATCAAAGCTCCTGTGATGAACAAAAAATTAAGAAACTTTAATGTTTTGTGACGATCTTACAAACAAATCCACTGTTCACGGTTTAATCAAGGTCAAATCTAATCAGCAAGGGTAAAAAGCTATGGAACTACAACCAACTTACAAGCAACTACTATATATACGAAGCATAACATCATTTTGTGACCTTTCCTCTTAATAAACAACCAAATAAGTTGGTTCTTATGGCAAAAGTGTGCAAATTATGGATTATAAAAGAACAATCAGAACTCTGCATTGGGTCTCCAGTCTCTTTTGTAGCCCTTATTAGCAGTTAGTTAGCAAGCGTACTTTTAAACACACAACAATGATTATAGATTCAAAAGCAGACAATATCAGATGTATTTAGGTATCTCCAATCAAAAGTTAGAATCTTATGTGTGTTCATCACAAACTTTATTGCAGGCATTTATCCAAAACTGGTATTCTGGATCTCATATAGTTTTGGGGTCTAGAACCAGGAAGTGCTGAATGCTACCTCACTTCCATGTATTTGGACTCTTTTCTGCACCATTTTATTTGAGCTTAAGTTGTAAAAATACATCCTTATATCCTCAAAATGAATTCTAATTGTTTATATGATCGTAGAACATATTACTTTAGGTTTTTTCACTAAAGTGCTATAAAGTGTGAGCATGTCCAACCTTATCTCCAGACAGCCAAGTTTGAGAGCTACATCTTGTTCCACCTGATCCCCGATCTCTGTCATGTAGTCGTTCTGCACCTGGGAGACGCAAAAACACATTACAAAAATATGATTATTGAATTATGTATGTCTGCAAGCAACAAATGTTCTTCACACATTTGCACACACATACACATATCCCCTCTGACCTAGATTACCACAAGGCTAACACACGCTGTTTTCATGCAGCACCATATGTCTCAAGCTGCAGGCAGAAATCTGTTTGTGACTCGGTGCCGTGGTGTATTTGAGACTCTGTGTGAGAGTACCTGGTGGTAGAAGTAGTTTAGAGTGGGTTTGTCTTCTGTAAACTGCTGAACGAAGCCCTTTGGAAGATACCGGATCCTCAACTCATACCTGAAATTGATGAGAAGAAAAGAAGAGTGAGTTTTTGTTGTTCAGAGCTGCAGAAACAATTGTAGTTTTGTAACCTCAACAGCAATTGCTGGTCAAAACCTCCATATTGCAACACTTTTAAATTTACCGGCAGGAAAGTGTGGAGGTGTTTTGTATGTTTAAGTTTTCTTTCACTTGGGTTGCCGCACACTTTCTGCAATCAGGTTTGAAAAAGTAAAACATTTCAGTCCAAAACACTGGGTCAGCAATGTCAATATTTCATGTTGGACCTAGAGGGTTTTCTTTCCATCATCTTTCTGGCCACATCTTTCAATTCATGCACTGTAATAACAGTTTGTGCCTCTGCCATCTCATCATTGTTTTCTTTTCTTGCTCTCTCTCATTTTTCTCTTGAAACATATGCTTGATAAATGCTGAAAAGTGCAATGTGAGCAAGTAAAATCAACAATATAGGAATTATAAAACTAATACAGAAAAGAGCAATAAGAATCATGAACAAGACCACATTCAGAGAACCAACAAACCAACTCTTCATTGAACTCAATACATTGAAATTTAAAGATCTGGTTGCTTATATAACTATCCAAATTATGCATAAAGTTAAAAATCATAAGATACCAAACAGAATCCAAAGGTTTTTTCAACTGATGGAGGACAAACATCATCTTCGAGGAAATTTTTATGTTCAAAAAACAACCAGTGAGAACAAATATGAAACTTCACTGTGTCTCAGTTAAAGGAGTTACACTATGGAACAGCTGCAGTGATGAACTGAAATCACGTAAAACAATAGGTAGGTTTAAATTCATCTTTAAAACTGAAATATTAAACAGATACAGACTGGAAAAACAAAGAGAAAATCAGTAACATCATGGGTGTGTGTATCCAGTGATGTGTCACTACTGTCTTTGTTTTGAAATGTGTTGCTTTTGTTATTTATCTGAACTTGTTGTTGCTAAATATACTATATACTATGACCTGATGAGTGCTTAAGGGTAATCTTAAGTAAGACATTTTGAAAATGGATAAATGGTGGGACTAGATAAGTTTGTTACTTTATTCCTGCACTCTTTTCGAACTAAATCTGTCATTTTTTTCTGCAAAGATTAATGATAGTTTGCTTACTATGATATTCTGCTGTAGTGGATTTGTATAGATGTATACGTATGTACATTTCCATTTAAGTTTGAAATAGACATTCATTCATACTATACAAACAAGACAGTGTTAAGTATTCAGAGATTTCTCCATCAAAATGTCAACTAAAAATCCAGACATCTCACAGGTAAAAACAAGAATTTGAAGACATCTTCTTGTAGTGTCATTGTTGTGTTATTGTCTAACAGTATGTATGTTATTTGTAGTGTGTCAGTATGCTGTCTCTTGCCATATTTTGAATTAAAATTCTGAATAAAGAAAAAAAAATGTCAGGACACTCTCTGACTGTGGACTGTTTCTGTCCCCTGCTTTCATATGGAGAATGTTTTACAATGAGCAAAAAAGTGTAAGAGGAGGGATGGGAGTAAAGAAAAAATGTAAAAATTAATCAGTGTTAAGAGTTTGCCAAGGAGTAAAATGCATATTTGACGAAAAGAGGAAGAGACAGAGCTCTTCTCAGAGAACACTGAGATGCAAGGATGCAAATAAGGGCACATCAGTGAAGGAAAGACAGACGGTGAGACTGCGATGTTTATTTAGTCAAACAAAGGAGGCATCTGCTTCTCTTCTCTCTCTGTCCACAGAGCAAAAGGTCTGCACCTCACAATGGCATTAGCGCCAAGAAGGTCACAATAAACATTATATACGGCGATGCATTAACATCCAAACTGCAAACACACACACGCAGCAGGGCCTCCTATCAGCATACAACAGATGAGTTTGTTGTACTACTGGTTGCAACAAATCACTCCTGTTGCTTTGCTTTACAAAGGAACAGACTGTTGTGAGTAAAAAGACAGTCACTCCGACTGAATAAATAAGGAAAATAAGTCCAATATCATGTGCACAGCTTGTGAACAATGAAACCAAAGTAAGTAAACACTAATAATACATATTACTGAAACAATGTACAAGCAGCCGAAAGAAAACAACCACATGATTCGAATGAAACTTCAATCATAAAAACAGCCAGACTAATGGACTTCTTGGTTTAGAAGTAAAACTTCAATGCACATCTGCTGAAGAACCTGAAGCTTGTTTTAATACAAACACTCATTCACTATGATGTTCAGTAGCTTCTTAATCTCATTTTAATGTTACTTTTTCTTGTTTCCTTGGTAAAAGTGTGTTTTAAGTGTTTTTCCCCCACTTTTACCGACTTTGGACAAGATTAGGGGGATAGTACCAATCTTGTTGATAGCCACCAAACAGAACCAAAGTATACTGTATAAGTCAGTGCTTCATTTCAGATTCAGAGATGATTGATCTTTTGCTTTCTCCGCTCAGTGAGCCATCTCATGTTGCCCCTTGACCAAAAAAGCAGCAACAAAGGCATCATCACAGTGATCAAGACATGGGTGAACATTATAAACACTCCTTTTTCCTCTTAAAAGCAGTCATTTAGGAACTGAACTATACTGACCCTTTAAAAATACTATGATGTTGCTTCCCAGCAAAAAACAGACATTATGCAAAGGTAGGAGAAATCAGAGGCCAGTTGAGTGAAACAAAGTAAGACTACCCTCTTGCTTTTGAAAAGGAGTTATGGACAGCAGTGTCAAACAGAGCTGCAATCACAATCAGCATCAGACAATAAACTTCATGTGACAAACAGAAAAATAACAGGCTTCTGCACTGTTAAAGGTTTAGTAAAGCTTATAATGCAACGTCCAAAACACTGTACTGTCCAGTGTTAATGTTGTAGGGGTGGGAGAAAAAATCGATTCAAGCATCATGATTTTTTGTTTTGATGATTTTTTTCATTTTAGTCTGTGTTAATAAGCCACTTTTAAATGCAGTTGAGACTTTTGAAGAGAGAGTATAAACAGCTGGTTAAAATATATTGCTGAATAAATCCTAAAAACGGACTCACATGTGATGTGTATTTTTCCTGATATCATCTGTTAGCATTATCATTGTTCATCTTTTTTGCTGGTGTTAAAAAAGCTAACTACAGATTGCAAAAATCGGCAATATCACAGAATCGCAATTTAAATCGGATCGGCACCTAAAAAAATCGTAAAAAATCGAAACAGGAGAAAAGCGTATCATCCCAGCCCTATAATGTTGACAGCCCTTTCTAATTTTGTTTTAGTTTTTTGCTGGGATTGGATATATTCCTAACTTTTCTGTACTTTCAACATGTTAAAATGAAGTCTGACTGGATTTAGTCTCTGTCAAACATTTAAGTCCAGTTTTTTATACGTTTGTTTTTTTTAGTTACAGTCTAGTTTTCTTCAGGGTAAAAATGGTTGATGAAAGCTGTGACAAAAATAAAAGTCGACAAAAAATTAACACTGGTTATGTCCTCTCTTCAACTTCGTATTATTCTTGAACCGTGTACAAAATAAAAGAATGACAATATGCTGAGTTAAAAAAAAACAAGATGATGAAGCGTATTGCAAGCAAATCAGAAAAAAAACATGATAAAAGTTAAAGAAGTTCGGCTGCACCGTTCTTATGAGATTACAATAACAGAAATAATATTAAAAACACCAAGACAAGGACATTTGAATAATCCCAATAACTTAAAAGATTGGTGCAGTAATGAGAACTAAAATGCAGAAATGACTTTGTACTGTTGCACTTCAGATACTCTTGTGTCTACGTCCATGGTATCTCTAAATAGTTATCAGTTAAATGCCCAAAATATGATCTGTGGTGGGTGGAAGCTTGCAGGGAAGGTGCATTTTTCTTCAATACAAAATACGTAAGGAGATGCCGCTCATGTGCATTTTACAGAATTAACACATCTTAAAGGAGCAGCTGAGAACAAGATGCTGAACAAGACAACAGAGTTAGTTGTGGACTCTAAATGATGTTTGAATAGTTATATTAAATACGCAGTTGACACAGCCAGAAGCTCTAAACTTAAGTAAGTTTCACTGAGAGAAGGCTCTTTTATAGAAGGTGAAATAGAATTCTGAATCTGTTTAAGTCAGTCAGTCATGCTGTAGCTTAATAAATAAGTCCAATAATAGAGTTCTCACGCCTCGAGCAACACCGCTTAATCGGGGAGAGCCCCTGAAATGCAGAATCGCAAAAACTCGTTTTTCAGCGGCCCCTGCGCATGGAGCATGAGCCTGGTAACAGGCGGCATGGCGAGAGCTGATTCAGCAAAACAGCCTCGCGCAGCTACTCCTTTCTTCTTCCTCTTTGTCAAAAACGTTCTAGTAGTACCTGTTTACTGTATATATGACAGGGACACGATTCTGTCAGCAAGAGAATCCCCTATTGCAGATTCCTTTGCAGTTCTTAGTTCCCCCGCTCCGCTGCTGCCTCCCGCATGATGGTATTGGCTGATGGCGTTCAACCACTATGCCAGCTACATTATATCGGTGTCCGCTGCCCAACAAATACTGGCTGACAGGAAAGCCTTCTGGGTGAGTAAGCTCATTCAATGACTGCAGGCCGCCTTGTCAGCCGCGCTCATAAGCAATAATAACTGATTATCACATTGGTTCACACACCTCCCATTGCTAGTTGATTAGCCTTTGTATTGAGGCTAATTCAGGCTTAGTTACAGAATGTATCTCCATCTAAAAAGGTGGTGGCCTGTTTGTTGAAGCCCATCACATTTATGCAGGGTTCCTGCACCATTTTAAAAGCCAAATTTAACGCTTTTAAAGACAATTTTAAGACCTCAAAAATATCAAGACCCAAAAATGTCATGACAATTTCTGTGGAAAAAATTAATCTATTTTATACGCTGTGCGCTGTGCTGGAAGCAACACAGGAATTAGCCTGGCCCCACAGCTGCCGCCACATACCGCTGGTGTTCATTTCCTCTCATGTGCAACTCGACGGCTTTGAGCCCCATAGTTCCTAAAGAAAAAGTCTTTTTGCAGAATTTACACATGGCGTTGCTGTTGTTGTTTTCAGCAGGGCCAACCACCTCTTAAATAAATCGTCTTCCATCCATTTTTCATTGAACTTCCCCTTCTCATCTTAGCATCTTTCCGCTCACCTCAACAACTGTGAATGGCGACACATCCTGCAGTCCGACATTGTATGACACGTACCGTAAAACACCTATTAATCGTTCAGAAGAGGTTTTACGGCGGACTACCGCTCAATCTCATATTTACTGCACGGTAAGTTAATGAAACACAGTGGGCCACAGTGCTTTCCCATCGGCATTAAACGCAGCGTCTGAAAATTTAATACCCACAGCAAATTTATGGTAAATTTAAGCGATTTAAGGCCTTAATTACCTGGATTTTAATTTAAGACATTTTAAGACTTTTTAAGGACCCGCGGGAACCCTGTTATGACACTACAAAGACGCCCAGTGGAGGAAACCAGTTGAAGTCAGACCCCTCAGCGTGCCAGCTGTGCCAGTCTTTCAAGTGTAGCATATTGCATGAGGTTAATGAGAGCATCCGTCTGTGCGAGTGTGTAGGTAACTTGACGCAATTAAACATGACGCCCCCACCCAAACAAGCTGGCAGACATCACACACACACTCACAGTCCTGCTCTTAGAGACATGTGTGTTAAAAATGCTGGGAGGTCTGACCCACATATTACAGGAGAAAGATGGGAGAGGAGAGGAAAGGGGACCTGGACTGATGGATCCTGTGTGACCACTACAGTTGGAGCCGCAAGTAGTTTTGAGTCATGGGAGTGGATCTGAAAGCATGCTGCGAAGTTCACACATTAGTACACAAAAGAACACACAGAGTGTGACCTGAGGTGAATTGTTTTTACTAGCTAAATGTTCTCATCACACAGGGTGCTTTATCAGGGCAGACAGCTGAGACCTTGAGCTGAGGACAAACAGAAAAAAAGTCTGAATTCCCAGCCTCTATCTAGATGAAATGCAACATACAGGAGTTTTGTCCACAGTATGGTTAATGATTAAACAGTGCCAGAGAAACACCAGGCAGTTTTTTATTTAATCTTTTTGAACTGATTTCAGTGTTTGTTTATATACAGTGCATATAGAGTGGTGAAGGACTGAGTCCAGAAACACAAAAGTGAGTTAGCATTTAGCACATCCAAAAGAACATAGGACTTAGAGAACCAGTTTTTAATTTAAAAGCGATGTTGTGTGTATTAAAAATCCTCATACACTTAATCCCATATGTGACAGATGCAGACAGGCACCAGGCACCCTCTCACACATGTTGCCCAAAATTAGACAACTTTTGGAAACAGATATTCACACGTTTGCAGATGTCTTGAAGATCTCCTTAAAACCTTCACATACAATCAAATTTTTTGGAGTTGCATCCCCTGATTTAGATCTCAGCCATTACAATAGCCTTCAGTTCTATCCTTGCACATCAACTGATACTGCATAAACGGAAAATGAAATATCCTCCAACTTTAAAATCCTGGCTAATGGATACTGTTCATCATTTGACAATTCAGAAAATACGATTCACCACAAGAGGCGGTGCTCAGAAATTTTATGCCATCTGGTAACCTTTCTTAGCTTACATAGGAAAAATGAATGCTAAGGATTCTATAAATTAGAGCTGTTGAGCCCAAAATATTGTAGGCATTTATTTACCTACTTATTTCTTTCATTTTCTATTTATTTTATGTATGTATTTGTACACATATACGCCCATATAACTTAATTTGACTTACACTTTAATTTAACTTCTCCTTTACTAAATCTGAACAGTACAATGGGAAATTGGCTCTGTTGGAGCAATGGTGGGGAGTTTCATTGTGATGTCTATATTTGTGTGTTTTTGTAAAATCTTTAAAAACAATAAAAAGATCTTGATTAAAAACTACGCTCATACCATCTAAGAAATGGCCGGGAACCCTGCTGCAAGCTTTTCTGATCAGCTTATTATAAACAATAATTCATTTACTACCGCAACAGCCAAGAGGATCAACATGATCAGGTCACAATGAAGAGGGGATTCTCAAGCAAGAGGTCACCGCAGGATAGGGATGGAAATTGATGAGATTTTATCGATACCAGTGCTATTAACAATCCTGCAAATTGATCCTTATTGAATCCTGCAGATTTTCCGTGTTGGAAAAGCTGGCCTGTAGATTTTCAGTGGCAACAATGTCAAACACACTGCTTTCTGCAGGTTGCTGGTGTTTCCACTCACTTAAGGTTGTGCAGTAGGCGCCTTTGTAAAAAAATAAGCCACAATTCTGACGCTTTTGAACCCTGTCAGCGTAAGGAATTGATAAGGGAATTTATTAGCAAAAAGACTCATGATATCGATTCTTTGATGGAGCTGTTAACTCAACTGGAATTAGTTTTCGATTCCCATCCCTACAACAGGATGTCATAAACCGGAAATGCTGTAGTTCCTTCAAGTCTACTCGTCATGTTGTACTTCCAAAGTAGGTGATTAACAATTTATTTTCTCTTGCCAATTGCAATTAAGGTTAAGAACAATGCAAACGGTTTGTTCGTTAAGATTATCTCAAAGGACAGAACATGTCGGCTTGATGATAACTTCACCAAAGACCTTTCAATCAGCAATGACCCAAAAACAGTAAAAAAGCAAAACACTTTAAGTATTTGAATCCAGAACCTATAAGGGTAAAATAGAAAAAGGAGATCCCATCTTACCCTGACATCAGTTGCATCTCCATATCGGATGTTGGAAGACCAGATGCTTTGTTCAGTGTTGGTTTCGAAGTAATGGAAGACCTTCAGGACCCTGTCCACGGAGCCAGCCATGGTTCGGTCCGACCCCCCTGCACTCAGCCGTGACTTGGCTCCTCCCAGGAGGCCATGGTTCAGGTTGGGGTCCATGTAGGCCGTCGCCATGGTTTTCCCTGCTGACACCGCTGCTGCTAGGTGTCTGTCATATTCTGGGTAGGAGAGGAGAGAAGACCAGAAGTGAAACAAGGAAGACTGGAATCACAGCAAACGTGTGCAGAACATGCTGTTTTATTTCTCTGATGAAAGTCAAGACCGTGGCAGAAAACTCCCAATATCATTGACAGAGTGGCAAGAAGCCCACAATGGTTCCCCTTTTGATACAATCAAGTTTAATATTTAGTAAAGGCTGTTGCTTGAGAAGACTGCAATTATCTGGGAAGTTCCTTTAAAAAAACGGGACCATATCGTAGGAGTGAAAAAAAAATTAGATTATAATTTATTGCCAAACAACGTTCAGCCCTAAACTGAGATGTCCTGTTAAAAAAATGGACAAGTATATACCAAAAATCAAAAAATAAAGCAGACATCACCGAATGTAAGAGGATGAAACATGGCTCGGACAGTTTTTTTCTAATATCATTTGAACAATAATGTTACACTTCTCATAACTGTCTAATGTCCTAAAGGACAAGAAGAGGCTAAAAAGTTTTAAACACATGGTATGAAAAGAATCAAAACAATGACAATTCTGACAGCCTAATACATTAAAACCAGCATAACCAAAGTAAAAGTAACACAGCTTTAAAACAGAAAACAAGGTAAAAAGCTACAGAAAAATGAAACACCAGGGAGTGATATAAAAGAAGAAAAGTGCTGTTGGGGTCAAGGCTTAATGTAAGCACCTGTGTTTGTTACACAAAGAAGACAATGCACTTCTGACTGACGTTTTTCCTGAATGAGAATTCGTGACATTGACACACTTCCTGGAATTTCTGGTAACTTCATCTGCAAATGCCCGAAAACAAGTACCTCCTCTATGCCTCAGTGCAGCATTTCTGTTTAGAGAATGTGCAGAAAATGACGTGGGATCAATGTCAATCTTTCATTTTCTTTTTCCCTTTCTTTGCCTTGTCTGCCTCCCCTACAACTGAGAGGAAAACTTATACGTCAAGGCTGATAATTGCACCTGAAAGAGATGCTGAGAGTGGATACATTTTTACATACACATAACTTCAAGGTAATGCTGCAGTACTGTGGACAGGTTTAACACAGGGGATTAAAAAACAGTCCCATGTGTAACGCCAAATTTAAACAACTGGGACCTTCTTTTAAAGACAAATCAATCTACTTGCCTTCTGGCTTTAAACAGCCCTTCTTTTCAAACACACAGACACAAACAATACTTCTGCTGAGCAACCGTAGCTTTGGCTCTACACCAGCTCAGTTCCCATGGAGTCAGATGTCACACGGTTGAGGAGCTCTGCGCTCCCTGTGTGTGCAGAGGAGTTTTCATCAACCTGAATTTCATGGAGGACAAATACGGCACCATATGAACTTCCCTTTTTATGAAAACAACAGGCAATCACTTGCTGAAAATACATCTCAGATAAGCAAACCTTTGACAAAATAGAAGTTTATTTCTGTCAGCCTGACAAATGAAACCAAAACTTTCTGGATTCATTCAGATCTATGGTATTTTTCAAAACAAAAGCATAACTCAGTAGGAAAACCTCATAACACTTTTCACACTTGCCCTCCTGAAAATTTTTTGGAATATTTCTTGAAATTTCCATAACATAATTCCAGGCTACATTCCCTTAAATCTTACTACGGCCTCAAATATTTTCAAAATCTTCAATGATTTGAAACAGAGTGAGCGGCGATACATGAAGACAAATAATGACAGATTAGTCTGTTTTGTTCTTGTAGTGTGTGATATGCCACAAGTAGACACCAACTTGAAAGTACCAATAGTGCACCACACACCACCTGACTAACGCACCAACAACCAGGGTCTTGATGCACCTTATAATCTCACGTGTTTAAACACAACTATAGTGTACACAAGAATGGTAGACAACAGGAGAATTGGAAGCATTCAGCAGGAGATGAGCTCATTATGACATCCTTGATGTTGGGATTCATCCATCCTTTCCTGTCTGTAGGTTTTATATACATTTATATTTCTATTTATGCAAATAATTTACAAATCATGCTGTACAAGAGCTAGTATTTTGCTACAATTCAACAAGTTGGTCCTCCAATCTGATGTTTTTCTAATTTAAGGCTATCCCTTACCCTCATTGTCTTGGCTATGACTGCTTCCTGCTTCAGCAGGCTTCCTCCCTGATTGGCTTTTCCATGTGGCAAAACAGAGAGGATGTGCTCAGCTATAGCACTCCATACACATCAGGATTTCTGACTTTGAATAGTGAACATATTTATTATTTACAATTTAAAGTCAGGGATTTCAAAATCCCATCTGAGCGGACAAGATTATTCCTAACACACTTCACACCACAGGACAACCAAGTTGGATAATCTTTAGGACCACCACATAATCAGGCCTTTGCTGACTTTGGTGAAAAGCAGGAAACCGAGACGGAACTCTTACAGTATCGTGTGGTGTATACCCTATTTAAGCTGCATTTTCACTTACTCACTTGTATCTCAGAGCAATAAGTTGCTGCTATTTGTCAATTATTTTTGTCAATTATATTGCCAAACATTTTACAGTTCGGTTTTAAAGTTAATTTTCTAAAAAAAAAAATGTAAAGCAATATACCAAGATGGTTGTCTGTAAATCAGCGGAGGTGTTAATAATACTAGAACTTTTTTAAACATGCAACCATGCCATTTTCGAGGAAATTTCAGAGTAAGTTAACCTCCCCAGGAAATTTTATGACATGCTTGCTTACTCTTGTCTCTCACCAGCCATAGATTTCTTGCAGTTTACACATTAGTTAGAATAGTTAGTCCTAAGACAAACTGGGAGAAAAACCCTGCTGTTAGTATTTGAACATGCAGCTCATCCTCATCGTTCTGTACATTTTTCAGGGTTTCTCTGCTTGTGTGAACGGGGTTTGTGAAGCCAGTTAAGTTACTCAAGCAGTGTTCAGGTTTTTGTGCCTGCGTTGATAAAGAAATGAAAAAACATTTCAAATTTAGTTCTTTATACAAAGGTGTGCCTGAATTTTAATCGTTATTTAAAACAAGTGGCAGTTGATTTAAAAAGATAAGTTCTTAAGATCACATAACTTTAACATTATGGCTTATTAATATATTTGAAAACAGAACACATATTTAGCATAAGAAACTGCCTAAATTAAACAACTTATTATCCACTTACACTGGAACAATGTGTTTTTGATGTTCAATAAATCAAATTGAACAAAAAATAAAATTCAGTCCATAACAAAAAACACCCAAACACTACAACTAAATCTTAAAATAGCTGCCAAAATTAAATATGCATCTTATTCATACCTCTGTCCCAGCACATGGGGAAGGGGTTACAGCTGCTCATTGCCATGGAAACACATGTCTGTCTCCCCTTCTGCCCGTCAACGCCGAGGATGGACAAACAGCTTGTTGTCTCACAACCACGCATCTTGCATGCTTTAGTCCTCGTGTGCAGAAGTCAAATAAATAAACACACGTACGCCACTGTCCTGACTCTACTGCAGGAGCACAGCCATGTAGTCCAAACATAGAATCCCACTCAGTTTCCGAGGACAAAATCTTTGTCTGCAGTTTGTCAACAGCTTTGTTGCTAGCAGACAAAAAATAAATAAAAAGGGCAATTTTCTAGTCTGCTGGTGCTCTGTGTAGAGTCTGAGGATGTAACGAGCTAACACATTAAAAAAAGAAGAAATAAATTAATCCTTCTGGCGTTTCTTCTTTGTTAAATCTTATCCTCTTTATCTTCTGTTATCTGCAGTTGAGCAGGTCAAGAAAGACCCCAAGAGAAGCAAAGTTTCATCCACAAACTTCCCTTCTCCACTCCTGAATTACTCCTCAGTGGCTCCATTTTGGTGTCAGCATGCTGTTTGTTTGATGCCAGAATTCTGCCCCATGCCTCCACTCCATAGTCACACGGTTACCCTGGAAGACTAGACCTGAATCTTCTCCTGAGTGATGAGAGCCTGTTTCACTCAGTAAAGTCCATGTTATAAGAAAACTGCACACATCTTGCAGACAAATCCGGCTCGTACAGTGTCAGTCCAATGGAGACTCAGTGAGATAGTGGTCACAGGGAAGGAGAGACAATTACTGAGCAGAGACACACAAACACAAACTTAACTTCTCCCAAAGGAAAGAGAAAGTGAAGGAGCTGGCCAGAAAAACAAAAGATACAGAGACAGCCAGGCAGAGTGAGAGAGACAGAGGAGTGCAGCGATTGTTTCAGGGTGAAAGAGGAAAAAAGCGGACAGCGCTGAAAGAAAGTTGAGTGAGAACTGAGGGATCAGGAGAGCACTGCTGGAGGAGCAGGAGGAGCCAGAAACTATTAATATGCTAATCGCTCCACTCTCTTGTTCCCAATGAATAAAAACCCCTCCCAGTTCTGTTTATGAAGCTGACCTCAGCTCAGCCATTATGTTGTACAAGATGGCCTCCAAAAAAAACTACATAAAGTAATCAAAGAGAAAAAATAATGCTCTCTATACATTAGTTTTTACAAGACTTCCCCGGAGCTTTTCGTTCACTTTGGATTAAACAAAAACACAGAAAAGTTTTTAAAAAATTAGTTTTGATGAACAGAACATTTCTTTTTTCTACTCATGAGTGAACCATGACTGTAGTTCACTCAGAAAACAAGTGGCTATGCTTGAAGAGACACACAGAGTTTGAAACGGTGTGTGTGTGTTGGGGCTCATTCAGTGCAGGCACGCTCCCTGCCTGTCAACATGTCAGGTGACTTAGCATCAGGCTGTAAGACTTCTGCTTTAGTCTGGTCTGTTTTATTCAAAGATCAGACAGATTAGCTTTCATTTAAGAGTTTCTGGGCCAGTTGCCCAGTTGGTTAACATTTTGATATAGGGTAAATCGTGTCCAAAAGGCCCTGTCAATAGGGATGGGAATCGAAAACCAATTCCAGTTGAGAATCGTTAACAGTTCCATCAAAGAATCGATATCATTGCTAATCAATTCCATTCAATTGACAGGGTTCAGAAGCGTCAGAATTGTGGCTTAATTTTAAGTGAGTGGAAACACCAGCAACTTTCAGAAGCAGTTATCTACACTGTGATGTATGTTTGGCATTGTTGACACTGAAAATCAGACCAACATTTGCCCACATGCTAAATTTGCTGGAATCCATAAGGGAATCGTTAAAGAATTGGATCGATTAGCAGGATCATTAACAGCATTGGTATTGATAAAATCTTATCAATTCCCATCCCTACGTGTCAAAGGTATGAGGCATTCAATGATTCGTTCACAGTGTGAGATAGGGCAGTTTTCCACACTTCTGACAAGACAATTGTGCTCTCTGGCAATTTGGCCATCAATATTACTCTAAATATAGTTTGGAGCTTGTTTTTGTTTTTTCTTGAGGGTTCACTGAACTTAACTTGCTGTCTGCAAAAAAAAATCCTTGACTATTAAAATCCTTTTTAACTCAAGTTGTAACTATTGAAACTTGGTTTTCAGGAACCCTTCTTACCCCACTGGAAAATCCTACATAAGGATGCAGATTTTCAACACTGAGCAGCTAACATTTGACTCTATTCCATTCAGTCATATAGAAAATTAAGTAAAACCTCCTTTCAATTAAGAAAGAAAAGACAGGAGACAACCAGAGAGGAGAAAAGGGCATTTTGCTAACACAGGCGTTGCCCTGGTTGTACCCAGCATGCAAACTAGGCGCCTAAGCAACATGCCAACAATCCACTTTCAAACCACAAGGTCTCAATCAATCACCCTTAATACAGCACATTCAAAGTCACTCAGCTTGTACTCTGAAGGCTGTACACTCTCGATCTGCCAGAGTGCCTGAGGCCCTGCCTCGAGGGCTCATCTCCACAGCAACATGACTCCAATAAACCTCTGAGTGAGTGGCACCTAACTTTGTGAGTGCAACTGCTGAGCAGATGCCAGCCTCTGTTAATCAAGTGGGCGTTTATATGACAGAGACACTGACCTGAAACTGAAGAACTGAACAGATCTCCATGAGTTACTGAAGCACACGGACAAAAACTGCTCAGACAGGCACAGTCAAAAATGTTGAAGTTTTTATGATACCACGTGTTCAAGTTAAGCTTAATGAACAAAGTCATGTGTGTCTAGTTGTGCGTAAACATATGGGTTTCCTATAACCTGATCACCATCTCAAGCAATAGCTATTGTCTTGGTGGGAGCAAGGGGTTTTGGTTTTGTGTGTGTGCGTGTGTGTGTGTGTCTGTGTGTGTGTGCGGGTGTGCATGTACTATTGAAAGCCTTTTGTCAGAGGGCCGGATGTTGCCATGAATGGGAAGTGCCCTTTTGGGACATCGCCAAAGTCTCTCTCTCCCTCTCTCTCTCTCTCTCCCTGTCTATCTCTCTGTTTATTTACACATAATTATCTTCACAGTGAAGCAACACAAAACACATTATCTGCACAAAAATGATTTTAAAAAATGTGGGTAAACTTCAGATCTGTAATTGCTCCTTTGATGAGTTTTCTGTTAACAATGTTTTCAGTCTGCCTTCAAGTAAAACTTCAAAGGTTACCAGGGATGCTGGCATTCTTGTAATCTTTATTATCATGTCTCTTTTGGTGCCAGAGCTAAATGGTATGATTGCATAACAACGTGTAAAATGTTAAATGGTCTGTCCTCATTTAGTGTTTGAGCTGATTTCAAACAACTTAAAGATTGCTCCCTCAAATAGGGATGTGTACCTGCAAGAATCTGGCAATACAATATGTACTGCAAAACATGAGAGATGATATGATATATTAAGAAATAATGAATTCTCTTTCTGTTCATTTTAGTAGCATTAATGGTCCCATGCCCTGGTGTGTTTAACCGTTTACACCATGTCTTAAGTGTCATTCAAGGAAGGATTTAATTTAGGATGAGTAAAAAATTAAACAATCATCTCTTTAGTGGATCAAATGCAGCTCTTCTTCCCTCTCCTTTGGAAATGCTCAGATCAAATGATGTCTGATGGAAGGAAGGAGGAGAAGTCACAGGCATCAAAACAGTCATGGCGTATGTCAGTGACAAGCAGAAAACATGCAGGTGGAGGCTGTACAGCTATAACAAAATAAAACTGCAAAGGTAGAAAAACAGAGTAATAAAGGGCCTTTTTAAGGGGCATAGCACATTTCTCAGTCAACTGAGAATTAATTAGAGCGTTTATACTCTTTAGCTCCCAAAGTCCCTTCTACAAACATTAAAAGGAAACTGAATTTAGCATAGGACATGGGACTGCTACAAAACCACAATATGGTATGAATGGAAACTATAGTATCTAATCAGTACTATCAAAGCAACATTAAAATATATTTGACTGTGACTCAGTGACAGAAATATAAGTAAAACACATTGAAAAGTGAGGTGAAGCTTACAAAAACACAGTTCTTAATCATTTTCACTATCAAATTCCACTTAATTATGTCAACTGTTTTGGCTGAAAGCCCCTTAAAAATATCCATTGGTTGGAAAATATGAAATTGTCCAAAGAGACTAAAATTAGAAAACTATCTTGAAAAAGCACAAGTCATTTAGCAATGAATATGTTATCCACTGGCAACATCATCCATCTGTTAAAACAGGCCAAAAAGTCTTTCTTTCAGGGCAAGATGCCATGAAACATGAATATGCTTTTTAATTTGAATACAAGAAAGTAAATTAATAGCCCTTGGTTATGTGGAAGTTAACTTGGACTGTGTTCAAGAAGCTATTTTTTCTAGCACCTACGGCATGAAGCTTATTATTAGTCACACAGTTTTGATGATATTTAGTCTCTTCATCACCTCTGTCTGCTCTAATAAAACCCATACTCACACACATCAACATGTGTTTCCTCTCCTGTTGAACATCTTACTCACCAGTGTCATTTGCATAAATGAGCAATTAGCAGAAGCTCAGATAATTAGCTGCGTTAACCTCCGGGAAATATTGTTACGATTGACTTTTACATAAGACATGTCAACATGTGAGCACAAACACTAATACAAGCCTTATTTTCATTTTACAAGCTCAATTTACGATGTTCATTCATTAGGGACGAAGCAAAATCAACATCAGCATCAGTGCAGATACAAAGCATCAGTTACTACAGTCAAAAAAGCACTGCAGATCCTTCACTACATAACATTTTACAGCAGTGATCTCCCAACTTTTTCTGCACCATGGGATAATTTCATGTCAGACGATACTAAAACAAACCAGGCTTTGTGCAGGCAGTCTTAAAAATAATCCAAAAATGTGCAAAGCAGATACACCTCACCAAAAAACAGGACCAGGGAAACAGCATTTGTGGATCAGGGGTGTGTATTGGCAAATATCTGACAAGATGACAGGCATCACAATTCATCAGAGACAACTAAGATAGATCACAACAATATCAACAGGGCAATGCATCACTATTTTCACTAAAAACCTTTTTTCCCTATTGTATTAACAACCCGCATTATTGTATGCATTAGAAATACAATTTCAAACTAGTGTTACATGTAAAGCATTTATGCAGCATTTATTATAACTTTACTGTGTATTCAAACTTTATTGGATCAGCTCACCACCAAAATCTTTTCATGTCCTCCCAAGATCCATTTAAAATTTTCAAGTTAACTTGATACCATTGTGTTCTTTTGACACCAAGTAATGTCCTTGCATTATTTCATACTGTGTAAAATTTAACTCATAAATATTCTTTTAGTTTTCATTGTTCTATTCTTACAAAAGCACATCTAGGGACAGTAGCTGCCAATAAGCAGTCGCTACAAACACTATGATACAAACATACATGCACTGGATGACGGTTTTCGGTTTGTCAATATATGCTGTATCTGTCTCTCACAAAAACAAATAAAAAATGAATGAATAAAATAACGCAGTGCAATTGCTGTGTCAGTAAAATATACCATCATCTCATTTCTGCTTCCAAGTTTGTTCCTTGCCAATCATTGTTAAATCCAAAATTATGTAAAATTACACAAAGCAATGACATAAAGTCAAAAACTGTCATAATTGCTTTAAACATTATTGATTTATCCACCTTTTTGTCCCACCTCCTGAGCTTCTGCTTCTTCTATAATGCCTGTACTTAGAACATCTAGATTTAAGGGAATACTTTGTCTTATAAAAAAGGATTTTATTAATTTTTCATCATTTATGACTGCCCTTTCCCCCTCAAAAAGCATTTTTTAACTAATAAATAAAAATTATACGCTTCAGTACAGCGGAGAAAGGATTCTTTTAGTCCTGATACTCGTTTGAGTTGTCACACTGTACTACATTTTAATTCACTATAAATATAATTAAGTTATTTAAACATTTAAATGAAGAAAACTATATCATGATATAATGCACTTTATTGTCCCCACACAGACATGACAATAATTCAAAGAAGAGCTTAAATCTGAAGTCACATGATGTGTAATTTAAGGTCAGAGACAATCTCACTAACTTTCATAAATAAACTTTGACATGTGGCTGGGTAAGCTCCAGGAACCTCATGAATGGGGTCTCTACTATGTTTCTCCAAATCTACTCCCTGTTAGAGACCCCTTGTGGTGACCCGAGCACACTGAACTGCCACCAACATTTGAGGAAGTGAAGCAGCTGAACGGCCACCAGTGTTGTGAGAGGGTAAAGGGTCGGGTGCTCACCTGTGTAGTAGGCAATCCTGGAAATATCTGTAACACAAACAGAAAACAAAATTAGCTCATTTGTTTTGTCACGGGCTGCTGAATCAGAAAAAAAAAAACGCAGGGGCCAGAAGAGAGGTGTGAGGAGGTTAATTAAGCTGCACAGCAGGAGTTCACAGTTCAGTTACAGAGAGATGTCAATATTTGTCAAATAAATAGCTTCAATCAATACCTTGCTGACCTTTCATCAGGGTATTGATTTATCCTTTAAAATCTATATCTCATTGTTGTATAATTTACCCCAACCTCTGCTCCACTGGTTAAAAGAGTTAAGTAGTAAATGCTTTAAAACAGGCTCCTTATAAATGCTAATCAATGGCTATAGAATCTAGTTAGATGTCTATGTCTGTTAAACGCGTTTTATAGTGCTAGAGCCTTGGAGTGGGCTGGTGCAATATGACAATAATATGCATTGAATGACTGCATTGTTCACTATTGTGTTGACAATGATAAGTAATAGCGAGACGTGCTCTGATAGCACAGAATCACCAACAACAACAACATTCCCTGATATGTCTTCTGAATCCAATGAGAACTTACTTAGTTATTGGCAAAAATGTGGAAAACTGCCCTAACTCACAATGTTCATTAATCCATTAAAACATTTCTAGATCAGCATACAGATTCAGACCACCACCAAAATCCAATCACTTTTTCTTTAAGCAATAACGAAGATAAATATACAAACACAACAACATAAGGGTATTACTGTTGTAGCATAAGTTTGTAGTTGAGGGAAAAAATGCTTTCTTTTGTTATTATAATCATCACATATTGCAGTTATCTCAGACTCTGCCATATGTTCACTGCAAATGCATAGGTCAGTGAATTTTTTTTCAAATATATATTTATTGCACATTTTGCTAGTTTTACAAACAGTGACCATCATGGAACAAGAAGACACTTATTAAAAAATGCAATAATAGCAATGATAATGATGAAGTAATAAGACAATACTAACACTAAAGTTAAGAATAAAATAATAAATATAGATAAATAAATAAACAATTCTAATTAAAAATAAATAAATAACAGAAAAAAGGAAATTTTTATACACATATAACCTACCAACTCATGCAAAAACACAAAAGCAACCACTTATGCTTATAAAACTTATCTAACCTCCATGGACACTTAAACCCACAAAAACAAATTGTCACTGTATGTGAACTGTAACAGTCATGGTAGTACAAAGACAAATAAATAAATAAATAATGAGGTCGGTGAATTTTAATACTGTAACTATCTGACTGACTCTACAAATACTCTACGTAAATCTATGTTTGAACTTCACATTAGTTAAATATAGTTCACGTGTAACATAATAAGAACACACTGAACTACAGAGGCCTCTGAGGAGAGCACAAATAGGCATTGATTAAATAATAAAAGTGCACAAAATGCTCGCTCGATAGTAAGTTAACTGCAAAAGCAGGAGCCTAGCTCTTATTCTGCTGGAGGTTCATCGATACTGCAGCACCCCCATTCACCACAGGAAGTCATTTGAAAACTTGACACCCAGTTAGAGCGGTGATGGGGCTGAGAGCAAGCAGAGGTCAGAGGGATAAGCGTCTAAGTGCTTTAGACACCCTGATGTATGTACACACACACTAACGCACACACACTGACACACATGCAGGATGAAATGACAGTAAGGGCCGTCAACAAAAATGATGTAATGGTTAGGAGAAAACCCACAAAGCAAAGGAAATACCAGAAAGGTGACTCATGGTGTTTGTTATCGACCACTTTTTGTAACACTAAACCAAAAGAGACTGTAGTGTGTGTGGTACGAGAAGGTTATTGAAGGAATTGAATTAGACATTATTACTGGGAAGTAACTATAGACAAACCCCCTATGACACCACATCAAACATTTGCAGAGTAAGCACTTAAAACTTAAGAACTTTCTATGCACAAACAATGATTCATACAGGTGATGCATTGTTAGTTTGTGTATTAACATTTCAAATCTGTTTGATCAGACAAGCTAGGCTTCTTCTCAGTGTCATTTTTCCAGGGGATCCCCAGGGGTCTATTCTGGGTCTTCACAAATTAGGAGTAGTAATGCTTCTCCAGAGCTAATTCACATATTGGTCCAGGACTAAGTTCTGCACAGACACACAAGGGTGCTGCCAGTCGTTTCTGATCCTTAGAAAATACAGCACATTTGACCTGATTCAGCTTCTTTTTTAATGGACTGTTTTTAATTGACTCTGTGCACCAGCTTGAGGATGTACTTTCAGTTGCAGCAAATATACACATCCTGGTTTCCTTTATCAGTTTACTTATGCTTTATTAGCTTTATGAAGGCAAATTCTCAAGGTGCCTGGCAATATAGGTCATTGATGCCTGTTCCTTGTTTCAGCGAGCAAACAGAAGAGAGGTTTAAATTTCACTTTTGCAGTTATCTTCAGGAATACGAGGATAAATGCCACATTGTTAGCTAGCTCTTCAAGCTGGTACGCAGAGTCTATTACCTCCTCTATGAACAGGTTTTGATGGCACTTTTACGTAATGTTAGTCATGGCACATGGAAGAGTTGACTCTATTTTGGTGGTGAGCCAAATCCAGGAATTTTTTAAAGGATTTGTTGACATATTGAGACAAGGCAAATGGTTTCAGAAATGACTTGTTGGCGGGTTAGGCTCTTGGAGAACTTCTACCTATTACGGCCAATTTATTTTATTTGAAAACATCATTAAGCTTAGACAGTGGACTGCTTCCAATTATATAATAAATGGAAAACTAAAATATGTACTCAAGTATTTAGCATGTTTTTATTCATATATTATAGGGCTGGAAAATTAATCAAAACATAATCAAAACCAACATTTAGACCATCATATCGAAGTAAACTCATGATGATTATTTTGATCATTTTCCCTGCGTAAGTCAAGTGACAGTGGCCCCTCCATACTGTCTGCGTTCACTTTTAGCAAGAGCAACGAACGAGCTGCCAACATGGATGAGACATCACCAGAGGACCTTGTAGCCAAGAAAAATGCTGTCTAAGTTGTTTGGTTTAGGCACATTTTGGATTCGCTGCAGAGGACATCTAGCAGAAAGAAGAGAAGTCTAAATACTACAGGAAGACCATTATGACGACAGTCGGTAACACGACCAACATCGGGAGCATAGCATAAAATAGTCATTCACTAATTATAATCAAAGTAAGAGCTTCAATTAATCGTGATACTGAGGTAATATCACCCAGCCCTACTTTTAATACATAATAAGTACCCAAGAATCCATGATCATTTATCATTTAACCCTGTCAGAAATTCTTATACTAACGAACTTTACAGACCTTTAAAGAGAAAATTAAGAATCTCAGAAAAGTGTTCAAAGAGGCTTGTTTTTTATGAAAAAAACTCTTATGGGAGTTTAGAAATGCAACAGATGCCTGATTACTTGCCTGATGCCTAATGCTCGGTTAAGACAATAAAGCATATTGTTCCTAGTAATTAAAGAGTAACACTTTAAATCACACACATGTATGGAAAAATGTTGATACAATATTTTCGAGGCCTCTATCAGTCATGGACACTGGAAACTTTCCTGTTTCCTCCACTTTAAGACCCCCTGTAGACAAAAGCATAGATCTTCATGTTTTGACACTCAAATCTATTCCCATTTGAAATTTAGCACCACCTCAAATGGCAAAGCTGAAACTAAAAACTCGATGTCCAAAAATCTCCCACAATTCAAAAATGCAAAACCAGAACTCTGAGACTGAAAATGCTATTAAAAAGCACAACATTAAATGAGTTACTCACATCAACAAGTGGCGCTAATAGACTGGGGTTAAAGGATTTGGTGTTTTTTTAGTCTCCAAAATGACATCTACAGAAGATGAACTCTGCACACACCATCTGTCCCACTTCTGGTCCCCCTCACTGTCCCTCCTCCCCTGATGCTCCAGTCAGTTTGGTGTGAGTGAAGTGCTGTGTAGCCACACTGGTAGAGTTACAGACTAAACTACAAACAGGAAGAGACAGTAATGACTCTAAACTGTGCCTTAGCTGGATTATAGACAGATGATTTGCTAACGATCAATGAGCTGCACTTTTCGCCTTCAGCTCTTAGATGTTGTAAATTTGAATTGGCTGTTTCTCTCAGCTGAATATCCCGCAGAGGTGTGAGCATGCTGCTAATTACAAAGAGGGCTGTTTGTGAGTCTCCCCTGCTCATGTATCAAAGACAGCCGTGAGTCTTTACACTCACACATACACACTTCCCTACAGACGGGCAGACGGCCCAAAACACCTGCTCTTCAAGCTGTCCTCCACAACAAGACTCACAGATGAGGATCAAGAATTACTCTTGGATCTTCAAAGACACTGACTTCAAATCAACAAATAATTTAGTACATGTTTTAACTTTTTTGCTTCCACAAGCAAAATGTTGCACAATGCCTCCTCAACTCCAACTTTTCCGTGATGTGGATTTGTGAAGTTGCTGAGGAGGTGTGAAGGTAAAATACATTTTTTTGAAGCAAATAATCAATCAGTACCAAATCAAAGCATTTTTATATTCATATTTGTTGCTACATTCATTTCTATGGCATTTTTTTTTCATGCCAGTGCTGTCAAGGAGACTATGTTTAAATGCCTATATGGAACTCACTCCCCCCAACCTCCGCAACACCAAGTCCTTACCCCTCTTTAAAACCAGACTCAATACCAATTTGCACAAACTGTCCTACTCCCTCTGATCTTTTGCACTCTCTTTGTATTGTATCGTTTTATGTTTTTATACCTGTTTTGACTTGCATATATTGTCAGAAAGAAGGAAAAGAAATTTGCTTATATATGGGGTCCGTATATGGTCTTGTTGGAAAAACAATGCCTTGCATGAAAAGAATGTAGTTTTTTTTTATTATTACTTGTTTATGTTATTACTGTTGTTATTATTTTTCTCTAATCTTTAATTATTATTTATTTATCCTTTTTCTATTATATTTTTTTGTCTTGTGGCTGTACACTGCTAAGGTCTGCTTAAAATGTTAGAACTGTATTGTCATTTCACTTTATTGTTTTAGTTAGTTATTATTAATAAGTTATTTTATTTTTTTTTCTCAGTATTCACCTACATTTATGCTCATGTGATATTTGTATGTTTTTCTTTCTCCATCTTTCTGCCAGGGTTGTGGGAGTATTTTGTTGTTGTTGTTTGTTTGTTTGTTAAAGGACAAAACAAACTTCAAAAAATATTTATTTTGATGCCAGTTTTAATGCACTTTTGTATCTGTACTTTATTTAAGGTGACCTTGATTGTCATGAAAGGCCTCCTTAAATAAAATGTATTATTATTATTTATGATGACATACTCAGCTACTACCACAGTATAACTTTAAGGTCAAACATAAAGAATAGAGGTTTAATGGCACAACTCAAACGTACAGATGAAAATATCTCAACTATCTGCACACAGTGGAACACAGTGACTCCCAAACAGTGACTGAACTGGCTCCATGTCTGAAAGATGTGTATAATTACACGTTAATCACAGGCTTTTTGGGAACAGTAATTAGACACAACAATCAAAAGAGAGACTTTGAGGCAATGATGTCTGAACTCCAGCCCTCAAACCAGTCAGAGAGAGGTCAGAGAGAGTTTCTTCAGTGCCTAGAGATAGAGAGAATCAGGAATTTAAGACAAAAGACTCATTCGGTAAAATATTTCAAAAGAGAATGGAGACAGAATATGGAGCTCTTTGTTAGTTTTCTTTCTCAGAGGGTTGAGGGAGAAGGGATGAAATTGCCTCATCCACAGTACAATGTGTATCACAATACTCGGTTTGGATCACAGTTTTTTGATTGGCTGGATTTGGGATGAATACTATATCATTTCAGCAACCACAGGGCACACATGAGTGAGGGTCATATCACAGGGTAGGGCTGCTCGATTATGGAAACACCCATAATTGCTTATTTACTAAGCACAATTTCTCTTTGATTTCACAACATCTATCCATATTTTTTCTTAAACAACTGAATTAATCATATCACATTGAGAAGCAGCCAGTCTATGATTGTTAGTGATCAGCCGAAGATGGGTGCAGTTCAACATGATGACCTGTAGTTACTTTTTATGTTTTTGACATGTAGACTGAATTTATACCTTAACACATTGAAGGAAATTCCCCCAACTTCACAATGAGAAACCACAACCCAAATAACACAAAATGTTCAAACTTGCGAATTTATTTCATTGAAGTTGTTTCAGTCTGGACCCTAAATAGAAGACAAGATATGATTTAACAAATAGGTCCTTTAAAGCCCTTAAAGGACATGAATGCTCACACTTTATTTTACTGCATTTTCCATGGTGATATGTATATTTGGTTGTTTTTGTGAACATTAAAAAATAAGCAACTGATCATAATAATGAGGTAGAAATCTTGAGAAAATGACAAATACATATGGATGAACAGGCACACATTAGCAACCAAATAAAAAAGCTCAGCAACGGATTTTTGGATCCGGCCCACATTTGAGAAATAACTGGTCCAAAGACAAAACACACCAGGCTTAAATACTTCATATTTTGAGTGGGTTAAGATGAGTTAGACAGAAATGTGAAAATAAGTTTGTGTGGATTGCAAACAGTTACTGTGTGATTTTAACTGAGTTTAGAAAAGGTGAGTGAGATTGGACAAAACCATGAAGACCATGGCAACAGAGATGAATGAATATGAAAGAGAAGAAAAACACACAGATGTTCTTCCCCTACAAAAAAATAAAATCCCTGTCCTTTAACAATCAGCTGAATTAATCCGATGAGAGCAGTCGGACGTTCTGCCTCGTTGCTCTTTGCCTAATGGTTGAACTTCAAGCTGAGCTGACACACGCCTCGGTGTGTGCGTGGGTGTGTGTGTGACCCTCTGGACAATGAGGTGCTACTGAAGCGTGCAGACTTACGAAGCAACAACACAACCCCTGAGGCACAGACCTCACACCTGCCAGTCAGTCTGCACCTCATATATATTCCACCAAGTGTTTTTGCGCTTGTACTGATATTATGAAGAAGTGTAGTCTGGATATAAGTCGCTGAAGAAATGTAATCAGCCTGGAGAGTATAAAGAGTTACACTAAAATATATTCAGATAAGATATGGTGTCAGACAGAACAGCTGAATTGGTTTCAAAAATATAAATTCGAAATCTAGAGCTCTATTAAAGGATAGTTAACGGTTAGTTCAGAGCAATTAAAAATCTGACTGCAATGTTTAATTCAACAGCAAATCATAATTGAGTCGATCACATTTTAAAGAAGGATCAAAAGTCAAAGTGATATTAATACTCATACCAAAGCAATGACAATGGAAGTGATAAACACCCAATATTGGGTGGTTCTTTCTTTCTTATAATCAAAAGTTACATGCAAACTCTGGCAGCCTTTAGTGCAGTAACATTTATGGGTGTAACTGGTTAGGAGTAAGAGAAGGTTCTCATCACTTTAACCTGTTAGAACAGATGTTGCCATTTAGTTGTGTAGTTTAATAGGTTCCACCAATCCAAGCAGACATTGCGTCAAAGTCCAGATAATTTTACAATTGTTTGAGACAGATGTGGAGCAGGACAAACAACATTTGGTTCTTTAATGACTTATCACCTTTGATTTGTAGAGGTGGACATTTGGTGATGATGAGCTGGACCATTGTAGTGTATTTGTGTATTTTGTCAGTACTGTAGTCAATGTGTGGGTAATACGTGGCTAATTGACGTAGCCAAACCGTCCATGTATAAATGTCAGAATGAATTTTTTTGAATCTGCAGATGGTGATGGTCAGCAGTTGTCTGCCAATGCTCAGGTTGCTCTGATAATATTATGCATCCCTAAAACAACAATAATAATGATAAACTCCACCAGTGATTTTCAAGAGCAAAAAGTCTCTTGTTCACCTCAACTGACCTGTTTCTCTCATTGAACCGCCCCACACACAAAGATTGAATGACTGACAGATGCTCACTTTGCTCATTCCACTATAGAACCAATGTGGCCAGGTCGTACAGGGATATCCAGCATCCCCAAGATGGGAGACAACTCTCAAGTAAGACGTTTGCACTGCCCACAGCGTGATCCTGTTGTTGGAGCATTTCAAAAAGTGTCTGTACAGCCACTGAAGAAACTGGAGCACAGTGTTTCATAAGTCAAATCCCCTTCTCAGGAGGTCAGGCAAAGCTCCTGAGGTTTTACACTGAAACAGGCTGTTCTGAGCAGGGCTGAATCAGAGGGGTTTGGAGGCATGATGAAATCCACAGCCGTGAAAAAAAACAAATATCTGGGTGGATTTGATAGCAAGGAAGTTCTAAATTATATTATGGGGATATCTGGGACCAGTACCTTGTAAAAAAAAAAATAGTGAGTAAAATATGCAATCTGTGAGTGAGCCTTTAGCCTGCAGGCTATATCTCTTTGCACAGACTCGTGTATCCTGAGGCTCTCGCCTCGTGTGGTCAGTTGGGCATTGAATTCCAGCGTGAGGCCAGTAAACCCACTGGTACCCGTGCTCTCTCATCCACCTCTTAGCTCTATACACTGTCTCTCCACACTATCAATAAAAAAGGCAAAGAACCCTAAAAATAAAATTAAAAAGAAATACAGGTATAAAAATGTGAACTCTAAGATAATGCTTTTAGTTGCACAGACCATTGAAATGTAACAATTCATTTTTAAAACATTTACAGACATTTTAACAAGCTCAAAATGAAGAAATGTTGGCTATGTTTTCTCAGAAACACTATAAAGGGAGCTGAGGACTTTTATTTTGTTGCCATGATGTCATACAGCTATTATTATTCAATATTTTCTACAATCACTTAAAAAAAACCTGGCATCAACTACTTGTATTTTTTAATAAATACTTAGACTAAGATATTTAAGTAATATTACCCCCATCCACCTAGAAAAACATGTGACTCATAATGTTCAGTCCAAATTTCCCACCTCATGTTTTTTTTCCTGACAGAAGGCAGTTTTAATGTTTAAAGGACTAAACTTAGATTAAAAAGAAATGCTAATATAGGGAGCTGTAGAGCTAATCTACTCAAACAGACTGACATTCAAATATTCTTATTACTCACGCTCAGATTAACATCAAACAACATTTCAAACCTGTCACAATAACACTAAATAAAATACATTCACACACGCACACACACAGATGAAACACACTCCAGATAAATCCAACACCCTGGCAACATAATAAGGTCACGTTAACACATGACTGCTCATACACACTTATCTGCAAAAGCACACACGCTGCCACACAGACATTCATTCAAGTGTGTATAGTTCAGGTGCAGCGATAAAGCTAACTGGCTAACTGGAGCGGCACGCATGTTAATGTATCGCCTTCAGACCAGATACAGCATGTATAATTCATCGCAGCAGATTTGGGGCAGATGAAACGGTGAGATGGAGCATGCTCTATCGCTGATTTTTGATCCAAGTCACAGGTTTTAAATAAATCATAAACATTTGGTTCATAGGCTCACTTATCTGCAGTCCCAGTGCGGGTTTAAACATTTATTTACATTTGCTTTACAGCTAAAAACAGGTTTTCTTAAGTTCAGAGAAAATCAAACGGAACATGAAAAATTAAATTCCTTCTTGACTTTTAATGAGAGGAAACTCTGGGGAACTGGTTTACAAGTTTAAGATGGAATAGTCAGCTCTTATTGGCCAGTGACTGCAAAGCCTTACGGGCTACATTAACATATGAGGTACATTTGCACACACTGATGGATGTATAACTTCATGGAATAAAATGACTGCATCATTGCACTGAACTGATACAGAGCATATATTTCTAATATTTAAAGGAGTTCTTCCTAATTATAAATCTTGAAAAATTGGATTGGGGCCCAGCAATATGCTGAGTTTACATGATGTGTGTACATATTCTTCAACAAGATACAGTGTAATAACACACCTACGCATCTGTTTACAGTGTTTCCACTTGATTAATGTGTGAGTAGTGGGGGTCTCAAATTACATTTTTTATTTTTGACCGCTTATGACCAAACTACATGCCATTAGCGACAAAGGATAAATGCTTGAATAATGTAGTCATTAGTAATCACTAAAATTATTCTAGTCTATATTTGTGTAAATGTCAAAAAGGTAGAAATAGGGAGAAAAAGACACATGATTATAAAGGTTGCAGAAAAAGTAAAAAATCATACTTAACAAACTGAATCAAACACATTGAGTTGAAAAGAGATAATTCAATCTGCAGTTATTGAGCCCTGCAAAGTAGTTTTTGCCAATCATTATCAAAAATGTTCTTTTTTTAAACAAAAAAGAAGTACTTAAACAATAAAACAGTCTAACCTGCACTTTTTTCTTATAGGTAGATGTATACGTAAATAAATGTACTTTATTGATCCCAAGCTTTGAAAGTGTGGTTATTACTCTATATTATTATAGAATAATAACATACACACTAAAAAGAGACTGAGGAATTTAACAAAATAACTTCGGATTTTAACAAAATTGTAATACAACAAAAACCATAATAAAACAAAAGAATAAATAAGGCAAAGGAGTCCACTAACTGATTCACACAGGCAGAGAAAGTAGCAGGGACGAAAGTGTAGCTTTACCTGTCATAATTGAAGTTTCATTATTGAACTAGCAGATCGACAAACAGAACATGAAAAAAATATAATATTAAATATGTACCTGTGTTAAATTTCTACATAATATCACAAATATCGATCTCAGGCTCCCAAATCAAATTGAATCAATATCCATGTCTTGGCAGAAAGTAAACATTTTGTCATATCGGGCTGAAACTGATGATTTACACCTCAAGTATTTGCCATCAGTATAAGTGTGAATGTTTCAATATGTCATGATGCTGTTTTGTTCCGTTCTGGGAGTCACAATATGAGAACCGACTTACAAATCCTGCTAACATGTAGAAATGTAAATGCAGCTTCAGGCTTTTTTTTTTTTACAGTGCGTACATTTATTCATAGTTTTGTGTATATGTGTGTGTATTAGTGTGAGAACAAGGTAAGTAAGCCAACTCAGCTCCTTGTTCAGCATTTTCCATCAATTATGAACTGAGCGAAATATTAAATCATACTGAAATATGGATGATGTAACCCAGAATCAAAATGTGGCAGAGGGATTCTTTCTTCACGCCAAGATTTTTAATACACACACAAGCATGCACAAACACACAAGACAGAAATACACACATCTATGGTTGGAGTCACATGGGACCCGCTCCACAGAGGGATGAATCCTCCTCATTCAACACAACCACTGATTGGACACACCTCTCACACCACCTCCCCCCTTACATACACACGGGCAACACTGACCTTGATGACTACGTGTGCACACTTAATGATGAATTCTTTAACAGACAAACGTCAAACCATCTTTATGTTTCTTTTCTGTATAAATATACGCAATTATATGGGTTGCTGACGGTTGACATAAAAGAACAGAAATAAGGAGAGCCTTAAAAGTCTAAGTTGTGTGCAGACAAGGGCATTTTTTGCCAGAATACTTCTTAAGTAGTAGGTAAAATTCCCCTTAAAATGTCCAAAAAATGGTTTTAACAGCCTGAAACCTCGAGCAGGGCAGCTATAGCTCTGTCTACAGGCACATGGATGGGAAACTAGGGAGTCACAAATCAAATACCAGGATGACCAAATCTGAAATTCAGTTGAACAGTAGACAGATTACTAAGCACCGCCAAAGTGTTACTTAGCAAGGCATCAAACTTCCAACTGCTTTAACACTTTCTCATGCATAATCACAAGATCATGTTTGCGCCTGTGTAGTTCCAGCTCAGGTCTTAATATTTACAACCTTCTGCCGTTTCACTGGAGGACACAAGACCCCTTATTTGCTCTGTCTCCAGGGGGTTATATCAAAGGTGTAATATCAGTGAGAGAAAAACACACTGGTGCTTTATTTGCAAGTCTGTCTTTGTGTGTATGTGAAGCAGGCGCAGTGTCATGCTTTCTTGCGTTCCTCCAGAAGTGAATTGCACTGTGATTTCCAGCAAATATCCCGTCCTTGCAAGTTTAATGCAAAAGTCTCGGTAAACGAAGATAGTTGTATTGCAGCCCTTCTGAGTAAATGCACTCAGAAAAGAGTAAGTACTTTAACCTGGCCTCGATGTGTTTAGGCTCAAACACAGTTAAAAAAAATCCCTTTCAGAATTATGAAGTTTGATCGTTTTAAAGTTTTCAACCAACAGATCAGATTCATGGATTTAGTTTAAACTGTGCACAAACAATCCTATTTCACGCCTGAACATATCTCACAAAAGTTGTTTTTTACATTGTTGTCCCCATAAAGTATAAATAAAGTTTTGTCTACAATTTAAAAGCTGCTTTGTTGATGTATCTGTAGCAAGCTGATTCTCTCTCTCCCTCAACCTGGAAGTGAGGGATTTACTATTAACTATTGATTCCTTAAGCTACTTGTTGCTGATTCTTCACTGGAGTTGGTTTTCAGTTCCCTTCCTTACTAAAAAAAACTCAAAAACTGGATTTTGGCATGCACATAAACCCCTCTGTTCCTACCCTTCACAAATCAGCCTAACTTTGTCTGACACTGCTCTAATGTTTACTTTGAGTGCACAGACATGCCTACACATAGTTCTCCTGCTGGGGCCACCTGTCAGTGAAACACCTTGATTTAATGTATATTTGTTTAAAATATCAGCTTTGCCAGGCCCATGAACAACTAATAACTAGCATCTTTATCAATCCTTGAAAAAGAGTATCTGTCAACTAAGGATGGACGATAGTGGACTTATGTCGATATCCTATGAGCCAGTATTTCCATACTCATTATTGCTGATACCAGTACTGATGGTGATACCTTTTGGCAAGAGCACAAAACCTGCATTACACAAAAATTGACATTTTCCTTCATGTTGACAGTCTCTGTGTAAGAAACTGAGGTGAAGCAAGAAAAATAACTTCAACTACAAAACCCAAATCCAGCGAAGTTGGCACGTTGTGTAAATCATCAATAAAAACAGAATACAATGATTTGCAAATCCCTTTCAACCTATATTCAATTAAATACACAGCAAAGACAAGATACTTAACGTTCAAACTGGTAAATTTGTTATTTTTTGCAAATATTAGCTCATTTGGAATTTGATGCCTGCAACATGTTTCAAAAAAGCTGGCACAAGTGGCAAAAAAAGAGTCACTAGTGCCCAAGGCATGGGTAACTTACACATCTGTGAAGGCATCATTAATGCTGAAAGGTACATACAGGTTTTGGAGCAACATATGTTGCCATCCAAGCAACGTCTTTTTCATGGACGCCCCTGCTTATTTCAGCAAGACAATGCCAAGCCACATTCTGCACGTGTTACAACAGCGTGGCTTCATAGTAAAAGAGTGCGGGTACTAGACTGGCCTGCCTGTAGTCCAGACCTGTCCCCCATTGAAAATGTGTGGCGCATTAGGAAGCGTAAAATACAACAACGGAGACCCCGGACTGTTGAACAACTTCAGCTGTACATCAAGCAAGAATGGGAAAGAATTCTTCAAAAATTGGTCTCCTCAGTTCCCAAACGTTTACTGTGTGTTGTTAAAAGGAAAGGCGATGTAACACAGTGGTAAAAATGCCCCTGTGCCAACTTTTTTGCAACGTGCTACTGCCATTAAATTCTAAGTTGATGTTTATTTGCAAAAGAAAATAAAGTTTTTCAGTTCGAACATTAAATATCTTGTCTTTGGAGTGTACCAGACTGAATATAAGTTGAAAAGGATTTGCAAATCATTGTATTCTGTTTTTATTTAGGATTTACGCAACGTGCCAACTTCACTGGTTTTGGGTTTTGTATTTAAATTTGAAATTCAGCAATGATGAGTTAGACCATTATGGTATATTTGTACATTTTTTTCCAATTTACAGGCAATGTACAAAGCAAATATGCATGGATAAAACACAGGTGAGGAATATCAGCAAACCTTTTCATTTCTGCCGATGCAAATTATAAACTTTTCAGGAAATTGTCTGCCATTACAGACATAATGGCATATACTGTCAACTGTCAACTCTGGTTAAAACTGATTAACTTTACACATCTCTGCCATTTATGTGTGAATTAAGATAGGACCACTAATTTGCCACCAGGTTATGCTTTTGTCAACATGTGTTGTCATTGGTGGTAAATGTTATGGTGACTCTTGTTCTATTTTAAATGGAGTTCATCACCACACCTCAAAAAATGTATTACATTTATTTTTATTCATTAACTAACAAGATGAAATGTCAAACATTCTACAAATGTTTATTTTTTTATATCTACTCTTGCATGTAAGGCAGTTATGGTAAAACTGATGAGAAATGGTACTTTAGACTTGTGACGTCAATATCAATAAAAATAACCATGATGTTTTCTGCTAAAATCAAGCAGCACTACTATAAGTCAAAGATAATCAGGTGATTTTTAAAAATATTAGATCAACTCCCTTGAAAATAGTTTAATCGGTGTTCAGTCTTCATTGGTGTTATTTCCGGAAAAACACAGCAGCCCATAAAGTATAACCAGATGCTACAGAATTAAGACTTTACTGTTTTTACGACTTGTTCATCAATAATACATACTTCTGTACATGTACTGTAAATAAGAATGCAAATCAAGCAAGACTTCAAACGCACATGCAACTGTCCATTCACATATTCACAAACACTACTGAAATAACAGAGTCTTACCATGATACAGTCCTTCCATTTAAAGTCTCAAAGAGAAGAGAAGAGAAGAGAAGAGAAGAGAAGAGAAGAGAAGAGAAGAGAAGAGAAGAGAAGAGAAGAGAAGAGAAGAGAAGAGAAGAGAGTGATCCTGGTTGACAAACAGCTTAATTGGGAAAAAAGCTAAAATCCCGAGCTTTGGTCGTCTTTGGGCTAGCTTTTAGATGTGCTAGCCAGCTAACTGAGTAATGATGGCTAATGTCGGATTAAGCTTACAACCCGGCTTCATCCTTTTCCTCCTCCCACTACTACTACAACTACTCTGACACACAAACACACAGCAGCATGAGTGGGAGGAGAGGAGGGGAGGGAAGGAGCAGTAGGCGGCCTGTGTCTGTGAAAAGGGGGGAGGGACAGCGAGAGGGAGAAGAAGAGGAAGAAATAAAGGAGGGGGGGGTCTTTGTGTCCCAAGAGAGGGATGGAGGGGGAGAGCAAGAGACAGAGATGATGAAATGATGAAACAACGAAACAACTTAACAAAAAGATGGAAAACAGCCAGAAATGCAACTCAAAGAAGAGTGGAAAAAAGTAATGTGGTAGAATAAAGGGGCTGAAATGCAGAGCTGGAAATGATAAATACACATGAGGGAGCTGGGTTTGGGTTATCAAAACATTTTGTGCGTGTGTGAGCCATGTTGCCTTTGGCTATCCGGCCTGTCTGACACAAATGCAACCCTGAGGAGACGCTCAATTAGTCATAATGTAATGTTCTTAGCTCAAGTCGGTCCAACAAAAATCATCCATCTTAAAAAAGACATTGATGTGGAGACAGGAGGAATAAAAGACAATTGTTCCATTGACTTTGTAAAGGGTGCATAAATAATCAAATTATACAGTAATTCAATCACATGGAGGGTTACTAAGAAAACTGTGCTCATACTAAATCCTGATGATAATGTGAGGTCACTAATTTGGTGGCTTTCAACCTCTGAACTATTTTCTTTATTAACCCTGTTCCCAAATGTCCAACCCAGGGGACATAAATTTTATTAGGTTAGTTTTCCATCAATAACCCATATTACATTTATTATGACTTCTTTGAAATTCGAACTCAACCTGTTATAATGTGACTGTCTTGCTGTGTGAAATCTAACATATTTATTTTTATCCATTGAAGCCAAAAATGGCAGCCACACCTAAAGAGCCCCTTGTATGCTTCTTTGAGTTTCATTTGCTCTTTCTGTTTAACATTTCTACTCCACATGATAACGTACTCCTGCCTCTACAAAAAAGGCGGCAGCATCAGGACTTCTACCTCTGCCTCTCTTTACAACGCAAGCAGCTGCCTCAAATGGCTCAGTGTAAAGCCCTATCGGTGTTTTTTAGTAGAAGCCAATTGCTCAGCCTGGCACAGAGCATAGACTGTAGAATGAATACAGAGCTGTTGATAACATGGGGCATAGCAGCACTAAACTAAACAATTACCAGAGTTGACCAGTCAACCAGTCAGAGCAGACCGGGCCTATGTGGCAAAGGGAGCCTTAAAGTGGCATTAGTTTAACAGAATGTCTCAGATTAAGAATACGGGTGGATCAGGGGTAGTAGGTATGTGAAAACCAGATGTATTTTTGGACATTGGCAATTGTGAACATACTCTTGCAGTCATACAAAGTGTATATAAAAAACAACATCAAGGCCAAATATGGGCTTTCATACCAGTAACGATTATGATTTTTCACCATATATCCCATGCAGTGCAAAGATATGCAGCAGGGACCATTGAAGAAAGTACATCCTTACTGTGCTAATTAAGTCGGGGCCCTTTGTAAAAGACAAATAGAATCAATGTTTTGCAAAACTTTGTTCTTTGTTCTGTTTCTTATGTTGCTTTTTACACATCCCCGTGTCACCTTAAACAGAAGAAAATGACTTGGATATAACTCCTTTTTTGTTCTTGTTTTTTAGATAAATAATATCAGGAGCATAATGTACAAAAACTGTGTATAAAGGATTTAAATTGTGACATGAATAATTCATTTTTATTCATAACAGGACAGAAGTTGATGAACATGTTCAATGAAGTGAAATTTGAAATATCTTTGATATAAAACTGTTTAAATAATGGTGCTTTATATATTTTTCTACTTTTGGGACACAGTGAACTTAATGTGACTTACGGAAAATGCTTTATATTTTTGTGTATGTTTAACTGCTAGTGCATCATGTGTTCGGCCTAATATGGAGGTTAAACCTCTGAATAATACTTGTTTGCTTATCAGCATTGTGGGCTGAGAGTTTGTGACAGTTCTAGTCCAAAAGACAGAAATCTGTTGTCATTGGTACTCTCCCATCCACTGTTTGTGCCAGTGGATAGTAACCACAAAATGTGCTCAAAGGACCGTTAAATCCCCTGGCTTTTGCTGACTCTTGATATTATATTCGCTATGTCACACTATATTAGTAGAGGGGATGCTGCGCACAGTGTTTGTACTGAGCCAGGACACAGTCATGGTCTCTCTCTCATGTACACAAGCAAACAGACCGACAGACAAGACGAGAGTCGCTCAGGAGTAAAGCAGATTAATGGGCCACTGGATTAGTAGGCCAAGATGACACACAAACACACACACTCACACACAGCCGCTGGTATATCCTGACTCTCATTCAGGAGGTGGATGTAAGCTCCATCCCTCTGCCTCTGCCTCCCTCCCCTGTGTCCGTCCATTCTTGATGAGATGGTGCATTAACATCGCCCTCTAGTGGTAATGAGAACCCAGTGTTGTTATTTTAACCTTCTCAAGGTATATTTGCTACTGGATTTGCTACAGGATGTTGTAAATTTCCCAGAAATTACAAGAAAAAAAATTAAAAGCTGTTAGAAAAATCACAACATCTATTGCATGTATTTGTGACATTTTGGTTAAAATAAATAATCCATAACAGATAGCAAATAGAGTTATTGAAATACCAAAATTAAAAGCTTTAATGTCGGTAAAGTAAAATTCACAATAATTAAGTACTTGAGCTGGGGCCAGGGCAAAGAATATGGTGACTTTGGTTCCTACTAACCTTGCAGTGCAGCTGAGCCACCCGATCACTGTCTAATGGGAGTTAGAAGTTTCCGACGACAGCAGGAAGTGACTGCTCAACAGATACTGGCATAAATGCTAACAGCTTTAGTAGCCGTTTTACCAGATCTGGGCCACATTTCTTGATCAAATAAAAAACAAATAAAAGCACTTCTTAATAGAAGTATCTCTTTGCACCAATTCTGACATGTTTGTGGTATGTTTTATGCAGTGTCTTAGGTTTTGTATTTTACACAACGGCAGTTGTGCCCATCTATTACATTATGTGACTGGCTCGTAATGAATGTGACTGAAAAAAATTAGCATCCAATCACCTGCAGATATGCTTGTGAAAGGTCCTGCTCATTCCCAAACATTTCCTATGGGTTTTTGCCCAGATGTACAAGTGCAACATGTATACATCTGGTGCATCAGATTGGCTTTTACAACTCCTCAAGTACAATCAAGTTATTATCATTTGATAAAAATAAATACTGCCAAACTTACATTTTAACTAACAAAAGCACTATGAGTCTTAACCACACTTGTTGAATGCAAGTGGCACAGCAACAGCACTTATCAGAGTCATTTTCAATAAAGACAAATGTGAATTGATGAGTAAAAAATCATACAAAAAGTAAACAAATGGGTATTTGGGCCTGTACCAGCAGCAGCTGTGTTTGCATTCCTGTCACTCATTTTCAGTACTACGCCAGTGAAGTCTGGTGTCAACTTTTGCAACAGTGCTGTATTTGTCATGTGGTGTTTACACAACATTTTCAGCCAAAAGTGTAGAGGTTTCACTGCATTTTCGCCTACCATTTACACCAGAATGGTGCCTGTACAGGGACAGCAAACATTCTCATGAAAACTGCTGGCTCCACCAATCGGTTGCTGATAAAACACTCTAGAATTGTGGGTAGAGTAGTTTTCACCCTGAGATCCATGTATTTTTTAAGGACATTTTTTTGTTTTTAACACAAATACTTCATAAAATAATTCAGATTAACTGTGTTTTAAATGTGTGATATGAAAAAGTAACAAAAATCTGACGCCTGGGGTTGGCAATTTGATTTAGATGAACTTTCTGTAATACTGGTTAAAATGGTCTTCATGACCCGATGGTAATCAACTCATAATGTGTTCTTAAAACAGAGTGAAAAATATCCGCTATCTACAGCAGGAGTAAAACAGGGTAAACCCCAACCAATAATCATGCCAGGATACCTGTTTTTAAACCAATCAAATCCCAAGGCCATTCTGCCCGCCAACTGCGCGTGCATTTTCCCGGCGTGCACAGACTTGGTGCGCGTAGCCGAGCTCATACGTATCAGAGTCCGCCGGAGAATGCTTACCTTTCAAGTTCTGTCTTTGAAAATAAGGGAAGCTTGCCGTGAGCCGTCCCACAACACCAACCAAGCTCCAGTATCCCTCACATTTTAAGACAGATGTACAAGAAATCTAAAATAAACACTTTGTTTTTCTAAGTTTGTTCAGCTGCTCTAATCTCGCGATAGCTGCCACCCAGGCTACTGCAGGTGGACGTTCTCGCAAGGCTTTTTCTTCTTCTTCGGTTTTACGGTGGTTGGCATCCATCATTTTGGAGCATTACCGCCCCATTCAGGCCAGAGACAGAGCTCAGTTTGGAGAGGCAGAGGAATGTTTTTATTATTATATCATCACACGGGAGATTTACGGGAGAATACTGATACAGGAGGACGGCGGGAAAGAGGATAAAATACGGAAAATACGTTAGTTTCATGGCCAAAACGGGACATTTGACAGCTATGTGGAGAATGGCAAAGGAAATACCTATTCCCCGATCAACATCAGCTGTGAGTACTAACTAACTTTACATGTTTGTTTGGTGTTTTCTTACCGCTGACTGAGACATGACTTGGTGTAGTGTGAAACAAACACATTGTGCTGAGGGTTTGGAGTTGAATCAGTCTTCTGGATATATCAGCCGCATGTGAGCGGGGGGGGGGATGCTACTTTCAAATTCATGCTAGTTTTCCAAAATCGCCAACCCCAGCTTTAATGACAGTCTCAAGAAAGTATGTGGTCAGAGCCATGTCAAAAAATATGGTCTAGTATCCTTTTTGCCTCCTGAAGTACCTGTTCCTTCACAGAGAGTCTTTCAGCTGGACTCCAAAAGTCTTGAAGCAGTTTTTCACAATACAATTCAGACTGTTTCCCTCACAGACCAGCCATTGAACCAACAGATAAAAGAGAAAGTAAAAAGACTCTCAATAAAATATTTATGAAACAACAAATAAAATTCTCAAGACTTTAAAGGAGTTGAGCCTCTGGTGACCACATTTCATTATCGATTGTGTTTTTACAGATTTAAGTTGAGAATCAAACATCATTCCAAGATATTTGCATGAGTCCACAATTTACACATTTTCTCTGTGGATGGTGCTGGCTTTTGGCTCTGGACAGTTCGTCCTGAAATTAATGATCAGCTCCTCCTTTTTGTGACATTAAAGGTGCAGTGTATAGAAATCAGCATTTTAGTGACAACTAGTGTTCAGATCTTGGAATGAGCCGTCCGTTAGTAACACATCACTAAGCGACGAGAGCCGGTGAAGACTAAAAAGGAATCGTAAACAGGGCATCATTTACAACAGTTACGAGGTGAGGATAGTTTCATTCATACTTGTAACTATTATTTTTGTAGATTATTGTTCAGTTAAGATGGTGATTATATGTTTTGTAAACATTAGTAGACTCGTATTCAAAAATCACGTTTTGCTTTTTGTTCCCAAAACCCACCAGTAGACAACATGGCGGACTGTGACGTCAGCCTCCACAAAGAGAGACCCGCTATACATAAATTTAAAAGCTTTTTCTAACTTAATTAAAAGAAACTGAAGTTTTATGGGAATGATTTTGCACCTATCTCAACTGACTTTACATACAAATAGAAACATTATATCCTGCCATTATATGCTGCCAACTTCTACACACTACACCTTTAAGGTCTAAGTAATTTCCATCACATTCGACAAAAACTGATAAAGCCGTGTCATGGCCAGATCCTGAGCCTTGGAGGATGGACACCAGGGCAGTGTCACCAGAGAACTTAACCAGATAACTGCCCTACTTGATGAATCTGCAGCTGTCCATGTACAAAGTAAAAAGCAGAGGGGAAAGGACACAGCCCTGAGGAGACACTGGGTTAAAGGCAAACTAAGGCAGTCAGAAAGTGAGCCTCAGGGCTTTGCTCTACTGATCCATTGTTGTTATAGTGTGTCTGCTGCTGGTGACTAGTTACACAGACAGACACATATACATTCACCCGACAGACAGACACTGTAGCTTTATAACCACGTCTGACCTCAGCAGCACGAGTTACAGTAGCAGGCCAGTCTGCGAGTGTGTTTGTGATGTCATGCCCACGGCTCATATCCAGGTGTTTCACTGCTGATCTGAGTGTGTGTGAGTCTCCATGTGATCTACAATGACTATGTGTTTTTGTCAGTGTGTGGCTGAGCTTGAATGTAGTGTAGAGATGAGGTCATATGATTGGCCATGCAGACACTGATGTAGGCCTTGGTCTCATTCTCTCTCTCTCTCAGCTTAAACCAGTTACAACCAGAATCCAGTCACTCTTTACACAAACAGATATCATGTAGACTCACATCACTGTCTCTGAAGAATTTTCAAGTGTGTCATTCAAATGGAAGTTTTGTAGTTTTTTTTTAAAACTCCATCTCTCAATCAGTGGGAAAATTATATGGCACAAATCAAGATCATTAAAACCTAATGCTAAAACAAAAGTAACATGGTAAAGAGGACTTTGTTTGGTCGATGTTTTCATTAAAATGTCTAAAATATCTTTTTAATACCCACTTTGCACTCATAAAATAGAACAAGGCCAAGAAACCTCTCAGATGGCCCTTCAGAGAAAGAAAACATTTCCTCATGGATTTAAGTCTTCTTTTTTTATTTTTTGAGTATGAGTTGAACCTAGAGGTTAGGTTCTTAAATTTCTAGAATCTTACCGCTGCAATCATCCTGGATTGGAGTCCTACCCTTTATATTTGCTGCATGTCATTCAAACTCTCCTTTCCCAATAAATGTGAAGCAATAATAACGTTTTTTTGAATAATTTTTGTGCCTTTACTGATAGGAGAGAGGGAGAGATAGTGGATCGCTTTGTGAAGTGGTGAGAGAGTAGGGAAGACCCTATGCAAACTGGCCACAGACCAGATCCGAACCAGGTCCGGCAAAAGCACGTACATGGGCCGGACTGCGCTGTGCAGAAAACTGAAAAATACCCTAGACACACCCCGTTAGCTCGGGGCAGGCACGCTGCAGGGCAGGTGTTGTGTCTGTGCCTGGTCTACAAAATAAGAGCCACTGATCTCTAATGATACTTTTATAAATATGGCTAGAAGATGATATTCTATATATTCATTCTATAACAGTTTTATTTTACATCATCAACAAACCTTTTGTATCAATACGACTTAAAAATGTTTAGAAACATTACCAAGGTTGATTAATTCCCCATTTAAATACCAATATATATTGCATTTTTTATAGCTGGAGAGTCTAAGCATTTACATTGGGCCCCACTTGTAGGGCCAAATGTGATCGTAGCGCCCCAGGAAAAAGTGCCAAAATCCCCTGCACCTGGAAGCAGGTGTTCAGGAGCGCAGAGTGGCAGCATTATTTGATGTCAGCAACAGTACAGTTTCCAAACTTAACCCTATAAAGCCAATTGTATCATATTTGATACATACTTTTATAATACCTCTATCTACTCAATATGATCAACAAATTACAAAAAAACATCTGAATACAATCAGATAAATGATAAAAATGTCCTCTAATGGATTATCAATTGCCAAAAACACCTAATGTATCAAATGAGATATGAAAAATCTATATGTTGAATTTTATGGACATTTTGACTTTTATGGATTTTAGCAAAAAGTGAAACAAACATTTCAGCTCCAAAAAACTACAATTTTCTGGCTACAATCTATGGTCCTGGGCCTTAAAGGGTTAATACCATGCTCAGTAAACTGGTGAAGTCTAGGACGGCTTGCAGTCAGCGACATGGCAAAAAGAAGTCAAATTCTTCGAAAGTTCTTCGCCGCTGCTTTACTACGAAACCAAAAGCTTTCTTCCAGGGGAAGAGGGGATTTTAGCTCATATTTCTGGGTGCTACCCACACATGTTGCTTTTTCCATGAATACACAATCACTGCAAGTTGTACCTCAGTATTAAGGTGACTAATCCAGCTTGCCAAGGATATAAAACACAAAACCAGTTAAAGGAAAGAAAGGGAAAATAATCAACCGAAGTACTTTTCCAAACCTTTGTTGGAATATTTTATTCGTTGTCTGTTTTTCTTCATCAAGTTTTCTTCTCCTTCAACCTCTTTTCTGTCTGTGTGTCTCTATGTCAACACTAAACAATCACTTCTTTCTCTGTCCTCTTCTGACTCACTATGATGTAATTACATAGACAGCCCACTCAGACACAAAACACACACACACAGAAAAGAAACTTATTTACACTTTCTGAGATTGAAATTGCTGTGACTACACTTAAGTTAATCCAGTGCTGTACTTTTAAAATCCAAGGGAGCAAGAGAAGCAGTTAGTCTATGGCATCATTTTGGTCGAGTCAAGGAGTCCTACAAACACACTAACACACACATAAATAAACACACCAAGAGGGAATTGCTGTTCTCCGCTTTCATTCATCATGAGTTGACATGTTGCGCCACTGACCTGTATGACCGTAGGTAGCTCTCTGTGAAAGAGTGGGCGTGTGTGAGCTTGAGTGCGTGTCCTTGAGTGCGAATGCCCCAAGGAGGGCCAAGTCATTAACTCCAATGTCATATCCTGCCATTGTAGCAAATTCAGAGCTCAAAGCAGAAGAGCCCTGCTGCACAACAGTTCATTACACATATACTACACCAGTCCATTGAAAGAGTCTCTGCAATCTAAGGTGGCTGTAAAGTACATAAGGACACACAACTAAAACCAAACACCAACAGCAAATCTAACAACAAATTAAAGCCAAAACAACTTATGAATACTAATTTATATCCCAACCTACATCCTATTAAGCTGCAACTGTATGCTTGTTTGTTTAAAGTCTCAAGAAAACATTTGACATAATTTAAAGTTCTTACAAAATAAAGTTGTCCACAGTGAACAACATTAACCAAGGGCACTTGGTTAAACAGCCCAGCCCGATCAAAGTGCAAACTTTTGGTTTGGCAACTAAATTAGTTAATGAAAATCCCCTTGTCCAGACAAACCAGTCCCCCTTGGTGGAGAGGCCACACCCCCAACACTGAGTTAAGGAAACAACAGATCAAACACTGCACCAAAAAAACATGATTACAACAGTGTAATGACATATAAAAAAAGATAAAACCAAAACTAAAAAAATAACTTATGCAACAACATGACAAAATACGAAAAACAACACATACAAAATAATAACTCAATACTACAACACCAAATCAAAGAAAAGTACTCTACAGCACAGACCTCCATCAAGCAGCTCACTTTTACCCATAAATTGTGATTTTAACCCATTATAGTCATAAAGTTGTTTTATATGCACATTGTGAAATAATTAAAAGTGAAGCACTGTTGAAATGAATCTGTAAAAACTGATTATTGTTTATATATAATCCAATAATTGAACTAGCCAGTAGTGGGCCTTGTAACTTGGTGACTAAACCAATTTGCTGCTGCTTGTACAGATGTTGGTGTTGTGTCTGTCGCTGCCCTTCCACTGGGAGATGTCTGCCTGTCATCAGAGCAAAACCACATCACTTTGGTGTATGGTATGTTCACTCTGTGTGGACTTTGGGGGTTGATTTTTACACTCACAAACACAGACTTCTGCTATGATGGATTATTTCCGTACTGACATGATCAGCAACCATGTTTCAAGTGATTACACAGCACATTTGGAGGGACTGCGAGCAAGCAGAGCTGCCACATACGTGCCCATAACGTTAAAGGGCTCACAGTAATGTTACTGATGGTTATTAGTTGCAGACTTGGACTGCTTTTTCTATCAGCAAAACATTTCCTTCTCTCCTCTGTGTCTGTGAGCAGAACTCTGCGTGCCCCAGCTTTCACTGCTGATTGGTTGATCTCTGTGCCGTGACCCTGCATGTAACCAGAGTGTGTAACAATCAGATGGTGCCACGGATGGGACAATATACAGCCCAGAGTGATGTTATGGTATGTAAACCCATTCAGTAGTTTTGGCATAAACTTACTTCCAGACAAACAGACAAACCTACAAACAAACAGATTTTGGCAAAAACATAACCTCCTTGGCAGAGACGATGACACCCTGCAACAAATCAGACAAAATCCAACAAATCATTATTCAATGGCAAAGCAAAAGTTCAGCAACAAATTTTAAAAACCACAACAACAAATCAAAAACCGTAACAACAATTTAAAACCACAACAGCTAAAAAAACATAAATCAGAAAAACACAACATCATGACAAAAAAAATTCAGCTTCAGATAAAAAAATGCCAATCAAACGTGCAATAACAAATTGAAAAAGAAATTACAAAAAGCACGGGCACACGGAGAAATTAAATACACAATACGTCAAAAACCTGATGACATGCACATGACAGCATCTGTTCAAACAGAAAATCAGTCCGAACACATTAAGTGTATTGGTCCATAATGTATTCTTTATTACATTGGTTGCTTTGTTTTACATTTTTTTTCTATTTCATATGTCATTGTGTTGTTTATTTGACATTTTGTTTTCTTAATTTTTGCCATGTTTTAATACCTGTCCTTACTGGAATAACCTGTAAAATTTTTGTTTCCATTTTATTGGAGAAGTTGCTACATGCCTTAACTCACCTTCTGTATAGTTTTCAGCCCTGTATTGATACTTGTGATTTCTATTTCATTTATTTCATTTGGTAGCTTACCATGTGGAAACAATCCAAATAAATAAGCCCTGTTAGTATCCCACCATGACTGGTGGAATTGAGTTGCATTGCGAACAATGGATAGCCCAGCTGTACTGACATAAAAGGATATTTAAGGTGGATTAGTTATATAACAACTGCAGGTCTGCTGCATCAGGCCAGTGTATGAGCAGGTACCTCTGGTATCTCTGCATTGTCATTAGGATTAATCAAAGGGGTTAATGTTATACAATAAGCGTCATTAATAGCATGACCATATTGATTATTGAGTGTTTTTGTTTTGCTAGTTGTACTTTAACACCTATCTAAGAGTCAGTAACATGAAGATCAGTTCAGTAGGCTCACAGTGATCTCTTACTCACAGCAAATATTTGATCCAATATTTTAAGCAAAGTCAGACATTAATGTAAAACAGGCAGAATTCAATCTTAACAAGGTTAACTGAGTTGACAAGTGCTGAATCATCAAAAGTAATTTTTGTATAGGAAGAAGAAGGTAATGGAAATGCAAGGCAGCCAACACCTCAAAGTAAGAAAGAAAACAATTGCTCATACTGTTTCTGAAGACTGATCTAACTTATACAAATTCTATGCCAGTCATTAGTAGGCGAAGGTTTTGTCCCTGATGCTGTTACACTTACTGACACTGTCCTCCACTTTGACTGACTCACTTGCTTTACAGCTCTGTACTGAGCTGGGGAGGAGAGGCACTTTATGACACACTGCACTTTGAATCTGGACCATGGACAAAGGACACACCAGTACTTTCTGTGACTTTTTGGAAATATCCCCTTTGTGCTTCACAGCCAATGAAGACAGGGTTTTCAAAATTGATTTTTACTGCTGACTCTAACTGGAAGATCTATTGGTTAAACTTAGGTAAAACAGAACAGATGGAAACATATTCATATTTAAGTACAGTCAATGATCAAAACCTGTTAAACATTGGCAGTTTTTATTACCTCTGTCAAGGTGGTTATGTTTTTGCCAGTGTATGTTTGTTTGTTGGTTGGTTTATTAGCAAGATTATGCAACAAAAAAAAAATAAATAAAAAAAAAAAAAAAAAAAAACTGGACGGATTTTGAAGACATTTTAGGAGATGTTAGTAATGAACCAGTTTAGAAATTATTACATTTTGTTGATGATCCAGATAACTACCATTAGCGAATGAATAACTGTCTAACTAAGAATGATATCGCTATGATTCTGAGTGCTAGGTGTGGGTTTCTGGGTCGAGGTATCATATTATGATGGTAACTTTATCATGGAACTACTGCTTATAGATGTAGCAGCAATACGTGCGCTACCTTGGCGGGGCTTTGCACTCTCCTAGTGCTTTCTAGTATAAATACAATTATTTGCTGTTACACACCAATAAAAAATTGAAGTACACTGGTATCATAAAGGTGCTGCGGTTCATCCTTTATTTAAATAAGATAAACTAACTTCCTTCTAACTACCATTTGATACCAGCTCTGGGAGAATGGGTAAGTGGTGTATGGTTGCAAAGAGTTTGGTCTAGTGTGCAAGGAAAGAATCTGTCAATATTACAAGTGCCCTCCTTCAAGGCTCTGTCTGCAGTCACCGGTACCAATCACCTGTGGATTTAGTGCGCCAATTAAGCTACACACTGCTGAACAACATATGCATGTTGTGTTTGTGATGTGAGGTCCAATCAGAAACACTGTGAGGTTCTCAGGTTTACTTAGTAAAATGGGCATTTGACAAAGCTAAGACCATATCAATCAAATTTGCTTTCTAGGAAATGTGAAATTGCATTATGACATTGATCTGCCTTTGATTCACTAGTCTATCTGTGCTGTCTGCCTGTTGGATTTACTGATAATATTAGGATGTCTATTATTTTATTAATTCATATGAATAAAAACAGGTAATTCTAGGTCATCTTTCTTGAGTAATTCAGACATCCTTACTAAAAGACACTTTATTGCAATGCTCCTTCTGCTTTGTTGAGCAAACACTTACCCAGTTGCTAAAACAAAACACAAAATATGATTGGTATTGTCCAGTTTCAGGGAAGGATGATCAGGAACTGGTATTGCACAAGAAAAGAGCATCCTTACCAGTCGAAGCTGTCCACAAAAGATACATTTAAGTGCATCCTCAAACGTTTATGTGTCACATACGTAGGTGTTTTGGGAACCCAATGACACACATTTTTAAAACAGGCCCCAGAGTGAGTCAAAATGCCACCCTTGCATTTTCATGTGTACTACAAATCTGTTCATTTTCACCCTTAAACCGCAGGGTTTAAGGGAGAAAACCTCCACACACACAATATCTGTCAGGGTGCTGACCCCAACAAAAGCAGAAAAAATGGTGGAATACACTGTCGGGTTTGTGCTGCAGAAGCTACTGAGCTTGTTAAAGCTTACACAGCAAAACATTCAGCACTTCCACTATCACCATGGGCAACATGCGGACATGGAGGACAGCATAAATCTTGTCTTATTTTACTAAATGTCACATTTTGTGGGCACACTCCATATCTTTTTCTCTAGTATTAGTCCTTGTCTGTGGCAGTATAACAGCGCAATATGGATGTAACGGTTACCGGTAAAATGGTAAGTTTCCCACGGTAATCGTTATCGTGTCCTATTAAAATTACCGTTAAACTGTGTTTGATTTCCACACAGTGTCAATAACACACAGTGATGCTGCTCTATGCCTGGAAAAACCTGAACCGCTCCTCTGTGAAGCAGCCGTCTCTCACAGACAGAGGCGTGCATGCACAGTTTGCAATGTTTGGCCTCTGAGAAGTCCTGTATAGCAGTCAGAGCCCCGTTCAGACACTTGCAGGTTTTGCCACTTGAAATGGACAAAGTCTAAAGTCTGGTTGAAGTTTGAATTTTACAAGTTGTCGGGAAACCGACTGATGAGAGTCACCCTGTCTAAAACACAAAGCTGTTGTGAAATACAAATGTGCGTGATTAAAACTGCTGTAACTTCTCGAGTAAACAAGCAGACAGAGAGTGGGAGAGAGAGAGAAGATTCAGAGAGCCATAACTGAGTGAATTATGGGCAGTTTATCAGTATTTTTGAGAGAATAATGTATAAAGGTTGTAGATGACAGCATTACTATCATTCTGGAGTGTATTCTTGCTGTTCGTTCGCCGTTTGTTCGCCATGTTTTGCCGAATTTCGTAGTAGGTTGTCTTTTTCCATCATAGTTCATGTTTTATGGATTTTATCAATAGTAGTTTGGAAATATTAAAGGAGATGTCAAGGAAATCTGCCATGGAAAGGGGAGAGCAGAAAAGAGTCATGAAGGGTTCAACTGCTTCAGAGACTATCATTCGTAAAACAAAAATTACGTTCAAAAAGAAATGAATGAACATGGTCTAACATAAGGAGCTGCAACATGGAGGCTAACAAAAATGTGTGGGTGTACATAAAATAGGTTAAATCTATTTTTGGTAATCTCAAAACTTTGAACTTAAACATTTTGAGCACTCTGCAACAAAACCGCGATAATAATAACCGAGATAATTTTGGTCACAATAATCGTGTTATGAAATTTTCATACCGTTTCATCCCTACAGCGCAACAACCAGGCCTGGCATACACAGCATTTTCACTGTTTTTATAGTGACGGACACATTTGCTGTAACAGTGCTGTAATGTTTTAAAAATGAAATGTCTCTGTTTCCGTGTTTACCAGCCTTAGTAGTTGCACTCCAGCTGAAACAACAATGCACACAGGTGTCCAGCACCTGGATACTATTGTCTTATTATTAAGTTCCTTCTCAATGAGCACACACACAAACACAACAGCAAGAGGCACACACATCCTGTGAAACCAAACTGTAGTGAGAACAAGACATTTTCATCTGACAAAAATCAGGACAATGTTTACTCATCCAGGGTGGAGACCGCTTTTATCTCAAAAAAGCAACAAACAAAATCACCCAAACACAAGCAGGTACACATGAAGAACCACCCCACGCACAAACACTCAGAGAGTGTATGGTGTGTTGCTGCTGCTTAGAGGAAGAAGGCGTTTTCCTCTCAGCTCCTGAGGGACACAGCATGCTTTAGGATGTACACTGAGTTACTTTGTGAGTGTGTTTGCTCGTCTGTGTGTGTGTGTGTGTGTGTGTGTGTGTGTGTGTGTGTGTGTGTGTGTGAGAGGGGGGCTGCTTCCTGAATGCAGCCAATCCAGTAGCAAAGGAGATGGAAGTTCATTCGGTATCATAAAAACACACCACACAAACATACACACACAGTCCATATCCGTCACAGCTGAAACCACATTAAGGAGGATACAGGGGAATAAGTCACAGGGACGACAGAAAATCAGGTTTTACTATAAGGTCACAAACAAGCTGTTGCACAAACACACACAACAATACACTTCTTCCAGTTCTGTATATGCCTCCTCTTTCTTTTTTGCTTGTGGTTTTCAGTTTGGTTTGTTTTGACAGGGAAGCATGGTGGTACAACAGGGAAGTACAAAAGTATGTGTGACTCCTAAGAACAAGATTGCTGGTTATACTACCCATGTTTACCAGGGTCTTTCAGTGTGGAGTCTTCATGTTCTCCCTGTGCCTGCACAAGCTCTCTCTGGGCAATCCAGCTTCTCCCAGAGACCAAAAAACATGTTTGTTAGGTTAATTAGTGACTCTTGCCTGTAGGTATAAGTGTGAGGGTGAATGGTTGTCTGTCTCTCTTTGTGTATCCATTTATCTTTAAATGGATGAGTGGCTTGGGAATGAATGGATGTATGGATGGACAGTTGAACCCTTATACCAAAGTTATTTCCAAAAACATTCCCGACTTCTACAAGAATTTGTCATCAGCTAGAGTTCCAATTTCACATTTATAAGATGTAGAAGATGGTGAACTTGTTTTTTTAATACTGTCTTCTTTAAAAACTTTCTATTGAGGGGTGCTGGTTTGGTGGAGTGGTTAGAAACCAGGCACGTCCTATATTCATACTTCTGCCGGCCTGGGTTTGAATCCAGCCTGTGGCCAGTTTGCAGATGGTCTTCCCGACTCTATCACCCCCTTTCTCAAGCCTATCCACTGTCATTCTCTCTAATCTAAAGACACAAAATGCCCAAAAACCACATGAAAAAATAAAATGTATTTGCAATCAGAGGTATAATAACATGTTGCAAATCAGTGAAATGAGGATAGAAATTATAGAAAGATGCCCGGAAGCTCTGCTCGCGTGCAGTCCCTCCAAACATTTAATCACTCAGAAGAAGGTTGCTCATAATGTCAATACAGAAATAGTCCATCATAGCAGAAGTCTGTGTGTTAGAGTACAAATCCACCCCCAAAGTCCACAAAGAGGGAACGCACAGTGGCTTTGCGCTGACCAACAGGCTGGTGGTAGGGCTGCAACTAACGATTATTTTCATAATCGATTAATCTGGCTATTATTTAAATGATTCATCGATTAATCGGATAATGACACATTTTTGCAATTTCCTTTACAATTTAGCTTAAAGTTGTTTTAGGTATTTTCTAAATAACAATAAAGACAATAAAAAGCATTTTACCTTTAGTAATATTTTATTACAGCTTTTTTCTTTCTTGACGCTGTGCAAAACTGTAAGTACATTCACACTTGTTTGCATATTGTTTAAATAAATGCTCACAAACGTACTTTTTCTTGAAACAAAGCAGGCAAAGTAGTAGCATTCTTGTCTATAAAGTATTCAATAAAATAAGGTGCTGCTGAATGTAACAAACAAAAATAATAAAGAGTCTTCGTCCGTCTCAAACACGCCGATGTGCTTTCTCAGTAAGTGCTCTTTCATAGAGGTCGTACTCCCATGTCAGAGGAAGTCGGCCTTGTAATGTTTGCAAGTGGTTGTTTGCTTTGCTTTGTTGAGCGTGAAGTGCTTACAGCTTTTGGAGGTCTTTGGTCGTTCACGAAGTGATGCTGCCATGGACGCCGCCATTGTGAATCCTTCTGCATGTTGTTGTGTGCAGTGATGGTCGCCAGTGTGCACCTCTCACAGTAGCTTACAGCAAAAGAGCGGGCTCATCTCCTCCTAACTACTGACTGTAAGCTACAGTTTTATGCACCAAAACACCTGCGATTTGTTGCCGATGAAAATCAATCATTAAATTAGTTGAAAACAAATTTAATTATCAATTTTTATCGATTTAATCGATTGGTTGTTGCAGCCCTAGCTGGCGGCATCACCCACTGGAAGTTACAAGATCCACAACTAACTAGGTCACTCAAATGGATGATATTTATGTCAACAATAATCACACTTCTTGCAGATTGATATTTTCATTCCACAATGAGCGTATTAAATAAATCTAGAACTATAATGTTGGGTCGAAATCACTATTATGGGTGGAAGTGAGCTGCTTGGCAGAGGTCTGCACTCTCAGAGTGTGTTTCTAGTTACTAATGTAATTGTGAAATTGTTTTCTAACTATCGGTACTACTCCTGAATAATTCCTCAACAGATTTTGATTACATAATGGGAATGTTGGTCATAGCAAAAGGGAAGAAGTGACAAGATTCTGGTGGTGGGTTAATAATCTGGAGGTGGATTGAAGAGTTTTTTCAAATATTTTATTAACATTGCAAAATAGGGCAGTTTTCCAAATCTTTGACAATAACTTGCCTGACAATGTTTGAAGTACCTTGATGGAGGTTTGCACTCTAGGAACGCTTCTAGTTTTTCTGTTTTTATTATAAACAGCAAGGCTGGGTTAAGGGTAGGTTTTTTAACTCGAAGTTAAAGAAAGAAATGTTTCAGGAAAATTTTTCTGCTGAATAATGTGATGTTTTTGTGCAGTTTTCATTACACCTCGGAACGGAGCACAAAACAGCACCAAACGCTGTCAAAACTGAACCAAATCAAAACTGAGAACAGAAACATCATGGCATGAACCAAACTTTGGCTAAGTGAGTTGCTTCATCTTTACTTTAACACAGCATCCTTGAAGCGATTAAAATGCCATGTTTGCTCTAAAAACAGCAAACAAATTATTTTTAAAAAGTGCAATCAGCCCCCCATGAAAAGGCCCCACTGAATTTCACGATTCCTCATGACACAAATAATACACAATCACTCTTGTTCAAGAGCTCATCATTCCTCCACACACACACAATACCTGTCTGCAGTCACTAGTTGTGAGTCACACCACATACTGCAAACTGACACAACACTGCTCACTTTGTCAGTCTGTTGGCTGCAGATTTTCCATCTCTGTCCTTCCATAAGAAAGCAAACTTGAGTTGAGTGCATAGGAGCTAACAACAGAGATGAGTCAAGTTTAATAAATGGACCACAACACAGCAAACCCTAATGACGAACAGCAGAGGTCCTTGCACTGTCACAGAGGCTCCTGTAAGATCTGTGACTGTAGTCAAGTGTTTCTATAAATACAGGCCTCCTGCACTGCTCTGCAATTTACACACACACACACACACACACACACACTGCAACACAAGCGCACACACACACACCACAGCCACGCCTGTATTAGCCCACTGTAGACCAGCCACAGGAGCAGTTGTGTCAAAGAGAGAAGAGAAGTTAGATACTCTGTAAGAAGTACTCAAAAACTTACCATCTGTGAGTAAATCTAATGTTAATATTTCCAAAAGTTTCCAAGAAATGTCCAAGTAAAGCTATTTAAATTATGAGATCCATAGGGAGGAGTTTATCAGAGCTACCTGATAAGAGTTGAAACATTACTGTGGCAGACTATTGTTAGTTTTTGCTCCTTTGGCATGCTTAAAGCTGGGGACAGAAACTAAGATTAAAAGAGAATAGTCACTGTGGACCTCTTCCAGCTCCATCTCTCTGCTGCTCTCGTGTTATTAGGTCATTTTACTTACTTTCATAAAAAACACTTGGAAAAAATCACACATATTTCCAAAATTATGCAGAATAATATCTGTATCAATGCACAGTGCAACACAGCATGTGGTCTTCGTTCACACAAACACAGACTAACAGCACTTCTGTCTCCTCCTGAGTCTGTAAACGCCCCCTCTCCAATATTACACCTCTAATACCACCTCTCAAGATGGAGCAAATGAGGGTCGACTCATTCCCCCATTTAGGCCCCGTTTACACAGAGACACTGTGACCTAAGACGTAAAGACTGTTCCTTTGCATATTCAAACTCGATGCTCATTCAGACGTAGACGCTGGAAACAAATGAAACCGCTGTAGTGTGCATGCCAGTCCAGTAGATGGCGGTGTATGTTTGCAGAGGAATAGTGCTCATGCAACACACATATGAAGAAGAAAAACTTCACAAACAATGATGGAGATTGGACGCACGAAGACGCGGTTTCTTGTGTGGACAACAAATCTGTCTGGATATGTCACAGTCTGCGTCTGATTGGTCTGTTTTCTTTTATTTTCAAACATTTTTGTCCTGTTTTCTTATTGCATGTATTAATCCCTGTTTATGTTCACTTCCCATCCTGCTCTGTGCTCTCCTGTCTCTCCCCTGCTTGTTCCTCCTGTTTCCTTCTGCTCCACCTGATCACCCCCTGCGCTGATTCTTTCCTCACACGTGTTTCTTGTCACTCATTAGTATTTAGTCTCACGGTCACCCTCACTGCAGTGTTAGTTCGTTGTATGCTTCACACTCACGTACCAGCCGTAATTGTATCTAGCTTCTTGTATTCTTGACCACAGCTTGTTTCCTGACATACCGTTGCCAAAGCGGACCTCGGACTTGAAAAAGATAGTTTGCCTTTTTGTGTACCATTATTGGACTGAAATAAACCTGCCTTTCTTACCTGCTAGACGATAGACTCACAACTTGTGCATTTGTGTCCTATTTTTCACCTGGTTCATGACAGGATAGTTTTGTCTGGATAACAAACCAAGCACGGCAAGCAGCACATGTTACTCAGAAGAGGGCCAAAGCTGTTGTTACATCATGTGAAAGTACTGCGCATGCGGTGACTTCAGTAACGCTCTGACTCTGGTTTACACAGAGCTGCATTGAGAAGTGTTTTGAAAACTCTCCACCCTGGACCCTGGTTTCAAAAGTTTGCAGATATAAGCACTCCAGGTCCTGTTCCCATGTAAGTGGGAGGCCAAAACGCAATGAAAAGTCATTGGATTTGGTCGTATTAGGCCTTGTATAAACAGCCCTTGAGTTTAATGTTAAGAAAGGAGGCAAAGGGCCACAGGGACATAAATATTACATCCTGAAAACAGCAGCATGGATGGGGCTTACAACACATGCTTCAAAGTGAAATTTATCAGTGTAGTGCATGTTCACAACATTCAGAGAATATATTAAGCTTTTCCAGGTTTTTTATGCCCTTTTGCATTTCATATGTCTCCACCACCTAAAAGAGTACTTCTGTGCAGGTCTGGATCTCTTCCCCTCCTGTTTACAGTGTCAGTAGCTGCCAGAAGCACTTCCCCAAATTGACACCAGCATGGCATCTTACCATTGCTTTGACTGCAATTTAAAGAGAATATGCGAACATATTTTCTCGTGTCTTGCCTCACTCCTGAGTCCACGACAAACAGAGCTAGCCAGCTAAACGACAGCTAGCATGCCTTTGCCTACAGTCATTAGATAAACTCTTCACAACTCTAAACAGACCTGTGTTCTTGCTGTGACTTGTTTTTACCGCGTTACATTAAGTTATCTTCTACAATCATAATATTATCTTCTTCTGCTCCTAAACAGAGGCTTTGTTTTGCTTGAGCTAGAGATGTGACATTTGTGAATGAGTCCAGTCTTTTGAACAGCTCTCTTAAGTAATCCATGTGAAGGATTTTTCTTGAATTTGCAGGCAATTTGCATTCAAATTTTTTTTTTTTTATCACAGCAACACCCCAAACAAAGCTTGTGTTAATATGTCAAAGGGTTTTATTTGCTCTATTTTAGAAGCCTATAAATATGTGCAGACATATTTTGTTAAACAGACCAAAAACAAATTCCCCCTTGAAATAACCGTATTGCTTGAAGTTAGCTGTCAAAAACTGAAATGTCTTTTCCAGATGCAGCATCTGAACGTATCATGCCAACATACCAAATAATGCTAATTCAGGTCATTTACAAGTACTGCTGGTGCATTGACATTTTAAGGAATATTCTAACAAAGAAAACTGAGCATCAAAAATGTTTATTTATTTTATAGCACATGTAATCAGGCCTCTGTTGCCATTAATGTCTGGTACTTAACATCTCTACTCAAGCATTATGTGAATAGTTCCTACACGCCGTATTGCAACCTCTGACGTGATTTCATTCAGTATAAGAAGATTTAGACAGATGACTGGATTTTGGTAAAGGCTTGGTATGATGTAGGGCATGGATTGAATGCAGAAGACTACACAAGACTTGAGTTAATCACACAACACACCTGACAGGTAACAACTGTCCAGGGGGAAAGCATGAGGTAAAGAGAAAGACATGGGAATAGAGGAAAAGCATTAAATGTCAACACCATCAGGTTTACATAATGCTCTATTAAAATTAAAGGAGTGGAGAAGAGTGCATCAGCGAACATAAAATGTAGCTGTCTTACTATTTACACAGATACTGCATCAAAAATGTGTGACAGGATAAACATTTCCTTCATTTGCTTGCACTGAATTGTGTGTTGCTGTTGAAATCTCATCAGCTAACCCTGACTGTTTGTAGAAATATCACTTTGTGGCTGGCAGGAAGATGTCCAGAGAAGATGGGGTAGCTCGTTCATCCCTTAAGTTTCAAATGGACTCAGCTTTGTGCTTGTAAAAACAGATTTGGCTAATTGAAGACTAGCAGAATACAGCATGAATCAAAATGACTCACTGATGAGAATTTTCTACAATTTGCTCTCTTATAACTGGCACACAAAAGCAATTGTTGTTTCCTTTGTTGTCTACACATTGCTCTGACCACAGGGCAAGGATAATAACCCACTCAAGATAATTGTTCACACTGCCATTCAGGTCCAATTCTGCAAAATGAAGACAGAATTGCTGTTGCTTTGCAGATGGTTAGAATAAAGTAAATAAAGTGGATGTTTATGTGATTAAGTTAGGCCAACTTTAAATCTATAGCACTCAAAGGCAGTATGTTTTCCACCATTAAACTGAAAAAAGCCAAAGAAGCCACAGCATGAAGCTGCTGTACTCACAAATATACCATCAAAGACTACATAAAAGTTGCTCTCATGTGGTGAAGGCTTGGGTCATGGTAAGAGGCATAATGCACACAACCACAGCAGGACTAAATGCTTGCCCATCACGTCACTGTCATAAAGAGCTTATCGGACATACCAGCAAATTTTCAGACTTAAAGAAAGTTAAATTTACACTTTAGTCTACATATACATACACAAGAATACAAACTGTTGCTTGATCTTGTCAAAAGAATTAAAAATATAGATTTACTGTGTGAAACACTACATTGATTAATGGACTCTGAGTCTGGAGCTTCAGTGCCCTCAGGATTTACCGTTCATGAGAATTTTCTTACATGAAGAATATAAATGAGTCAGGCTTCAGCAACCTTTCCCCCTTAAGGGGAAGAAATCCACAAAGTTACATTTTTCTGGGAGGATCTGTTGGAGTTAGAAATATAAAACATTTGGGTGATGCCTCTATAACTAAAGTGTTAAATAAAAGATTGGAAACACAGCTTTTTGAGAGCACTTTGGCATGCTTCAACATGTGGCATTTATGCCAGTATGGGACAGGGCATGTTTTGAATCACTCACTCTGAATTTAATATGTCACAGGAAGAAGAGCACAAGTTGTAGAGACCTCAGTGATGTTTCTTGTGTAAACATCCTGACACGAACTAAAACACAAGACAAAGAAAAGCCCTAAAGCATCACAGCATATAAAAAAGCTTAACAGAATTCAAATCACTGATTTATTGACTTGAGTGTTGTAAAATATTTTGTAGGGATTCCCAGTATCAAACGAATGATATTGGTATCAGCAGATTATAGTTTGTAATTTGATTACTTGTGAACATTTCTGCAATTTTTAAAGCTGTGATATCAGCTGTACCCGCTTTAAGATTGGAATAAAAAATGTTTGGGGTGTTTCAACCTATTTTTTCATATAGAGAGTCAATGTCATCTTACAAGCTGAAACTCAAACTGTCAGGAAAAGCCTTGCATCTTCATTTCTCATAGTTTTAATCCCAATATTTGATGTTTAACAGATAATTACACACTCTTGAGCCATCATTAGCAAAACTTGCAGCACACAAGTTCTTCTGATCTGTTTTGTTTGCATCTTAAATCCTTTAAGTGCGAGTAGACACATTACATCCAAACTAAACAAACTTACAAAGACAATAACCCTAAAGACATAGAAAAGTAAGGTTTGGGAAACTTTGGAGACAAAAACATGAGCAGATTTTAAGCTCTACAACTAAATGTTATGTATGGATTACGTAATCAAATTAAATCAGTTCATTCAGCAAAGCCATGTGATGATACTGTGGTCAAAAATCAAACCAGCCAGGTCATTTACTGACAGATTAAACCGAGATTAAGTTAGTTTGATATTGGACATTCACAATCATCATCATTTTCACATCCCAAGAGAAGAAATGCATATAAAGCTATTATTCTCCCTGACCATGTGACTTATCAATGTCAAACCAGCTGTGCAACATAGGTAGTAATATTCCTCACATGCCACAAGACTTATTTTTGAAATATATCCTTTGTTTGTTTTTTAAATACTGTTTAAAGCCGTAAAAACGCATCTATTATTCTCCCTGACCATGTGACTTATCAATATCAAACCAGCTGTGCAACATAGGTAGTCATATGTCTCACATGCCATAAGACTTCTTTTTTAAATTTATCATTTGTTTATTTTTTAAATACTGTTTAAAACTGTTAAAATGCATATAAATGTATCATTATCCCTGACCATGTGCCTTATCAATGTCAAAACAACTGTGCATCATAGATACTCCTATTCCTCACATGCCACAAGACTTCTTTTTGAAATATATCCTTTGTTTGTTTTTTAAATACTGTTTAAAGCTGTAAAAACGCATCTATTATTCTCCCTGTGACCATGTGCCTTATCAATGTCAAAACAACTGTGCATCATAGATACTCCTATTCCTCACATGCCACAAGACTTCTTTTTGAAATATATCCTTTGTGGATATTTTAAATTATTTTGAAAGCCGTGAAAACGCATGTAACTCTCATTTGAGGAGTTTTAATAGGCTATCCATGCTGCACAGATGGTTTGTAAATCAATAAGTCACATGGTCAGGGGGAAATATAGATTTATATCCCTTTTTTGGATTTACAATTATAAAATATATACATATACACAAAGGATATATTTCAAAAGGAAGTCTTGTGGCATGTGAGGAATATGACTACTATGTTGCACATAGGGATGTAACGGTTACCGGTAAAATGGTAAACCACAGTAAAATTTCCCACGGTAATCATTACTGTCCTATTAAAATTACCGTTATATCGTGTTTGATCACCACACTGTGTCAATAACTCTCTTTGAACATGTTTATTTACGACTGTTTATGAAGAGAAACCTGTTAAAAGTACAAATCTGTTTTTCTATATTTGTAGGCAAATTACACAGTTTAAGCATTTATAACAAAAAAAATGACAAATACTTGCCAGAATTGTTTACTTTCATTTCTAATGAAAAAAGTTTAAACACATTTACTTATAGGACACTTCCTGACACAATTATTGACAAAAAAGACAAAAGAAGTGTTAAAATTATAATATTAAAGGGGTTAAATGATTTCAAGACTGCGTTAAAGTACCATTTGAACATTCTTAGTATACTGCAACAATACCGTGATAATAATGATAACCGTGATCATTTTGGTCACAATAACCGTGATATGAAATTTTCATACCGTTACATCCCTAGTTGCACAGTTGGTTTGACATTGGTAAGTCAAATGGTCAGGAAGAATAATAGATTTTATGTGTTTATCCCCAAGAGACCATTGCAAAAAAAAATAAAAAATCAACCTACAATCTTTAAGAGGTCTATCTGGATAAAGTTTGATACTTTACAAAAACATTAACATGCTTTGCCCTTTTCTAAACGCATTTGCACAACTCTTTTTAACTTTAATTGATTGTTATGCTCTATTTATGGCTGTTAATATAACTGTGCTGCCTTAAGGTCCTATCCCAATGGAAAAAGTTATCATAATCATAATGATCCAGTAAGGAGGAGGAGGAGTTCAGTAAGTTCACATGGCACAGATACCTAACCAAGGTGTCCATTCATTCAACATACAAACTCGTATCCATATAGCTGGTAAATCTTACAAAGAGTACATACTTCAGCTAAAAGTCCAGGAGCTGAGAGAGGGTGAACTTATTTCACTCACATTTCTGTTAACATCTCATGCTCTCCATGTGACTGTGGCGCAGAGTTTGGCTGCTTACTCTCCACTTTTTTAGTTGTCCTAACAATGAAAAAGTACTTAGAATAGTTACAATGCTGTCTATCTGCCGTGTATTTCCGAGTTAACAGAAGTGTCAGTGGACATAAGTCGGGGTAAGGAAACAGCTAACGCCAACCTTTCGGGAGAAGCCAACCTCATCCCGTACTTTTCTTTCAGCTCTTACAGTAACCTCCAAACACAGCAGTACTCACAGTGACTTGTTCCAGGGTCCTTCCGGGAGGCTCCTGGAGGTCCTGCCGGTGGGATAAGCTGTTAATAGCTGGTTAATAGTCCGTTATTTTAGTTGAAGAGCTGCGGGCTGTTACAGTTTCTGGATCTTCGCTCCTGCCTGTCGCCCCCCTCTCCCGTCGTCTCCTCGGCTGTTCCTGCTTCCCCCCTCTCCACATCCAGCATTCCAATATGGCTGCTGCTGCTGCGCGAAGGGAGGGAGGGAGGGAGAGGAAAGCCTCGCCTCGGGGTCAGCAAACTGCAAATCATGAATGAATGAGGGAATGAATGAATGTAAAGCTACTATACATGCTATCACTGGGTCATTGCTGCCCAAAGATATGTCAGGGTCCCTAAAAGATTTCATAAATGGGCCCCTGAATTGGTTCTAGCAGTTCTTAAAGGAGACATATCATGCTGATGCATGATTTGATACTTACATACAATATAATAAATTTGAAAACAAGACCTTACACCCCCTTCATTTTCAAAAAATGAGATATTGTATTTTTTCTGATATCCTAGAACGAGATTTGATGCCTCTGAAAATAGGTCATTGCGAGATGTCCGCGAGATTTCAAACGTCGGGACATCACGAGGTACCTTTCTTTTTATTGGAGTAATCTGATAAAACACTTCCTCCTCTGTGATGTCCGTTAGCCACAAAACCGTCATCGAGGAACACATCCGTCCAGCAGGGGTTTATAGTTCCCTAGCTCACAGCCACTCATTACTAGCTCTGGCCTGTAGGGGGACTCAATACGCGGTCGCTGCTTTGAGCCTGCCGGAAAATACAGTAGGAGAAGAAGGACAGGCTGGCTCTACCCCCGATAGAACTGACCAATCAGAGCACGAAGGGCTGTGACATTGTGAGGTAACTTTAGGTCATCCTGAGATCCGAGCATTTCAACAAGACCTTGTTAATGGCCTAAAATGAGGATTTTGAGAACGCTATAGTGGGGCAATGAAGGAACTAAATGACTTGTACTGAGGGCAGAAATGCTTTACAGGCATCCTAGTCTGGCATAGTGAAAAGGAGAAACAAGCATGATATGTCCTCTTTAATGTCACCTTACTGACCCAAATGTTAAGTTTTACTCAGCTGTGTCATGTTCGGGGGCGTAGTGGGGAAGTTAAGGTGATTCTTGGGGCCCTTCGCCACCAGGGGCCCCTAAAAATATAGTGTTAGCAACATTTTGCCATAAGTGTTTAAAGATTACTTACTTACAATAACTACCAGTTTTTCGCATTTTTGATGGCAAAAACTTCAAATTCAGGCATTCTTTTCATTTTAAACTCACATAAAAAAAAAAGCAGTTATTAAAATGTTTGAGTACCTGACTGGCATTTTACGATATCTAGGTCTTTAAAATAACAGGTTGTGAAGTTAGAAAAAAATTAATAGAGTACAATTTTTTAAAAATCATTACAGGGATTAAATGTCAGAGATTCATGAGAAAACAGCATTAAACTGCCAAACTTTGCAAGGGCATTATAATATTTGTAAAAGACCAAGACATTTAGAGGTCCCAACAAATTTGTGGGCCTGTTACTCAGGTGTTCTCCTGTAAATATGTCTAACTTTTCAATCAGCCACCTTAAAAGCATTACAGAAGATCCAGATTTTCCATAAAAAAAAGTTTGTAATTACTTTTTGAACGATGACCATTTCTGCAGTTCAAAAACAGAGAAAGCAAACTGTATTAGTTGTGCACAGCTAATGTTATTTATCTATTAATAACACAATTAAGACATCATTTTAAAAGACCTAGTTCTTATGGTTCTAAGAAGTAATGACAAATTATTTAATACAAACTTTGTTTTTTGACTTTCCATGTATAGTTTTGATTAGTTAGTTGATCATGTAGCCATGATAAAGTTTTAGCCTATACCTGTCCACTGTGTGTCAGTCAGGATAACCTGTGGATGGCATATCTCTTAAGGCCATATTCAGATATTCACAGGTAAAACTCAAAAGTACAGCCCTTCAACTGTGTTCTAGTATTTCTTGCTGATTCAAAGATTGGATCAGTCTTCAGCAGCCTATGTGCCCGCTGATGGGAGCAGTCCAAAGATGACCTCTGGTGGCTTCTGCGTGTTAGTGCAGCATGTTTGAATTTACATTATTCCTAAAATATGAATATGCAGGACCTTTCCAGAACCTTAACTGGTCTGCGATGATTTGTTACACATCAATATGATTATATCAGTTAATCTAAAATGTTCACAGATAAAAGTCTTCAAAATACAATTAACAGTAATTTTCTCATGTAACAGGACATCACTACCAAAGTTTGTATGATCAATTAACCCTACACAAGTGTCTATATGGAGTGTTAAATTTACTCTTTGGATAGTTGGTAACTGAAAACTAATCAAGTGTAATCACTGACTAATTTTTTAGTTAAAATCTAACAGGTTGTAACGCTAACCATTGTTATTAATAATGAATAAATGTTGTGTAATTGTTACATTCATCACAACACGAGTCTTTATTTGTTTGGTCATTTAGATGATGGGAGTCCTGCAAAAATGGATCATACCACGATTAGCACAGCAGTTCAGAAGTAAGGTAGTTCAATGCAACCACATAATACTGTTGGGAGCTTCACAATGAATTACTGCTTCACTTTGCCTGATGTTAAACTTGGTTCATTATGTGTTAAGTGGTTGTTGTTGTTATCTTTATCACATAGAAAGTTTTGCAGCATAATAGCTTACAGCAAACCTATTCAATTAGTGGCCCATGGGCCACATGCGGCCCAAAAGTAACCCTCAAGTGGCCCAAAATTAATGTGGTCAGGGCTTAGGTCCAACAAGAAAAACAGCAAAAACTTTTACAAACATTACAAAAATTCCAACATCATTACAGACATTGAATGCAACACTTTCTGATAAGTTAGTGTTAAGCCATGCTGTTAATGCACTTTCAAATGTGACCCAAAGATGGTGTTTTTAATCTGCACTTTTTTTTGTTCATACACATCTTAATTTGTGCTTGTATTTACCTGTCATACTGTGTTGAAGTTATCTGTTTGATGTGTTAGATTTAAAGAAACAGTATTTCAGCAGAAGTTTAGTTTAAGGGCTGCTCTTTATTGAGTTTTGCCCTTTTTGATGTTGCAATACACTAACCCACATTCAATTTGTTTGTTATCTATTTGTGTTTATTTTAAGTGGTTAACTTTGCTCTCTGTCTGCCAAAAATGTTCGACCCAGCTCATGTTCTGAGTCTGAAAATCTGGCCTGACTGAATTGCTAAATGAACAGCCCTGACTAACAGTGTTACCATGTCTTATTGCTGAAGAACCATAAACAGGCAGAGATGTATTAAAAATTTATACAAATATAAATATTTTTATCTGTAAGCTAAATTCACAGGTTAGTGCACAGATTTCAGTTACTTTTTGGGGGCTAGTAACATTTTTTGGTGTTCGATAAGGGAGACAGGCAGGGATGATGGACACTTTGAGTGACATATTCAGGTTCAGACTTAAAGATACATGGACATTTATGTAATCAACAGAACATTTTTACACTATTTTTTAACCTCAACTTCTATTTCACTAAGGGTAAATTTGCAGAGATTTGACTTCACCTAGAGTATCTCTGCTCTTGTGGATGGAGAGGAGAAATATGGTGAATTTGAAAGATTATAAGAATTGGAGCAGCTATGCTATGTTTGTCTTTTTAAAAAGGTCTAAAGTTTTGGTTATCACTGAGGTAAAACCTTTTAAATAAATCTACAACTAAAGGGTTTTTTGTGCTCTATGCTTATTTAGACAAGATGTTCAGGTATGCAAAGCTTTATTTTTTTATATATATATTTGTCCATTACCTTATCTGTTACTTTTTTAAGGAAAAACAGTAGGCTGTCTTAAGGAGACACTCCCCCTTCTGAAAAGTGAATAATTTGGGGAAAAATATGAAGGTCTGAGGACAGCCATCCCCAGGGAGAACAACTGTTAGTATTGAACATGACAGCAAACTTCAGATCAAATATCACTCTGTAAAAAAAACCCGCAGACCAATTTCACTAACAGTTTAGAATAGATACAGTAGCTGCTGTGGTGGAGAAAGGGTGGAAGTCATCATGACCCCTTTATGGCTCAGACAGTCTAGCCTCAGAGCCCATTACTACATCATCAATGAAACATTGTGACTCAAACATCTAAATAATTTTTACTGCTTAAGTTAACACAGGGTCAAAACATTTGCTCTTTGGACATCAAATGGGGAAAAAATATTTTACTGAGCAAAGAGACAGGAAAACCCAACATGCTTACAAAACACATCATTTCAAAGGTTGTGATCAAACAACACCCTTACATCATGACACTGAAGTGTTAGATTTTTCAAGAGAAATGCTTGGAAATACACACATATCATAGACCAACCAGATATATTATCCAACAAAAATACATTTATTAAGCAACCAAAATGTACTTATTGTCATGGCAGGGGCACTGACAAGTAATAAGGGCCTCATGAACAGATATTACATTAGGCCCCACCACCAAAGATCAAACTAACCATACAAAATTGCTTTTACCACACTAATATTTCACCAAAATCAAAAGAACACTATCAGACAACATCATACACTCTGCTCAGCTTATGATGAAATGTAAAATGATCCTACCTCATCATTCATATTTTTTTCTGTGTGATAGTTGTGTGTTTTAAGATAAGAAAAGATACACCTTTATTAGTCCCACAGGGGGAAATTCCAGATTTACAGCAGCAGCAGGATACAAGAGAAACATCAGAAAGATTTGCAATGAAACTATAAGTAATTACAAACCCAAAACCAGTGAAGTTGGCACGTTGTGTATATCGTAAATAAAAACAGAATACAATGATTTGCAAATCCCTTTCAACCTATATTCAATTAAATACACAGCAAAGACAAGATACTTAACGTTCAAACTGGTAAACTTTATTATTTTTTGCAAATATTAGCTCATTTGGAATTTGATGCCTGCAACATGTTTCAAAAAAGCTGGAACAAGTGTCAAAAAAGACTGAGAAAGTTGAGGAATGCTCATCAAACACTTATTTGGAACATCCCACAGGTGAACAGGCTAATTGGGAAAAGGTGGGTGCCATGATTGAGTATAAAAGCAGCTTCCCTGAAATGCTCAGTCATTCACAAACAAGGATGGGGCGAGGGTCACCACTTTGTGAACAAATGCTTGAGCAAATTGTCCAACAGTTTAAGAACAACATTTCTCAACCAGCTATTGCAAGGAATTTAGGGATTTCATCATCTACGGTCCGTAATATCATCAAAAGGTTCAGAGAATCTGGAGGAATTACTGCATGTAAGGGGCAAGGCCAAAAAACAACATTGAATGCCCGTGATCTTCGATCCCTCAGGCGGTACTGCATCAAAAACCGGCATCACTGTGTAAAGGATATCAACACGTGGGCTCAGGAACACTTCAGAAAACCACTGTCAGTAACTACAGTTCGTGGCTACATCTGTAAGTGCAAGTTAAAACTCTACTATGCAAAGCCAAAGCCATTTATCAACAACACCTAGAAACACCACCGGCTTCGCTGGGCCCGAGCTCATCTAAGATGGACTGATGCAAAGTGGAAAAGTGTTCTGTGGTCTGACGAGTCCACATTTCAAATTGTTTTAGAAAATGTGGTTGTCGTGTCCTCCAGACCAAAGAGGAAAAGAACCAGCTGGACTGTTATAGGCGCAAAGTTCAAAAGCCAGCATCTGTGATGGTATGGGGGTGTATTAGTGCCCAAGGCATGGGTAACTTACACATCTGTGAAGGCACCATTAATGCCGAAAGGTACATACAGGTTTTGGAGCAACATATGTTGCCATCCAAGCAACATCTTTTTCATGAACACCCCTGCTTATTTCAGCAAAACAATGCCAAGCCACATTCTGCACGTGTTACAACAGCGTGGCTTCGTAGTAAAAGAGTGCGGGTACTAGACTGGCCTGCCTGTAGTCCAGACCTGCCCCCCATTGAAAATGTGTGGCGCATTATGAAGAGTAAAATACAACAACGGAGACCCCGGATTGTTGAACAACTTAAGCTGTACATCAAGCAAGAATGGGAAAGAATTCCACCTGAAAAACTTCAAAAATCAGTCTCCTCAGTTCCCAAACGTTTACTGAGTGTTGTTAAAAGGAAAGGCGATGTAACACAGTGGTAAAAATGCCCCTGTGCCAACTTTTTTGCAATGTGTGCTTCCATTAAATTCTAAGTTAATGATTATTTGCAAAAGAAAATAAAGTTTCTCAGCTTGAACATTAAATATCTTGTCTTTGCTGTGTATTCAATTGAATATAAGTTGAAAAGGATTTGCAAATCATTGCATTCTATTTTTATTTATGATTTACACAACGTGCCAACTTCACTGGTTTTGGGGTTGTAGAATAAAATAGAAAATAGGATAAATACAACTCAATGAAAATAAATTAAAGAGCATGAGCCTTTTACCCGTGCTTGTGTGGGTTCTCTCCATTCGCTTCAGCTTTCTTCCCCCAGACCAAAACATGCTCATTTGGTAAATTGGTAACTCCAAATTGCTCTTAGGTATGAGTGTGAGCATGGATGGCTGTCTCTTTGCAGCCCTGCAATTGGCAGAAGTTCAGGGAGTGCCCTGCCTCTCACTCAATGACAGCTGGAATAAATGAATTTCAACACAGATTTCAATATAATATTGATTTATTCAAGGTATTTTTTTCTAGCTGATAGTCAAAAGGTATGTTATTTTGTTTTGTATAATGTTCAATACTGATGCACTATGAGCTTTATAACTACTGAGTATCAAAAAAAGCTTACATGTTAGATTTTTTGGCTCAGTAAAATGCCAAACAGGGTCTGTCACAGGCTGAAAAACAAAACTCTTAAAGGCCTTATTGGGATTTTATTAAATTAAATAATCATGCAGAAATTAAGGTTTATGAAGCATATAAAGCACATATTGAGTAAATGAATTACTTTATCCACATCTGTTTTTAGCTGAAGTAATAACATGTGATTGTATTAAATTCTCAAGGCACACCTAGACTTGTCTCAAGGCACAACAATGTGTCCTGCCCCACATGACATCATCACTAATCATAAACCTCAAGTTTTTATGAGGTTAAAAGGTGGCTCACAACAGTTGAGTACAAACAGCGAATTGAGTGGGCATCAAATAACTTGTGTTTTACCTGTACAGTACTATTAAGTACAATTAACATGCAGCAGATGGCGGCATTGTCTCTTTTAAGTTGACTCATTGGCGAGTCGGTAAAGCGCTTTTATTTTGAAAGTGACGCACAGGCAACAGCGTGCGTGGTGACGTTTGACAGAGCCGTGGTGAGCGCGTGTACGTCAGTAACCGCTGAATCTCTGCTAACTTTTCAGTCTGAAGTGAACTCAGTGCAGCGTCGTCCAGGCGAGTGTTAGAAGACCTCTACTAGAAACTGGACCCGGTTAATGTCTTCTCAGCGTGTTTGGACAGGACAATGGTGGAAATTACCGAAAAGAACTAAGGTTAGTCATTTGACACAGCGTTTCTTCTTTGACATAAAGAGGCAGCGTCGCGCATTTTAAGTAACTTTGCACTCATAAGTAACTTAACACTCATGTCATCTGACGTCATTTGTCATAACATGCGTTTCTCTCACTCTGTCCAAACTTTGAACTTCAACTAAAAGCTACCCACAGAAATACAGTATTAAAGGGGGTGTATTTCTTAGTCTTATATTTCATGTCAAAAATGTTCAGATGTAGATTGCAACGAGTTAAGTCAGCGGTATCTCGAGACATTAATACATTTCTTTCGAAAATGATCATCGTAATATTGTTGTTGTCATCCCAAACTCAGTTTTAGTTCAATTGTCATTGCGAACATTTATTTTGGAACTGCAGTCACTGTTTGATCACTTCTATTTTCATTACTCCACATCCACCCTTTTATTTTTTTGCCTTTTTAAACCCTCTGTCTTAAATATTCATTAAACCTAACAATTTATCCACATACCTTTACGTTTATAGATGCATGCATATGTTTATCATTTAATTTTACTAAGCGATTCAGTGCATCTATATTGTCACAATTTCTTTATCATTTTTTCCTCACATCTTTCTTTTCAGTCAATATAATGATAGTTGTTATTATGCTAATGTCAGTACTGACACTTTGTGTTTGCATTATTGTCTATGACAGTTTTTTTATGGCTGTTGTTTGATTATCAATAGAAAACATGAAGGTAACATTAGTAGATTTGCTTGCATATAATACATTTTGCAAATGAAAAAGAAATCTTGTGGGGGGACAGTACATTTAATTCAACCCTATGAACCTTCAGCCCACATTATGGCTCATTTTAACCACATGTTCTCTGTTCAACTTTGATTTATATTGCAAAACTGTCCTATTACTCAGCCTGCGTGTGTCACCTCATCTTTTAAATTGCCACATTACTTCAAAAGTAATAGATAAAGTTGGTGGAGAACTCAGATTGAGGTCTGTCTTTAAAATGTGCCTCATTGTTTCCTTCCTTGCTGATTAATGCTGTGAAATATTAGCTCATTGTCTTCCCACTTTTTACAGTTTCTGATGACTACGTAAACACTGGAACTCAAAAACATTTTTAAATATTTATCCAGAAACTGTTTATATTTTACAAGTGTAAGTTAAGTTCCCAAATGTGTGGTTCTTGTCCATGCCCCCCTGTACACAGAAGTCCAAAGATCTGGCAGACCGAGTTAAGAGGGAACATTTATCATGATAACAAAACCAATAAAACTGCTGAACAAACAGGAAACAAAAAGAGAAACAGCATGAATAATAGCCTTGTTTATATAACCAATTGTGTATCAGTTAGACAGGACACACAAAGACCACTAATCTTTCTGTGACAGAGGGCGGGAGCTGAATTGGACCAGTTATCAGCCAATCACAGGGCTATCACAGAGAGGCAGGGAATCATCACTCACTCAATCAATCAATCAATCAATCAAACTTTATTTACATAGCACTTTTCATTCAAAAAATGTAGTTAAAAAGTGCTTTACAAACAGATGACTTAAAACAGAGGAATTATGACCCAAACCTAAGGTGGGCGATATGGCAAAATTATCATATCACGATTTTTGAAAAATAAAATCATGATCACGATTTTATCACGATTCTTTTTTACGTTGATTTATCTGGACTAATTTGTATTTTTGACCATTTTTTCCCTATGTTTAACATATAAAACATGTAAAACCCTAAAAGAAAAAAAATGACAGTTAAAGCCAAAGAAACTTTCTGAACAGGTTTTAATTTAAATAGTGTAGTTTTTATAAAAATGTGCAATAAATGTAAACATAAAAGGTAATGAACAACAATATCAACATTATCTCTTAAAGTGCAACAATTTAGAACAAATGTTATCTAACTGCAATGTCTATAATCTGAGTGAATAATACAGCTGCTTTAGAACAGATTTTTGTTCAGACATCTTCAAGCTTTTATCTCCTTTTTTCTTTCCACCATGGTTTCACGCTACAAAACCAAACAGGAGATCCCACCGTGCACTTCGTGTAATGTGCTACGATTGGCTAGTCGGGTGCGCATCATAGTCTCTGGGCCCACACAGACGATCTGACGATCTTTCTGCTTTATGAGATCATCCCCACATAATAATCCTTAACAATTTGATATCGTCATATTGCACACCCCTACCCAAACCCACTTCACCCAGCCCCCGAACTCACCCACACCGTAATCCATACACAGTGTTGATAAAAAGCATCATAAATAAAAGACAACAATAAAGCCAGTGTCTAGTACGTACTGAGGGATCGCCATCTCAAAGGTTTAAAAATGAGAAAACACTGCAGGTTTGGTTAAAGTGTAAAATTGGAAAATTAAACTAAGGAAAGATAGGAAAGATTAAAAATTAAACAAATAAGACAAAATAATAATAAAAGTGAGCTGTTATTAGAATAAATAAAACCATTGTACCTAAAGTCAATTTAGAGTCTTCAGTTGCCTTAATGAGCCTGAAATGTTAAAGTGAAAACATGGTTTAAACTGTCACAGGCAAACAGAATTTCATAACATTTATACTCTCATTGATTTCTTCAATAATTTTGACAAACCTGGCATAATAAACAGGAGTTACCCATGCTAAATAATTCTATAATTTAAAGAAACATTGCTTGACATTATCTTTGAGGCAACCTTGTTGATTTTATCGCGATAATGTGATATATGTACAGGAGTGGTGAGATAAGGAGAATCCACCAAAGACAAATGAACGGGTATGTTTGTTAAAATTTGCACATGTAGAGTTGGAATTACTGGTCTACATGTTTCTTCTCATGTAGAAATAAAATTTCTTCATGGGATCCGACTTATTGGTGATTTGTGGAACTAACTGGATGAGGAAGGGGTTACCACATGTCATATGTTGCTAAACAGTTGGGTCGAGGTGCCTATGAGGAGCCATGTAGCAGGTTTGGGGGGCACGTTGCTGTCATGCATGTTCAGCGCTTGGGTCTGTTGAAAAGGGCAAAGAGCCATGTGTAGTTTCCACAGCTCACCTGTCGAGCACATAAGGGCATCAATTCCTCGGCCAAAGTAATGTTTTTTCCCGTGTTTGTTAGTTTGTGGACCGGGTAACACAAAAAGTTTGGAACAAATTTTGATTAAAACTTTCATGGAATGCCTGTCATGGCACAGGGAATTTTGAGTCAGGCTTTCAAAATCCAGATTTCAATCCAGGATTTCTTTTTTTTAGCATTTGCTAACTAATGAGACAGGGTAGGTTTCTACATTTTCACTTATAATTCAACAAGTTTACAGTGGATTTTAATGGCATTTTCAGAGAATGTTGATCATGGCACAGGGAAGAGCGATAAGATTTTGGAGGTGATCGGAGTACAAATTTGGATCCAGAATTTTCTTCCAGGTTGTCTTCTCAGTGCAACATAGGGTAGCTTTGCACACTATAGTCAGTAATTTGCACGACAGTGCTGAAAATGCCTTTGCAGAGGTGGGTGCTCTCAGAGCATTTCTAGTCTAGATTTGGATCTTCACTTAGAGATTATCCTGTCCAAAGGACACACGCGTCTGGTGTATATTTCAAACTCTGAAGTATCTTCAAAATAGTTTTGTAAAGTTCTAGACAGAAAGGCTTTTAAGCCAAAACCCCTTGATTTTGTCTCAGTTGTGTCATTTTAGAGTTAGGGGTGTCCCGGTAAAAGTTTTTCACCTCTGATAAGATACTGATATTGCAGCCTTGAGTATTGTCCAATACCGATATTGATCCAATATCAGCAAGAATCATACAGACTTTTATTACTTATTTTGTAGAATGGACTGGAAGAAAAAGCTTGATAAAGTGAGAGTACTTAAACACTGCTTTTCCTTTATTATCCCGTTTTAGCTGTTTTTATTATGCACCTGATGTTACACTTTCTCATTTGACCATATTATTTATCTTACTTTTATTTTATATTGTTATATTATTTTTTATTTACATATTTACACATTTACTTGTCTTACCCTCAAGTATTTTTCAAGTATTTTTAACTATCATTTTAGTGTTAGCTCCTGTGTTTCCTCATTTCTAATTCAAGATAGCATTTCCTCAGTTCTCTAACTTTATTTCCTGTCCGAATTTCCTTTTTATGTCTTTGTGTGTTTGAGTAAGTGAGTGTGTGCATTGAATTTGGTTTGGGGGAGGTAGGGTTGGGGAGGTCTTACGTTTTCATTTTGTGTAATTATGCAATTTTCTGATTTTTTTTTTCACTTATTGTTATTTCATTTTATCTTTTTTCCCATGTAAAGCACTTTGTATTACAATGTCCTGTATGGAAAGTGTTACACAAATAAAGTTTGATTGATTGATTGATTGAAACAGAGAACAGTAGTCAGCAATAGAGGTACAGGTATGAGAAAACCTGACCCATTTGTTATTAACCAATGGGTTCAATAAATTTTAACCTTAAACATAAGAATATTGTACGGTTGAATAAAATAAATGAAAAATAAATGAGAAGACCCTGAAAAGTAACCTCAAGAAATCCAGCAAAAACAGAAACACATATTTTTAAATTGCAAAATAACCACTTTGTTTAACCTAAACATAAGCATATTTTACAACTAAATTAAATAAATTAAAGCTAAATAAGACTGGACTACTTGTATCGGAGTGCTTATGAATAGGATATGTTCGATGCAGGCCGATATAATCTGATTTTTCTTTTTTTTTCTGATTTCTGATGTCAGTATCGGATCTTGCCACCCCTAATTAGACTGCTATTTGTCTTATAATGAAATCTTTGCAGTGTTAAAGCTCTCAACCTGGACTTTTTGTTTTTTTTCTCTTGCCTCTTGGCCTCAGAGCATAACATCTGCATTATGTTAAGTGTTTGTGTGAGGTGTCTGTTCTCTAAACAGACTACCCTGCCAGTTTATTTGTTTGGTCTGGTTATAGAACTAATGTGCTGATGGACACTTGAGTTCTGAGAAGAGTTAGGATACACAAACCCCTACCTACACACTCCAAAATGAGAGGTTTGTCAGAGACTAAATGACTAAACTGTGTGCGCTTATGCGTGTATTTCCATTACAAGGCAGGAAAGTTGGTCAGAGGCAGGATTTACCCAAAGCCAATTTAGAAATGAAAGACGCCAAGTGAGTCAAAGCAAGGTCGGAGGAACCAGAGTCAGTCATACAGCAGAGAAGGAGAGAGGGTGACTAAAATCACAAGTTCAAGAATGAATGGGAAATGATAATCAAGATTTCCCAATCTTCAGCTCAAATTCCAACCCTGTACTGGCGACAGAATGGAGTTTGTGGCAGGTTCATAAAGTGGTGTCAGGTGTCACATGTCAAACTAACAAGCTGAGATTTAGTGGGGCTGCACAAAATCAAGTTTGCAAGTGAGATGCAATGCTGTTTCTTCAAGTAATTACCTAAAGGCAGAAATGGGATGGTAGATAGACAGTTAGTACACACACACCTAACTTACCAGACTCTCAACCAAACAGAAGACTTCAACATTTCTAGTTTTACCATGCCATGTCACAAACGGTAAAATCAGCAATACTCTCTCTTAAACCAATAAGCATGGACAGAAACTGTTTTAAAGGCTGTCAGCAGGACGGCTCTGGGGTCAGAGCATGTGCTCCATGTGTGGAGGTTACTGTCCTTGCAGCCGAAAGGACAGTAACCTCCACTAGTTCAACCTGCTGCATGAAGAGGCTCCAAAACCTACCTTTGGGCGTAGCATTCAATATTTTTTGCTTTGTTTAGTTGTAGGATGGTAAGTAAGTCCGACAGGCTGTTTTTACCTTCAAGAATCAAAGAATTTGCTCTTATTTTCGCACAAAATACTAAGTAGGGCTGAGCGATATATCCCAATCTCAGTTTCACGATTAATTGAAGGTCTTTCCTCGATTACGATTGATGAGCGATTATTTTATACTATGCTGGAACAAATTAGTGGTCATACCGACCGTCGTCAACATGGTCTTCCTGCAGTATTTACACTTCACTTCTTTCTACTTGATGTCCTCTGCACAGAATCCAAAATGTGCCCAAACAATGAAGACAGTATATTTCTTGGCTACAAGATCCTCTGATAAATAAGTGCTTGTCTCCTCCATGTTGCTAGAGCGTTCTTCACTCTTGGCACAAGTGAACACAGACTGTATGGAGGGGACGCAGTCACCTGACTGACAGGGAAAATAATCAGTATAATCGACATGAGTGATATTACTTCGATTATAGGGTCTAAGTGTTGATTTTGATTATTTTTTGATTAATTGTCCAGCCCTAATACTAAGTTGGAGTGATTGAGGAAAAACCCTGCAATGTCACATTTGTCATTAACAAAACTTTAAAGCCCCATTTCCACCAAGTGGTCCGGTATGGATAGCGCAACACCGTGTACCCGGCTATCAAATACAACAAAGAAGAAAATGCGACACAGTAAACAAAGAGCAACAATGGAAGACATCCAGTAATTATTTTTTTTTTAATGTATTTTTTTGGGCATTTTGTGCCTTTATTGATAGGACAGGGACAGTGGATAGGCTTGTGAAAGGGGGTGAGAGAGTAGGGGAAGACACTCTGCAAACTGGTCACAGGCTGGATTCGAACCCATGCCGGCAGAAGCAAGTACATGGGACGTGCATGGTTGCTAACCACTCCGCTAAACCAGCACCCCGACATCCGGTAACTTTTCTTTTTTGAGATCAGCATGTTGCTTTTTGTTACGAAGTGCAATCAAGCTTTGTTTCAGAGAAGGTTGTGTGCCGCGAGAGTTATCTTCACGAAGATGAGTGGAGATTTAAACTTGGCGAGGTTATGTGTTGTTCTGCTGTTGCACGCAAAGTGATGTCTCCTTCGACCAATCTACGGACTGCAGTGTTTCTGTCTCCACCTTCTGGGGTCGGATCGGTATGCTTGGCACCCCAAGCAAAGGGTCCAAAAAAGAAGGATGGTACGGTTCGCTTATAAGGGGTCCTGTCTTGATTTTAGGCTATGGAAACGCCACAAAAAGCGAGCCGTACCGAGATGAACCGAACTGAACCCTCTGGTGGAAACGGGCTCTGGACACAACAGGCTTTAGATCAGTACCTCCCACTTGCCCCCTGTTTGTACAGAATAATTAAATAGAGTGTTCATGCAGTACTTTTAGTTGCCTGTTGAATATTTAGTAATATCAAGTCTTTTGTTCGATATAAATAAATGATTTTAATGCTCTAAATGAGTGTGTCTTCAAATTCTAAGTTAAAATGCATGCTTGTGTTTCAAAAATATGAAAAATATTTTCGCATGATAATGATGTACGTATTGTTTAATCTCAAATAGAGCTGCAACTATCGAGTATTTTTGGAATCGAGTACTCTGTCGATTATTTCTTCGAGTACTCGAGTACTCTAACAAAATATACTTTTTTGTTTTTAAATAAATAAATCAATTGCATACAATGCAACATGTTAGAGCTTTCAAATTGAGCAACCAAATGCCGTTTATTCCTCAGAAAAGGGTTTTTATTTTAACTACTTTCAAAGTTTAAACCAGTATTGACTTAAAACAAATACAATGCAATACTGATTTACAAAGCAGTAATATAATTCTGCAATTATATTTGTGAAGTGTGTTCTGCAGGGCATTGTGTAGTTTGGATTGAAATCCTTGATCATGTTCTTAAATCCTGTGTCCTCCACCATGGAGAGAGGACGCATGTCTGTGATAAGCATATTTAAAATGCTGTAATAGTAAAAGTTGCAGCCCTAATGACGTGCTATCATGCTAAGCTACGTGCTAGGCTAACTCTGTTTGACATCAGACACACTGCGCTGTGTTTTCTTTTCGTCCCTTCCTGTAGTGACCACACACTTGGGACACTCTCCGTCGTTTCTTCTGCGGACTCTCTCCTTTCTGTTCCTCTCTTTTCTCTTCCTTCATGATTTTACAAGCCACGCTGCAGCGGAGGTAGCAGGCGTGTTGTGACACAGAAATGACCGTCCGTGTCTAACACCGTGCACTGTATAGTAGTCCAGATATATATTTTACATGTATAATTATATATTAAACGAGGCTTCGAGGCACAAAATTTAATTCGAGGATATTTTGTAATCGAGTACTCGCGAATATTCGAGGAATCGTTTCAGCTCTAATCTCAAATAACACGATTTTGGGATGCATTTGTATCATCACTTAGCAGTAAGGGTGGCCTCAAAGTGGAGCCTTTAAAAGCAGTACATGGAGGGGGTTTTGTAGCCAGTCATATTTGAAATAACATGACAAACATCAGATGTGTCTTTGTGACTGCTTTCTGTTCCCATCATGCTGTAATTTAATACAGAAGAGCGTCTGTCTTGTTGCACGTGAAAAAATAAGGCAAAGTGTTATATTTACAGAATGTAAGTTGTAATAGTCAAGTTCTTTGGATCTTTGTATTTAGTACACCTAAATTATAATCTGGTTATCTTGTTTAAGTGTTTTTAAAGCAGCATTTTAACAGCAGCTACAGTTCTTTTTTTTCGTTTTTTAACAATAAACTCAGACTTCAACTGCAGTCCTCTGTTATCAGAAAAATCATGTTTGATGTTATTTAACACACAATACAATCTAGTTTAATATGTCTACGTGAATGAATAAAATGCTTGTACTTTCCTTTTTAACAGGCAAGTCAGGTTTTTAATTCATACCTTTACATGTTTCAACGGAGCTCTTCTTCCTTTGTCAGAAGCGTTATCTGATGGTATCGCCTCCGTAAGATCAGCTGAAAAGGACATGTCATACTACCATCAGATGACACTTTTGACCAAGGCGGAAGAGCTCCGTCAAAACATGTAAAGGTATGAATTATAAACCTTACTTGTCTATTAAAAAAGGAAGTATAAGCATACACAATACAAGCTGTTTAAATCGTACATCACTGAAGCAGTTTTTTGAAGTTATCGAAGTGATACTTTACATTTCTTATCCAAGGTTATTTCTTTTAAGATAAGATAAGACAGAACTTTATTTATCCCTTGGGAGAACTCCATCAGGGAAATTGAGATTCCAGCAGCAGTGAACAGTACACAGGTATAAAAGAACATAAATCTTAGACAACCGAACAGCCTTGAATTCCTTAAAAATGCCAGAAAGACTAAATAGTAGTCATGGATGACAAATTATTATACCAATGCACTCATCTTATTTGAACTTGCTGTGTGTGTGTTTTCTGGCAGCAAATGTGATGGCAGAGCTACCATCTGGGCTGCTGGAGGCATGTGTGGTAGTTGGAGCCTCCAGTGATAAGCTACGAGACGTTTATCAGGTATGTACATCAGAAAAGTCACTAAGTACACAAACAAACAGATGAGTGTTGCTTTTACACGTTGCATTCTTCTTGGTCTAATATTCCCTCCGTATTGAGTCAAGTATTCAACACTGCAACAGAAACAAATTGTATTTATGTACTGAAGTTGAAAGTAAATTTGGATATGGTTCGAAACAAAACCATTACAGTTGATCTGTTTGGATATCAATTCCCTTATATATTCCTTCTAGTTTGTTCAACCTGCTTTTCATATCAAAGGCGTCTCGCTCCCATCAGAAGCAGTCAGCAGAAGTGATAACAAAGAGGTAGAAAATCATGGCAGAGAGGGCAGAAATGGTCAAATCTATGTAAGTGGAGCTACCAGCAACTTGCAGAAGCATTTATCGGTGCGTGCAACACAGCATTTAATAACAACAGTGACATGTGTTTGACATTGTTGCCACTGAAAACTTATGTAGGCCAACTTTTTTCCTTCCAGGAATCAATAAGAAAATCAACAAGGAAATAGATCAATAAGTGCAATCATTAATGGCATTGGTAGCTATAAAGGTTGATCAATTCCAATCCCTAATTCAATTTCAAGAGAGCCATGTGTTTGACATTGTTGCCACGGAAAACCTGTGTAGCCCTTTTTTCAAACAAAATACCACAGGAATCAGAAAGGGAATTGATAAAGAATCACACCCATTGATAAAATTGATGAATGCATCTAATCCCTACGTCTGGATGATTGTTTATTAAAGAATTTATATTTGATTGTAGGTGTGTTTTTTTGTTGTGTTACAGCTTCATCAGCAGAGTAATTTAGATGAACTCCCTGCACTGGAAGCCGAGGTACTGCAGGTCCACGCTCCACCCTTCGTTTCCAAAGAGACAAACTCAAACCAGTCCATTGGTCCGGCTTTCAGTCGTGTTCAGAGGAGGAGGAGCTTCATAAAGAAGGTGTGGAACAGTGGGGATTTAAGGTCTTCATAATAATTCATGCATAAATGGTCCTGAAACCTTATGACCTCCAGAAAGGATTTTCCTACATCCTGCATGTGACTGAAATTTACTATTAAAGTTAAATTAAGCAGGATTATGTGTGTTTTTTGTGGTTTCCTTTGTGTTAACAGAAGAGAAGAGATCGTGCAGCAGAGGTGGTTTCTAATGGAGAGACAAATAATCGTGCTGAAGTATCCTCAGTCACAGAGGACATCAGTGTTCCAAAGGATCTGGACCTCATTGCTTTACCACAGCTCTGTTTCCCTGGTATAATTTATGATGTCTTCAGGACATAGTATCATGTATTAAATCAAAAAAGATAGTTCTTATTCCCCACAGGGACACACATTTTAAAGGATTTACCACGTAGTTCATGTTTGTTAGCTTATTGCTTACACATGAAACACATTTCAACAAACAGGCTAATGTAATTAGCATTATATTAATTTATAATAGAATTAGAGCATGCAGACTAATTGACTTTAAAGTGTTGGGCAAATGATTTTGCACAACTACAGTCTGTATTGCCAGCGTGACATTGGTCTAAAGTCTGAAGACTGAATCATTTAAGCCAAATAATCAGCCAATAAGACAGTCACCTATTTACGCCATTTATGTGAGTAGAAGAGGAGGCTGTAGAGCTATGGCTGTAAAAATATGCCCATTTCAACAGAGCATGATTTCTTCCAACTATTATGTTCAACCTGATGATCTTGACTCCACAAATATGTGACTTTTACATTTTGTTGGAACTCTTGGTTCACATAAAAATGTAACCATTCTGTTGTAATAATTTTTTCATCTCTAAAAAAAGATTTTAAAAAAAGGTCACATGATGTATACGCAAAGAGATCCATACACCAGAAAGCTTCCATTAACCAAGAAACAAGCAACAAGTGGTATTTCCAACAAAACTACTCTTCCATAGAGTTGTTAATATATTTATTAGCTTCCATTTTAGATATAAATTGTCATAGGTACATGTGACCCAACACAACCAAAACCATCATTTTACAAAGGTACCAAAAACATGCAAGCAAGATTCAAGTAACCTCATATGAAAATACCTTAAGGACAATGCGATACAGTAAACATGTGAATGTCATCTGTGGAGCGCAGCAGCAAACAACACTATTATCTCAATCAGTCAATCTTTATTTGTATTGCGCTAATTCATAACACTTGTTATCTCAAGACAGGCCAAAGGCAACCTCTCTTTTAAAAGAGACACATACATGCATAAATATACACATACATATTACACACATACATTTTCTGAACTAAATAAGCCTTACTTACTGTTACTGGTTCCTGTGTGGAATCATGTGTGTGGTGTGATTTATTGTAGTTACATGTGGGTTAGTAGGGAGTAATGTTTGATCGTTTTTCTTCATGGCAGGAATGTTAAATAACAGCCAGCCAAGACGAGGAGCATTTTTTATTTGTGACCTAATGTGTTTGATGAGTGTGTTTAGGTAAAAGTCTGGTTCATCAAGTTTTTCTTTGGTTGACTTCAGCCAACCCTGCACTCAAGTCTTGTCCACAAAAAGACGACTTTTTCACTTTGCTAAAGTGCATTTGTTCTTGGTTTCCATTGATTAGGTGGTCTCCAGTTGGCCAATGAACAGAGAGAAGACAGCTATCACTTCCTGGTTTTCACAGACCTTTTTGGGAACAGAACCCATGGAGTTGTTGTGCAGTACTACAGAGCTGTTCAGGTACAACAGAACACACAAATACAAAACAGTCATACGTTAATCAAATTTAGCCATTGGTTTCTTATTGTCTGTTCATCTCTCAGTCCTGCGTGGAAAGTTCTGTCCAGAATGGCCACAGGTGGAATTCGACAAAGTGCCGTCTTTATGCCCCGTTTGCTGTGTGTGTCATCTCTAAGTTCCCCTATTACAATGCTCTGAGAGACTGCTTGTCATGGTAATTAAGTTTATGTAACACATAGAGCTAATGGATAACTTCATCAAAGATAATTTTGTGATGAGCTGAATCCTTTTTAAGTATTTAAATTTCATCTCCATGTCCTCAGCCTCTTGGTTCAGCTGCGGCCTGCAAGACAAGCTGACTTTGAGGAGACGATAAAGGAATTTTCTGCCAAGCTGTCGCTGGTCCCTTTACCACCTCCTGGACAGCTGCATGTGGTCAGACGCTCTTTCTGTCTTAGTTTGTGTACCACATCCCTCCTTATCTTTGTAATTGTGTTTGATAGGTTTTGCCAGTTAGATCTGTGCAGTAATTAATGTGTTTCTGTTTATTAGTCGTTCACTCTCCGTCCTCTCCAAGTGGTTCTTCCATCGAGGGAGGATCAGGAAAGCCCCATTATTGACATCGACCTGCACTTACCTTTTATGTGTTTCAGCCATACAACACTGCTCCAGGTGATGCCCAAACTAGCATTTCATACTAAAGAGTCTTTAATTCTGTAGAATAGTATAATGTTTATGGTAGATTTAGTAAAATAAGAGTTTAATATGGTCAGCGTAATGTAATAAAGTATGTCAGTTTACCCATTTAGTCCCTCCCCTCTGTAGGTGCTGTCGTGCCTCCTTCAGGAGCAGAGGCTGGTTTTCTTCTCTTCTGACTGGGCCAGACTTACTCTGGTTGCAGAGAGTTTGCTGCTCTACATGCAGGTCAGTAGAACAGGAACTTCATGTATCTTCATTGTAAGCCCAGTAGAGACCAATATTTATGACACAAATATACCTTTTAGGGCAATTGTGGCTTGAATTTGATGAGTTAACAGTGTTGCCTGTAATCCAGTTTGTGCAGCTGGTTTCAATATATCAGGCATGGAATGTGATTTAGAAGCCTGTCAGCGCCTCAGAGCCCTAATTCAATACAGTACATTATAATGTTTTGGCCTGTTTAACTGTTCAATCCACCCTCTTTTACCTTTTAAATGTAATTTGACTAATTTGCCGAAGCCTTGGTATAGTTGTACACTGGCTATGGTTTGTAGTGACATAGTGTCACTAAGAAGCACAAGGATTTCATCAACTATTCCCCTGCCAAAATGCAGTATCAGTTATTAGAGCTTAATTCATTAGACCTCTATAGAAAAAAAACTGCTGCCCAAGTTACTGGAAGACATTCACAAGAGGAAAGATACGCTATATTGCCAAAAGTATTCGCTCAACTGCCTTGACTCGCATATGAACTTAAAGGAACACTACACCCAAACAACGATTTGGCCTCATTTTCTACTCACCCTCATGCTGAACAACACTGTGGAGTAGTTTTGGAACATCTAGGATGCAGCCGGAGATCTGGGGGAATCCTCGCTGTCCACTGACATTGATATCATGACTTCGGTCAGAGCCCGAACAAACAGTGTCCTTAAAAGTCCACAAAAATCCACAAAAAGCCGGCAATATTCCTCCATACTGCTCGTGCGCTGTAATCCAAGTGTCCTGAGCGGGTAACGTCCACCATTTACTCGAAACGACATCATTTAGCACATGTTTATAGCCTAAACAGTACTACTTCGCATTTCTATGATACACTTACGGGTCAGCAGACAACGACCGAATGCTGAGAAAACCAAAGGAACGCGCACTCTGCAATAACTAGGAGCGTAGAACAAGAAAAAAGAACCCAAGAAATCCCACATTCTGCTGACCCCTCTTTGGTCTGTCCACGGCTCCGTCGCTCACAGCAGAATGTGGGATTTCTTGTTCTCTATCCTAGTTTGGACAAAGTGGCTTGGCGCGTTAGTTTGGGGTTTTGGTCAGTCCATTCTAATCCATGGGTTGATATGACATCGGTCCACCCTATAACAGCTTCAACTCTTCTGGGAAGGCTGTCCTCAAGGTTTAAAAGTGTGTTTATGGGAAATTTTGACCATTCTTCCAGAAGCACATTTGTAAGGTCACACACTGATGTTGGAGGAGCAGGCCTGGCTCTCAGTCTCCGCTCTAATTCATCCCAAAGGTGTTCTATCGGCTTGAGGTCAGGACTCTGTGCAGGCCAGTCAAGTTCATCCACACCAGATTCTGTCATCCAGGTCTTTATGGACCTGCTTTGTGCGCAGGTGTACAGTCGTGTTGGAAGAGGAAGGGGTCAGCTCCAAACTGTTCCCACAAAGCTGGGAGCATGGAATTGTCCAAAATGTCCTAAAGCATTGAGTTCCTTTCACTGGAACTAAGGGGCCAAGCCCAGCTCCTGAAAAACAGCCCCACACTTTAATCCCCCCTCCACCGAACTTTACACTTGGCACAATGCAGTCCCACAAGTGTCGTTCTTCTGGCAATCGCCAAATCCAGACTTGTCCATCAGACTGCCAGATGGAAAATAGCTATTCATCACTCCAGAGAACATGTCTCCACTGCTCTAGCCTCCTGAGACCCAGGAAAAAAAAAGTGTTGTAATTTTGATTTTCTCTTGCTAAATCAAGTGTTGGGACAGTAAATAACATGTTTCATAGATATTTTTTTCTAAAGTTAACTTTATTTAAATTTTACAACATGTGCACTGTAGGGCACAACCGGACTTCAATGATATAATTCATAAAACATTAACCAGATAAAGCCAGCTATGGAGAAGCTTCAATACAGACTTTGAAAGTAGGATTATGAAAACAGATTGCTCTGCTGGAATCTTCCAGTAAAATGGAGTACCAGCTTCTCTCAAAAATATATAAACACAATTGCAAAACACAGCATCGATCTCAAAAACGGCTTTATCCAACATTAACAACTCAAAACACAAGAGTAACATTGGGTGATCTCATCTGCATCATCCTCTCCTGTCTCACCTATTCTTCCTTCACTCTCCTCTTCAGAAAGATCTACAATACCCAAAACCAGTGAAGTTGGCACGTTGTGTAAATTGTAAATAAAAACAGAATACAATAATTTCCAAATCCCTTTCAACTTATATTCAATTGAATCCACAGCAAAGACAAGATACTTAACGTTCGAACTGGTAAACTTTGTTATTTTTTGCAAATATTAGCTCATTTGGAATTTGATGCCTGCAACATGTTTCAAAAAAGCTGGCACAAGTGTCAAAAAAGACTGAGAAAGTTGAGGAATGATCATCAAACACTTATTTGGAACATCCCACAGGTGAACAGGCTAATTGGGAACAGGTGGGTGCCATGATTGGGTATAAAAGCAGCTTCCCTGAAATGCTCAGTCATTCACGAACAAGGATGGGGCGAGGGTCACCACTTTGTGAACAAATGTGTGAGCAAATTGTCCAACAGTTTAAGAACAACATTTCTCAACCAGCTATTGCAAGGAATTTAGGGATTTCATCATCTACGGTCCGTAATATCATCAAAAGGTTCAGAGAATCTGGAGAAATTACTGCACGGAAGCAGCAAGGCCCAAAACCAACATTGAATGCCCGTGATCTTCGATCCCTCAGGCGGTACTGCATCACAAACCGGCATCACTGTGTAAAGGATATCACCACATGGGCTCAGGAACGCTTCAGAAAACCACTGTCAGTAACTACAGTTCGTCGCTACATCTGTAAGTGCAAGTTAAAACTCTACTATGCAAAGCCAAAGCCATTTATCAACAACACCTAGAAATGCCACCGGCTTCACTGGGCCCGAGCTCATCTAAGATGGACTGATGCAAAGTGGAAAAGTGTTCTGTGGTCTGACCAGTCCACATTTCAAATTGTTTTTGTAAACTGTGGTCGTTGTGTCCTCCGGACCAAAGAGGAAAAGAACCACCTGGACTGTTATAGGCACAAAGTTCAAAAGCCAGCATCTGTGATGGTATGGGGGTGTATTGAAAATGTGTGGCGCATTATGAAGCATAAAATAGAACAATGGAGACCCCGGACTGTTAAACAACTTAAGCTGTACATCAAGCAAGAATGGGAAAGAACTCCACCTGAAAAGCTTCAAAAATTGGTCTCCTCAGTTCCCAAATGTTTACGGAGTGTTGTTTTTATTTACAATTTACACAACGTGCCAACTTCACTGGTTTTGGGTTTGGTTTCTGAATCTCCCTCAATGATTCTGGTAAGAATCCTCTCACACTCTGTCATAGAGCTGTCTACTAAACAAATGTGAAACAAACATGAAGTAAGTCCTGATGTGCACTACAGTACACATGAATTAATTAGTAATTTTCTCCCTGAAAAAAAAAAGATTCAGCTCTAAAAACTCACTCAAAATGCTCCTTAGATGTTAAATCATCATAAACCATCAAAGTATTGCGTTGAAAAACAATTTAGATATAAATATCATGCTTACCTTTGCTCTTCCCATAAAATGTGCTTGTTAAGATGGATGCCATTTTGAAAAGACAGGAAAAAGAAACTTGTCATAGCCACACCCCTACACATGATGCATCATTGGAAAGCTTTGGTTGTCCTCTGTAAGGAACATCAGGACTCAACTGAGTGATTTTTAAACTCTCAGAGAAATCAAGGAAAAACAAATGTGTACTACAGTGCACAAAAATGAATTGTCGGGTCTCAGGAGGCTAGAGTCCAGTGGTGGTGTGCTTACATCACTGCATCAGACGCTTTGCATTGCACCTAGTGATGAAGCTCTCTGTGCACTGTTCTTGAGCTACTCTGAAGCCACATGAAGTTTGGAGGTCTGTAGTGATTGACTGCAAAAAGTTGGCGACCTCTTCACATAATGTTGCCTCAGCATCCGCTGACCCCCTCTGTCAGTTTATGTGGCCTACCACTTCTGTTAGGCCTCTTCCACACTTCCACATTCCAATAATCCAGCTGACAGTTGACTGTGGAACATTTAGGAGTGAAGAAATTTCACAACTGGATTTGTTGCATAGGTGGCATCCTATCACAGTTCCACGCTGGAATTCACTGAGCTCCCGAGAGTGACCCATTCTTTCACAAATGTTTGAAAAGCAGTCTGCATGCCTAGGTGCTTGATTTTATACACCTGTGGCCATGGAGGTGATTGGAACACCAGATTCTGATTATTTGGATAGGTGAGCGGGCGAATACTTTTGTCAGTATAGTGTATATTTCAAGCCTCAAACTCACAAGGATGATACGTTTAATGAACTGTATAATTACTCATCAGCAGTTTCAAAATCTGGATCTGCCTTGTTTTTCTTTTTTTTTTTCTTTTACTTTTTTAACAAAAGCAAAATAGCAGCTTTAGCAAGCTACTGGCTATCACTGTCTTAATTTGTTTTGTAGGGTACCAATTATTTGCAGTCACAAGTCAAGCCTAAAAATATAGAAGTAGAAACAAAAGCAGGAAGAGTTAAAGCTAACAAGCAATTAAAGTCATCCCCACAGTCGGAGCATTCTGAGCCTTCATTGTGGCCGGTTGTAAGCAGTTGCAATTTTCTCTTAGTCTGGTAATGGATTTTAAATCTGAATCGGGCTTTGTATTTACAATTAAAGAGACTTAAAAAAGGTTATTTAAAATAAACTCTAAGACAAACTTTATTGTCTCCTGTTTTATTGGTTTCTCTTTCAGCCTCTGTCCTGGCAGCAGCCCTATGTTCCAGTCTTGGCCCAAGGAATGCTTGACTTTCTAATGGCTCCCACAGCCTTCCTCATGGGATGTCACAGTAGTCATTTTGAAGAGGTGGCTGCAGTGAGTACAATGTTTATTCATTATTCCAATTCAAGCCAATCACTTATCAGTATCCAGTAGTTTGCCTGATGATCTTGCTGTGGATCAAATTGAAATAAAAACTACAATTTCTTCCCAGAAGGTTCACATCGTATGAGAAAAGTGAACAAATATATGTTTGATTTCTGTTCTCAAATAAACATTTTAGTCAACGTTATCTCAATTAAAATGTTTTTAATTTGCTGTTTAAAGTCTTGGCTTTGCTGCAGATGTCAGATTTATCTCAATTGTACGTTCAATAACCTGAATATAATTCAAATTACCAGGGTATCCAACTGGAGGTCACGATAGGATTTAACAACAGTGTTTTATTCCCTGCTGCATTCATCTTCATTCAGTGTCATACAGTAGCTTAGTTCATATGTTTAACAGTAGCTCCCCTGTTTGTTCAGCAGAGTAGCCACAGTCAGAGTGATGTAATGAACTGTACCCATTGTACCCGCATTGCATTTACGTGTGTGTGTGTTTATGTACATGTTTAGGAGACAGAAGAACTAATCTTGGTGAACATCGATGATGGCATCATTCAGTCGTCATGGTCTGAAACTATTGACCTGCCCGCTATCCCTCTGACTGCAGCTGAGAGCTTTATGTCGAGGTATTGCACTCCCAAAGTCACTGAAACAATCCAGCACACAAATTGTTTAAGATTTTTCTTAGCTGATACGTAGGAAACCAGTGGTGGTTTGTGACTGTGTGTCTGGACAAGAGTCGTTTATAAAACTTGGACATGTACCCTAAAGCTCATAAATCCTGGTGTGTTTTAACCATTTACATGCCTTATGTGTCTTATTAACAAGGATTTGGCTGTATTTGAATAAAACAAAATTAGACTTTTTATCTCTGTAAAAGATCAGATGCAGCTCTTTTCACTTCTCTTTGAAAACACTCACATCAAAGGGGGCAGGGAGACTATGAAAATTAGTTTACGTCTGATAAAAGGGGGGCTGAAGGTCACAGAGCAGACTTTCAAACAGTCATGGCATCTGCCTGTGATGATCGGAAAGCACGTGTTGGTGGAGGTTGTTTTATGGGACATTTTCCAGACAATTGGACTCAAGTCATAGGGACTTGGACTTGAGTCAACTCAAGTTGCTAATTTAATGACTTGCAACTTGACTCCAACCTGGGAGGTAAAAACTTGAGACAGGACTTGAGACAACATGAGTAAGAAAAATTGGAGCACATTGGGTTTTTTTTCATTGTATGTTTCTTTACATGAAATCATTCTAGTACTTGGTCTGTCACCTGTTATTTTCCCTCACACAACAACATAGTGCACACAAGCGTTCTACCATATATATACTTCTGTTACAGTGATGATCAATGGGCCTGGTAGACAGTGTGCGCAGGTGTCACACTGGCAACTGCTGTGCCTGGTGCTACTTCATCTTCAGTACCCAAAGTTATTCACTTTACTTATAAAGACTTCCATTCCTATGGGAAATAGACACACCAAATGCAGGACTTGCAACGCTACAGTTAGCAAAGAAGAGTGCACCACGTCCAAATAAAAGTACAAAATAATTATAATATGTAATAAAAATAGTAATACAAATAATTTGACTTTGGAAAAGTTGAACTTCCCCCAGCTCTTATTTTATTTTACAATGCTTATCTTTGAATTATTTTAATATCTTTTTAAATGTTGTTCTTATAAGTGTTTGCTGTGTGCTGTTTACAGAAGAACTTTGCACTTTTCATTCATACTGTAACCTTGTTTGCCTTTGTTAAGGTAGCTACCTCTATAAAATACACTTGTGTAATGTTGTAATGGATAAATTAACAGCTTTTTGCTGGATTAATCCAGTCTGTTCCAGTCCAGTTAGCCTTTTTTGACATTGACCTGAGGAAGATAAGGTTTCTGTCTTCAAGATATAAACCTGAGTGCATTTTGTGTGGGTTTGGGAACAAGATGGTTAAAATCAAAGAACACAGGATCTTCAATCAGCTGCCAACAAATCTAGGGTACACCCTGCCTCTCGCCCAGTGCCAGCTAGAATGGGGTTCAGCCCTCACAACCTTGAAAGGGAAAAGCAATATGAGTGATGGAAGGATAAAAAAAGACAGATGGGAAACCTGTTCATGTTTTTTTTTTCTGAAAAAAATACAAATATGTAAGCACACCTGATTTCAAAGACACTGTATGTGATTCAATAGTGTAAATTCATATCAGTAAGGATAATCAATCATTCAGTCAATCAATCTTTATTTGTTTAGTGCCAGTTCATAGCAAGTGAAGCCTGACTACTTAAGAAGCAGGGATCTTAAGTTTTGACAAATGGAGTGGAACACACGGGAAAGCAAAGAAGATTTACAGCATTTTACTCTTACTCTGTTATTTATATCAGAAATGTCAGTAGTGCCTTAAATGTCAGTTGTGTTTTAGCATCTGTAAGCAGGCGAAGCTTTGAAGTCAAACTGAACTCTTCTTCTACATACCTGTTAAATTGAATTACAAAGGGAACATAGTTTAAATCTGTGAAATTAGATAGAGAGCCTGTGAGGCCCTCTTGTCCTGCACAGTTCTTACATGCTTGATGTTTCTGCTCTTTTAGGGCAGAGTGTCTTCAGCTTCACTATGACTTAGAGCTGTGTCACCTCGGAGCTGGAACAGATGCCAATGCCGTGCGATCCCAACGCAGAGACTGGCAGGCACGGCTCAACGCACAGATTCAAAATATCGCTCTGGAGCTGGTGGTCAACATATTCAGGTATCAACAACATTAACATATTCAGAGAATCAAACTCTTTGTCTCTCCAGGGTATGTTTTGTTTACATATTGTCCTTTTATAATATGTATGTTTTCAGAGGTGTCCAGGACTTTCTGAATCATGAACACAGAGTTTTTAACAGTGAGGAGTTTCTGAGGACAAGGGAGCCAGCAGACCAGCCTTTTTACAAGAAGGTATACATTAGCATGCACAGACATACACAGTCGTCACCACGCAAGCTTTTACAATCTGCACTGCATGTTTCTCTTTGTTTGTTATCGTCCTCAGGTTTTAGAAACTCACATCTTCCATTCATTCCTGCGAGACAGGCTCAACAGGAAACGAGACACTTATAGCCGCATGGAGCAAAACACAAGAAACTATGCTCACAGGTACGGTGCAGGTATTACGTCACAAGCAGGGACTGAGAGTAACCAGGGGCTGAAAGGGCAGGCCAAGAAAAGTAAACAGAGGGTGTTGAAGTTAAAGAGTTATTTTTAGATGTGTATTTGGCACATTTTGAAGCTACCGTTAAGTAAAGTTAGATATCTAATCCAAGAGAGACCAAAGAGCTGTGTGACAGATAACAAACACAGGCTGCTAAAGTGAGGTTAGGCCCTAAGATGTGTAATAATTTCAACATTGAGTGTTTTAGTGGATTATGTGACTTCCCCAATCATGCATCAGAGTATAAACCTTCACATTAATGTTCCTGTCATATCATGTATAAGCAGCCAAATGCAGGAACAGAGATTCTCTGTCAGTTTCTATCAACTTCATATATGCAAAGAACTTTTAAGGTTAATGTCTTCAGATTGCCACCAAATCTCTTCACTTCGCCCAAGACCAACATGCCCTAAAAACATAATGAAAACCTGCTCAGAACTTGCTGAATTGCTGATGAAAATGTGGAAAACTGCCATATCTTGCAATGTGAACAAATGCTTTAAAAAATTGTGGATCTGCATCTGGATTTGCATCACCACCAAAGTCTCTTCTTCCTTGTGCCATGAACAACATTCTCTGAAAATTCACCCAAATCCATTTAAAACTTTTGACTTATCCTGTTCACAAACCAACTGTCAAGCAAACCCTGACAGAAACATAACCTCCATTACAGATGTAAGTAGAAAAGCACTCAGAGAGCGCAGACCTCCACCAAGCACCTCAGTTGCGGCAATAACTTTTCTGCTCCACATAGACAGGCAAGTCTCCACTTACTCTATTTTGCCAAAAGTATTCGCTCACCTATCCAAATAATCAGAACCTGGTGTTCCAATCACTTCAATTGCCACAGGTGTATAAATTCAAGCACCTAGGCATGCAGACTGCTTTTACAAACATTTGTGAAAGAATGGGTCGTTCTCGGGGGCTCAGTGAATTCCAGCGTGGAACTGTGATAGGATGCCACCTGTGCAACAAATCCAGTCGTGAAATTTCCTCACTCCTAAATGTTCCACAGTCAACTGTCAGCTGGATTATAAGGACGTGGAAATGTTTGGGAACGACAGCTACTCAGCCATGAAGTGGTCGGCCACGTAAACTAATGGAGTGGGGTCAGCGGATACTGAGGCACGTAGTGTGAAGTCGCCAACTTTCTGTGGAGCCACTCATTACAGACCTCCAAACTTCATGTGGCCTTCAGATTACCTCAAGAACAGTGCACAGAGGGCTTCATCACTAGGTGCAATGCAAAGCGTCGGATGCAGTGATGTAAGCACACCACCACTGGACTCTAGAGCAGTGGAGATGTGTTCTTTGGAGTGATGAATAGCTGTTTTCCATCTGGCAGTCTGATGGACAAGTCTGGGTTTGGCGATTGCCAGGAGAACGATACTTGTCAAACTGCATTGTGCCAAGTGTAAAGTTTGGTGGAGGGGTAATATGGTGCTGGGCTGTTTTTCAGGAGCTGGGCTTGGCCCCTTAGTTCCAGTGAAAGGAACTCTGAATGCTTCAGCACACCAAGACATTTTGGACAATTCCATGCTCCCAACTTCATGGGAACAGTTTGGAACTGACCCCTTCCTCTTCCAACATGACTGTGCACCAGTGCACAAAGCAAGTCCATAAAGATATGGATGACAGAGTCTGGTGTGGATGAACTTGACTGGCTTGCACAGAGTCCTGGCCTCAACTCGATGGAACACCTTTGGGATGAATTAGAGTGAAGACTGAGAGCCAGGCCTTTTCATCCAACATCAGTGTTGGTCAAAAATTCCCATCAACACCCTCCTAAACCTTGAGGACAGCCTTCCCAGAAGAGTTGAAGCTGTTATAGCTACAAAAGGTGGACAGACGTCAAATTGAACCCTTTGGATTAGGAATGGGATATCACTTAAGTTCATATGTGAGTCAAGGCAGGTGAGCGAATACCTTTGGCAATATAGTGTAGTGTCCAGTGTTCTAGTTACAAAGTTGGAAAAAAAAACTGCTGATTCTACCAGGCTGCTGTTAGCTGTTGTGTTAGCAGAACTCCTACACTGGCATTGCATGGGAAGCTGAAAAATTTCATGTCATGGGCTTTAAACTGTAACGTCAGTTTGCAAATAAACTAGCAATTCCCATAATGGCGTAATTGAATGGGATTTGGAAATTTGGATTGGGAAATTCACCCAGTAGTTTTTGCATAATCTTGAACAGACAAACAGACAGACCTGGAGAAAACATGACCTCCTTGGTGGTGGTAATTATCAAGACCAAGTGTTTGAGGTTGTTGGCTCAGCAGCCTGTGTAGGCTAACAGTGAATTCACATGAGTTTCTAAGAGACCCAGAGAACAGTTGAATCAAAAACAAGATTATGGCATCAGTAACAAAAAAATCTTGTCAGATCTGATCCTTAAGCAGTAGTCTGCTAGTTTTAAACAAAGCCTGCATGTCATGATAGTGGGTCGTTTGGCTGCTGGCAAAGGCTTGAGATGATTATTTTGACGAAAGCTGGAAACAGTAAATTCAGGTGGGGGCAGCGGTATTAGAGCCACTGTCTAGGCGGTACAAATGCTGCAGGCGGAGCTTGAACCAAATGCTAATAGAGATTGCAGATCTGATTCATATCTTTATCCAGTATTATAAATGAGGTAACACTTGCTGGTTGTACTGAAATGATATAACAGTTAGCAGTACTTTCTGTTGATGTTGGCCAAAAGCTACAGTTGTTGTTTTGCAGTCTGATGTTGGATGCATGGGCTTAAATTAAAGCTTTAGGCCAAAACTTCAGATGGAGTTAGTTAATATTTATTTTTGTGATTGCCTTAAAAGTTTTGACAGAGGCATGACAGTGTTTCCTTCCAAATAAATAAAATGTAATAAAGTTAAAGAGGTGGCCTTTTACATTAAATTGATATGTTAAAATCATGTTTTTATCAGCAAATGTGACAGCACATCTGTGGCTTCCCAATGTTATAAGAGCTGAAACATTAAGTCACCAACAGAGAGAAAAAAGAATAGTGTTAATGATCTGCTGTTTGAGTAAATGGATTTGAAAGCTGTAATTAGTTTTAGCCTTAGAACGAGGAGAAACACAGCAAACAGGTTTTCACTTTTCCATCTGAATGTGTACACAGATGGAAGAGTTGTGCACACAGTGAGGGAAGAGATGTAAATACAGAAGTGTTTTCAAAAGTAAAGAGGTGCTCAAGTAACAGAGACACCCTTGTAGTGCTTGAAAAAGTCATTACCATTTACATAAGAGGAATTGTGTGGTTGATTTGCAATTAAAAAATGAGCATTCTTCATGGAATGATAAAAGTATTGACGAAGATCATAATTTTATCAATCCCAAGACCTTCAATTGATGTCTCTTTGCCAGCACAGCTTCAACAAAGGTGTCTGTGTCCTTGTGTTTTTCCAGGAGCCGTGCCATGACGGAGTCTCCTCGGCGTCCCCCCTTGTCTGAGCTGTCCAGGACCGGTTACAACACCTACACCAGCCCTGATAACAGACTGAGCAAGAGGCTGGGAGCGAGTCTGCCTAACCTGGAACAACCTGCCAGTGACTTCATGCCTACCATCAGGTCCAGCAGGCCGGCCTCGCTTAGAAAGATATCTCCTGATGCTGGTCAGTCATTCAGGGAGAGCAAGGCAATTAAAGTGAAACAGTTAACAGCCAGTCTAATCTTATTTTGAATTTATCACCTCACAGGTCTGAAGTTTCCTGTGAAACCTGTGAGGGTCTTCCGTCTTCCAGAGTTCCCCCCTCCTTTAGCCTATCACTACGTCCAGAACTATTACTCTGAGATGGTCATGTCTCTTGGGAAGTCTATCAGTGCAACACCACCTGATGAGTCTGCTCTGCTGGCCAGGTAGTCATGCCCTTGTCTTTGCTGGATGTGGTTACTTAGTGCTGCAGTCAAGCATTTGCAAACAAGTTTAGCGTGATTCCACCTTTGTTAAACTACATCGCTGTTGCTGTTTCTTTGAGATGGCATATGTGTGTGCTTGGTTACATCAAAATTATATTCATATCTACCAAAAAGGGCTGTTAGGCTGATGGCCTCAATTAATGTTTACATCATAAAGAGGCATTTATCTTAATTTCTGCTTGTTTTGTAAAAAGCAGTAAGTTTAAACTATTTATTAACCAACATGTATATACAAAAAATATTCTGTTTGCCTGTAACATACCATTTTCTAGAAAACTGACCTGCCGTATGGCTTTCTCATTCTAGGTATCACTATCTTCGTGGTTTGGTAAACACTGTGTCAAACAGGCGTCTGGATGCACTGGAGGATTTCCAGAGCCTCTACAAGACAGACTCAGAGATCTTTCCCTCTCAGATGGTGAAATCACTGGTTGACTCTCTGCCAGAAGTTGAACGGCTACAGGTAAATCCAAGTTATTTTGAGGTGTAAATGCTGTTATCTGGATTAAATTCACTTTTTTGATCAATAAGAAGAAGGTGACTCCTGTGCTACCACCATATCTGAGTCTGGAATTGTTGAACGTTTTAATCTGGAAATGCCCTATTTGTGAAATTGGAAGATATGTCTTACAGTGATAACTACAGGCTAACTAGGACATTTAACAATATTATGTATGATAGTGTTTGAGAAACAATCCTTGACGTGAAATTATTACAGTCATGAATCGTTGCATGGACACACACTGCCACAGAATCATGACGCAGAAACAGTAGGTGCTTTAATATTCAGTGCCATGTTCTCCCTGCAATCCAATACTCACAAAATAAGGGGCAGTACACTACAACCAAGTCTCTTGCTTGGTTTACCCAAAGTTAAGTTTTTTTTTACAGTGTGGAGAGCCATGACAAGTGATTGATGAGATTACTCTGAGTACTGAGATGAAAATGGGGGGGGGGGGGGTTAGTATAGCTGCTAAATAAAGAAAGGCAAGACAAGGTACATTAAAGTTTGGTCAAGCCAAACCAGAGATATAGTGTGTTAGCTCCTCAGAGTTCACCATCTTGTTTCCATTTGTGTCAAACTATTTTTAACTGCACAATCAGGTGCTTTATGGGACTCCTGCGCAGAGGTGTGTCAGAATGTGTGACAACATGCTGGCCATGTGGACATTACAACCTTGATGTAGCGGCATTAAGTAGGCTTAACTAGATTAGGTCAAAGAAGGGATTTTTATAGAGAAGGTAAGAGTGAGATCAATAAAAGTCGGTCACTGGTTGTAACCATGATGTCAGTAGACCACAACTGACTTCCTTGATAGTGTTACAGTAACTTTTGACATAAGCAGATTGTGTCCATGCTTCAGAAATGAGTAGTGTTTATTTGTGAAAATCACTTCTTTAAAACAGATCTTAGTTCAAGCAGTAATCTAAAAACCTGTGGAAAAAAAGCCACCATTGTTTTTGGTCAATGTAACCCACTAGATGCAAGCCCAGAGGACAACAAAATGATGTCACTGCTGCACCACCTTGTGAATATTTGTCTTATTCACATTAAGTGTCAAAGGAGGTTTGCTCTTGCCTCAGTGTGAGCGGCCTCGTTTTAAACCCAGCTTGTTCTCTCTTTCCAACCATTTTGAAAATATTTTACAAGAGATAAAATATCTTCAAAAACATTTGAGTGCCAAAAAGACCGGAGTTTATGAGCAAGAAAATAAACTTGATTTGACAAATTTACGTAATGTCTGTTTATCAGTGATACTTTTAAAGACTATATTCAATGATGATATAGCTGTGGATTCATTTTTTTACAGGCAGACAGAAGGCAAGAGCTTAAACGGCTCATTAGTCGTGTCAAGAGAGACCAGGAACGGGAGCGTGCACGCCATGGTAATGGGCATGAGGACGGAGCTGTGAAGCGCTTCCAGCTGCCGAAGAAGTACATGCAGCTGGAGGAGTTTGTGAAATGTGTCCAAGAGTCCGGCATCGTAAAAGATCAAGGCACCATACACCGGCTGTTTGATGCCCTGACTGTTGGTGAGTAGAGGCTGTTGGAGGCTGTGATTTTAGTTTTGATCCGACAGGAGCCTGTGGAGCCGTCCTTAAACTCTCAGCTCTTGGAGCTTTGACTGGGACAGCATAAAAACATTCTTGCACACAAATTTCCCACTGCAACCCTCCTCTTGCTCCATTTTTCTAGGCAAACATTTATTCCTCAGGTTAACAATTACCTCAGGCCTCCTTTAAGAAAGAGGGTTTGTTTTGCAGGGCTGCTGTTTGTTCAGTTAAGTTGTCATCTACTTAGCTTGTGGTTTAAACTAGTTCACCATCTAAGTTCACTGTGTATACACTTTTTCTATGAATCATATTGATAAAGATCCTTGTGCATCTGGAAAACATGGCTTTAGATTTTAGTTGTTAATCATGATTGTACAGTCTTTAACACCCGAACTTAAGCTTTGTACATAAAAATTATGAGTCTGAACCACATTGTGCCATCTAGAGTGGCAGCATTCTTTTGGTAGACGGTCTTATAAGCTGTTCTTTGAGGCACAACCAGTATTTGTTCTTAATTTAAGATAATAGTTTTTGCAGGAAAGGCTTAAGAAGTATGTAAGCACAAATCTGGGCTAGTGTGGGATAGGAGGCAAACATGTTATTTCAGGAGGAGAAGTTATCTACAGAGGGAAACGCTGCTGTGAGACTTTATCAGCAATGATACTGGAAAAAAGCTGTGAACATCCTATTTGGTCACATGTCAACTTTTCCTTTTCACCTCTGACCTGCACTGAGAAGAGAGTGAAGCCTTGTTGCAGTCATAAGTGAAACTAGGATGTGTACTACAGAGGTTTCACATCAATATTATTTCACAGTATGAACTGTGTGGGACTGTGCCTGTTATAGACTAGAAGGTTAAATGCATTCATAAGACTTCATAATAGTTTAAAGTTATGATGAGAATGAAGCTTTAATGCCTCTGAAATAAAATGTGATTCTTTTACAGGAAGTTAAAAGTAAAAACATGACACAGTTTAAACTATCTGAATTGGAAAAGTCGGTCATTTGTTTGCAACAAAATTCAGAAATGACTAAACAGTATGCTGCCGTTGGTGTGAGGAAGAAGCCCCCGACCACATAGAAATAGGAGTAGACCTGGTCTCCTACCAGATGTTTTAATTCATGTCCCTGTGTTTGTGGGACTTTGAGGTGTTGAAAACTTTTGTAAAGCTCTAACATTTCCGAAATAAAAAGAATATACATATTTTAACAATGATGTCCAATACCTGCCAATCACTCAGTTTAAAAGGTGTGTGCATTTTTCACAGGTCATCAGAAGCAGATTGGTCCAGATTTGTTTCGAGTGTTTTACACCATCTGGAAGGAGACAGAAGCCGAGGCACAGGAGGTGTGTGTGCTTTTTGTTTTTAACTTAACTGATCAATACAAAAGGAGAACTTACATCCAGCACATGATTTGAAGCAATCCTGACCTCAGACCCACAGGCCAACATATAGTGCTAGAGAATGTCAGTGACTAACATGTTGTACAAAACAGCAATGTATGTGACAACTGATAGGAGAGTGTAAAAAGAGAATCTTGATAGGATTATGGTGAAAAGCGGAGGCCCAAACATCATGCAGTACAAGAAGTGAGGCAGCAAAATCACGATCTAACGTCGACAAAGATACGTAGCACAAAAGCAGTATAAAATAAATAAAATAATAATGTGAATTGAAATCAAATATTGGGATGTTTCCGCTTCAATTGTTAAATAAAACACAAAATACATAATACAATAAGAAAATTAGATTTTTGATGTTGAATGCACTAAACTAGAGAATTGTCACAACTATTGAAGATTGTTTTTCTCTGCACTTTGTAGGTGGGCCTGCCATCATCTGTCTTGGAGCACATTGAGCCCAGTGAGTGCGTCTTTAAGGTGTCCTCGTCCGTGAAAACGAGCCGTGGTGTGGGCAAGATCGCCATGACACAGCGGCGGCTTTTTCTGCTGACAGATGGACGGCCAGGATATGTGGAGGTGGCACAGTATCGAGATATAGAGGTTAGATAAAAAGAAGGAGAGCAATGCTTTTTAGTCAAACATTCACAACTGAATATACGAAAAAAGACCTAAGTGATCAGAAAGAGTTATGACCAAATTTGAGAAAGAGGTTGCATTTAAGGAAGAATAAATCTGAAATAAGGATTTGAGTGAACTTTTTTCTCTCTAGGAGGTGAAAGTGTCGTCTGCTCCCTTCCTCCTGCTGCGAATCCCAAGCCTGAAGTTACGTGTCCGAGGGAGAAAGGATATGTTTGAGGCCAATTTGAAAACAGAGACTGAGCTGTGGAACCTGATGGTCAAAGAGATGTGGGCTGGACGTAACATGGCGGACCAACACAAGGTAAAACTCAACCTTTATTGTGACCGTGTATGAACTGTATCACCATATTTATGTGAAGGAGAAAAGGAGAATCAGAAGTATGTTGAGAAAAAAAAAGATAAATGTGTGTGTTCCCATGTGCTTTCTTTACTCACCTTTGTTTTAAAAAAAAGTGTCTGCTGTTTTGTGTGCATGTTCATCAATGTAAACCCAACTGAACACAAGGCGTGACCTGAATTCCATCTGGTGTACATGAAAACAAATATTCATGCTTGAAAGAATTCAAAGGATTTCCTTATTGAAACCAGATGTGATGGTAACATCTCTTTGCTCTTGGTTTGTTGATTTTTCACATGGTATATTTCGGACCCTGTTCACTCAGGCTTGTTAAAGGTTTGACTTTACATAATGACCCGGAATCTTCTGTTATAGTGAGAGTAATCCATTACGTCATGTCAAAGCCTGTGTAATTTTGTATTTCTACCCCTTTCTACACCTCAAAACCCTTTATTTTATACTTTATCACATATATTTTCTATGTGTATGTTGTTTATTTAATCATCTGGGCTACGTGTCTCTGACTTTAAAGATCCTGTTAAAAGTCTTTGGTTTGTGTTGTTTTAGCCACTTCCCTCTAAACTAAGTGGTGTATGTCTTTGCCAACAGTGTTCTTCATGTGAAAGCAGTGTTTTCTTTCCCCATCTCTCAACCTGTTTTTTTAAGCACTGAAATATTCACTCACTGCAAAAGCTTGTTGTGGAATATGTGACCAAAGACTGTTTTTGCTTTCTTGAAACCAACCCTGTGGTAACGATAACATGCAGTTCAATACTATCTGTGTCTCCTTACTGGCTTTAGTTCTGAGGTCATATGGAGGCATCAGTATTTATTATATTTTATTTATAACCAGTTAAAACCTCCACATATTTGCTTTATAAGCCTTTGCAGGCTTTATTTTCAATGCAGACCCTTTTTTTGTAAGGCATCTTGTTGAAAGATCCAATGCCTGCAAAATCTTATTTTTGCTTCTTGTACTTTAATAAGGGGCGTAGGAAGCACCAGAACATGACATCTTTTACAAACTCTCAGTTTACAGAGAAATACGCTATACCTCTTTGAAGAAAGTGCCCCTTAAACACTTCCTGGAGTTTAATATGTCTAATGCCCCAGTCACACATTCCCGTTTCTCATGGCGATTGTGCACGATTGTCATAATCCTGATAAAACGTGCTTTGGTCGTGGTGCATGCGCTACTTGGTCTGGATCAGCCTTGTGTAGTCGTGATTGAATGGCCGGGAACGTGGAAGGGTCCCGATACTGTCGTGGAGAATCGCCGCTGTCAGTGTAGCGAGGTGAAAGCCTAATGCAGTCCTAAAGAGAACGGTATTAGCGTGGCATGTACGGAGCTCAGTCAGACTGATCTTGGCTCAATCCTGACAGCTTTATGAGGACGACTGACAAGGATGTATCCGTTTGTGCCCCGACTGTGTCCCGTTCAAGACGGCGCAAATGACGAGGCTCAGTCGGGGCTTACGTGACGTGAACTGAGCTCCAGCGGGGCTGACGTTGTGTCAGTGGGATGGATATTCATGCAGTCCTCGTCATATCGTTGTTTTAACCTAACTGGAGCGGGACGAATACCGCCGAAGCGCTGTAGAAGCTCTACTGACGGTGTATTTACGGGGTGTGTCCAGGGGTGAGACAGTCATTTCATCCCGTACCATAGCGATCACACCAGCCTCCTTAATCGTGTGCAGTCGTGTACAGTCGTGCACAATCGCTATGAGAAACGGGAATGTGTGACTTAGGCACTAGCGAAACAGCCTCCACCTAAATGTGTGTTTTCTGCTTATCACAGGCAAATGCCATGACTGTTTTGGGGGTCTGCTCTTTGGCCTGTAAAACCTCTTCCCTCCTCCCCTCAGACATCTTTTGGGCAGCCAATCAGCATAGAGCTTATCATAGCCTTTAAGTTCAGAGCATTTCCAAAGGGGAGGGGAAAAGAGCTGCATCTGATCTGACTTATGTTATTCTCAATACATGTTCAAATGGTAATATTTTATATTTTTAAAGATTTTTTAACCAAAGAAAAAAGGACATCTTGATATCAAACCTCCTTAATAAATAAACAAACATATAAACCAAAATAGACAGTTAAATTCAAAGAAAGGAGTGACGATTTGAAACAAAGTGGCAGAAAACCAATGTCCAAAAGTGTGAGAGAGGAAAGAACTCCAGTCAAATTAGTTTGTCTAAGGGGTATTTCATGAACTTAAGTATTCAAGCAAAGTGTGATTACTTTTTCTCTCCAGGACCCCCAGTACATGCAGCAGGCTCTGACCAACGCCTTGTTGATGGATGCAGTGGTGGGCAGCCTTCAGAACAGTAAAGCTATCTACTCTGCTTCCAAACTCGCTCACTTTGACCGCATCAAGACGGAAGGTAGGGGATGAAGGTGTTGTTGTTTTATCTTGACTATCATCATTGTTGGTTCAGCTCATTAGTCTTTTGTTATCTAGTAAATATCAACAGTAGATGCAGATGACTTTGTCTTTTAAATTTGCTGTTTAAATCACTTTAGAAGGATTGATTTAAAGTTGTGAAGTTGAGCACTACCTGTGAAAAGTTAGTTACCTCTCTTCAATGGTGGTTTGTGTGTCTGCAGTACCGATGATGGTTCCTAAGACAACGGCAGAGACGCTGAAGCACAAAATTAACCCCTCCCTGGAACTTGCTTCTCCACAGGCCGTTGACGTTCTTCTATACACACCTGGTAAAAACAAACACGTATATTGTCAAGTTTCCCTGACTTATAAACCATGCTTTTCTTTTTATTGTCAGTGAATTGGCAGCGCTGGATTTCTCCTCCTTTTTCTCACTAAGGTTGATTTCACAATCCTGAGTTTCCACTGTTACACTAACACGCAGACAATGACAAATACAGACGTAAATAAACACACATGACCTTCGCCTTGTCATTACCTCTCTCACCCAGTTACTCACTCACTTTGTTTTACTTAAACAAAACCCGAAAGCTGTCATAAAGCTGTATATTAACAGAACTTCCTCTTCCTGACTTTTTAACAGGAAAGCTATTACAGGAAGTAAGACTGAATTAAAGAAAAATTACAATCCAGCTTTTCTGAAGGTGGCTGTGAAGTCTGATGAATTCGCAAAAGATGGCTTGTGGTCCTTACTTTCCGTCTCTCCCTCTCCATGAAAAAGCACTGAGTACAGTATAATTTAGTAGTAATAACATTATGTTTCATTTTTTTAATTTTGCTGTGCAGACATTATTTGCCAAAGAATAAGGAAACAGTAGGAGTAGTACTGATAGACGGGCCAAGTCAAAGTCAAGTGGTTATAAAGGGCTGAAATAGTTTCACTTTTATTTCTTAAAGGGTGCAGGAATTAAGCGGATAATGTCGCTTCAGCACTTCTACCAGACAACAGAGCCTAGAATGATGGTGTGTTACGTTTGATCAAAAGGTTGAAGTTGCAAGTTGGATAGATCCACCAAAACACCCCTAGAAATCAGAATTACAACCTGGGAACTTGGAGCATTTTCGGTTACCCGAGTTGAAGAGCTTGTCACTGGAATGCAGAAAATTGGGTTGCCATGAAATTCCCACCTCTGAGATCTGAGGAGGAGAGGGATGGGTTCAGAGGAGCTCATTTCAACTTCAAACAAATCGTTCTGTGAAAGGCTGTTTAGTACTGGTTTATGAAGAGTTAAGAACTTTTATCTGGTAATTAGTGTAATTATATTGATTTTTTTATAGCATGATTACATGTTTGTAACAAACATTTACACTGGCATATTATATTTGTTGCATTGTGATGGTGTCATATTCTAACCAGTGCCCATCTCACCCAAGCCTATCCCAACAAAAACAAATGGTACAGCAGAATTTGGTAAATATTAAAGAATTGCAGGAGCTTATTGATGTGTTATAGTAATTGACAAGAGAAGAGAGAAAGAAGGGAAGCCTATGCTTAAAGGCAGAGTTGGTAATCAGATTTAAATACACTTTTTGTTATACTGGTTAAAATGATCGTTATGTCCTGATGGCAATCAATGCATGATGTGTTCTTAAGCTGTCTACAGCAGGAGTAAAGCAGGGAAAACACCAATCACAGCAATTCAGACCGAATTTATTAGAGCAGTCAAATCCCGTACTACCTTTCTGCTCACCTTCTGCCCACCTTCTGCACGAACATTTTGCCGGTGTGCACAGACCCTGATTTAATGCACATAGCTGGGCAGAGAGGGACCCAAGTATGCTGGAGAACGGCAGAGAAACTACCTCTACCCCGAAGAAAAGAAAGGCGGAGGGAGAAAAGGCCGAAACAAAAAAGAATTTGGATAAAGGCAGGGCAAAAGCAAGAGTCAACATTAGGTTGTGAGCACTAACTTACTTTCCATGTTTGTTTGTTTGTTTTTTAACTTTACTATGACAAACTATGATAATGTTTTAGTGTATTCTTACCGCTGAGTGAGACAGTGGTTTTGAGTCGGTGGTAGGTGTTTTTAAATCAGTCTTATGGTCGTGAATCAGTGGCACTTGTACATGTGAGCAGGGACATCGTTTTGGAGGAGCTCCGGGGGTGAGGGCTGGGCCTAGTCCTGAGGAGATGCGACATTCAATTTCATGCTAGATTTCCATGATTATCAACCCTGCCTTTGGTAATTGGCAAGGTTTAAACCCCCTTTGGTAATTTGGCAAGGGGGTTAAAACCTTCCTAAAAATCTTGAAGAGAGCCTTAAAGGATGTATCTTATTAACTCAAGTTTGGGGAACTGCACAATATCTCTAATCCATCTATTAAAGGTTGGGGGCGTTTGAACTTTCCGGAAAAGAGGATGAATCTGCTGGCAATCAAGAAAGTTAATACTACAACAGTGTGAGTTTTGCTTTGGTAAAGGGGCATTGTGTGAGAATACCAAATAAATTAAATAAAGCAAATTAACCCTATAAAGCCAATTGTATCATATTTGATCAATACTTTTATAATACCTCTTTCTGCTCAATATGATGAACAAATTACAAAAAAACATCTGAATACAATCAGATAAATGATAAAAATGTCCTCAAATGGATTATCAGTTGCCAAATACACCTAATGTATCAGATGAGATATGAAAAATCTATATGTTGAATTTTATGGACATTCGGATTTTTATGGATTCTAGCAGAAAGTGAAACAAAGATCGCCAAAAAATAATAATTTTCTGGCTATAATCTATGGTCTTGGGCCTTAAAGGGTTAAGAGTCAGGGGTAAAGTCAGCCTGGAACAGCTGAGAGTAGGTGTTGAAGATTCTGGTCCAAACAGCTTCAAGGTTGTAAACTGTATTTTGACCACAGCACAAATGTTTCATGTACAGGCCAGGTGACTGTAAAGAAGTGGAAAAGTGTTGCAGAGGATATGTCCTTAAAGGCTGCTCCAAGAGCCAAGTTACAAAACATCTTCCTGAAGAAGTTGTGAGTCAATAAAGAGACTACTGCAACCTGGGCAGTTCCTGTAACTTGTTAAGATTTTATGACTTTAGGAGGAGGGGAGAGAGAGGGATCAAGCATAAACAGGAGGTGCCTAGTCGCCTTATATCATAAAAACACATAATGAGGTAACCACTGTAGAAATAATGATGTCTATCCCTCAAGTCCAAAGACAAGAAAATCTAATCAAAGGAGCCCTGATGTTTTTCCTCTGCTCGTCATCCAATTTGACCTTAAACACAAGGCCTACTCTGTTCACCCCCCATGTCTGTGGTCCTGTAGTTTCATTGTGGGGGGGACAGACACTTTGGAGCATTACGTGGCAGGAAGACAGAGGGAGAAGCTTTAAAGAGAACCACAAAGCTTTGGCCTTCGGCGCTCAAACCATCTGGGGCCACTTAGATACCCGGCTGGTGTCACACTGACCCCCACCACAAACACACTCATACTCAGAGAATCCCTCATACTCTCAAGCTGCTCAGCTCTTACAGTTCTGTCGCTGAAAAGAACAGATCCGACCATTCAGAGCGCCTCTCCTCGCCTCTCTCACTCACTCTGGTTTGAATATAGGTCACTGAATTGGATTCCTGGCATGTGTCCAGTTCACTCCCCTGTCCTCCCCCTTTCCTCTTTCTACTACTTTCTCCCTCTCTGTCCCTCTCTCCCTCACCCCCACCTCTCCCTCTATATCCAACTGTCCCTCCTTCTATGAAGTACAGGATGTTACTCTCCATTTTCCACCAGGCTTGATTTTAAATAGAGTTGAATATGTTTAAGGAAGTCAGGACCGTTAGGTGAAGCCTGGGTGGAGTCATGCAGCAGAAAATAGTTTGAATGTGAAGTGTTTTGATTCAAAGCGCGGGGGGGGGGGGTGTCTGATACCTCTCCTCCTCTTACAGATGTGGGCTACAAGACTGTGATGCATGTTGAGGAGTAAATTCTGTTTATGTGTGTTTCAGGTCAGTTGTGGGTGTCAGTGAGTGGAGGGAAGGTGATGGTGTTTGATGCCTCCAGCTGGTCCCTCACACACACTTGTCAAGTTGGGAATGCAAGACTGGTAAAGAAACTTCACAAAACCTGCACTCACACACAAGTTTAACTACACACCAAACCACAAATGCAGAGAAATATTCATTAACACATAGATGCAGACAAGTGTAGGGCCACTGATCTGCGCAGCACTTAATCCGATTAGAGTTGGGCGATTACAGCAGTTGAAATGCATGCCGAAATTTTGTCATAAAATGTTGTTTATGTAGTTCGAACTTAGGCAGGCTTGTCTGCATGAACACTGACAGCAGAGCTATTTTCACCACATTTTAACATGGAGCTCTCTGATCAAAATTTAATCTCATTTAAAGAACAAATACAAGCCCAAACACGTGCTTGTGCAAAACCTGAAAAGATCTACCACCGTGAACACTTTTAATTTTCAGCATTTATATTTTCAAGGATTTCAAGAATTTATGATTGGAGTAAAAGTAAGTTGAGAAAAAAAATCTCAAGTTTTTATTTTTTAAACTTCTGCAGAAGATAATTAGTTGTTAAAGGAAAAGTTCGGTTTCTACAGCTTCCACATTGTTTATAGCATGAAGTAGAACAATATACTCACCCAGAAGGCTTTCCTGATCCAAACAGTGCTTCGGGAGATATTTAGATCCAAAATCGAGTGGCGGACATCCGTATAATGGTAGCACACGGGGCATGTATAGCGCCGCTCCTAAAACTGCATTGATCGTCCAAAAACTCATTAGTTTCACCAATATTTCATCATGGTTCGCTCACGCTACTCCTCCATTACAGTCTGTGTCACTCCAGACATGTTTTTGTGACTGTTCTGACCTCTGAACTGAAGACTTTGTTTACATTTGCCTCCGCGCATGGGCAATGGCTCATTGTTTCAGGGGAAGACTGCCTGCTACAACTTTCTTCTTCCAGCTTTGTGCAAAATGGATGAATATCTATCGGATGAAGATGTTGTGGAGGAGAACTTTGAATATGATGGGTGTCCTTACAGTTTCGAGCCAGAGTTTACAGATGAGGAGCTCATCGAAAGGAGGACGCGGAGGAGAAGAACAGCTGGCCAGAGAGCAGTTTCAGTTCAGAGGTCAGAACAGTCACAAAAACATGTCTGGAGCGACACGGACTGTCGTGCAGGAGTAGCGTTCGCGGACCATGGTGAAATATTGGTGAAACTAATGAGTTTTTGGACGATAAATGCAGTTTTAGAAGCAGCGCTATATATGCCCCGTGTGCTACCATTATACGGATGTCGGCTGCTCGATTTTGGATCTAAATATCTCCCGAAGCACTGTTGTCTTGTTTTGGTCCACTGTTAGTTAAATGGGACAGTGCATAGCATCAGCACACAGGGCAGTACAGTAAGGAGAGATATTCATGGACATAAAGAGACTGCACGCTTGAATGTAACTTCTAAAATGTTTATAAGCGTCCATATTCTGTCTATAAACCTCCCTAACACAAACAAGTCCTCCTCTCCCTCTGCTGCTTGATTCACTTCACCTGAAAATACCCTCTCAAACTGCCTGTTCAAGAAACGTTCCCTCTTGAGTCGTCATTAGGGTATGTACTTTATCTCTCTGAGGCGATGTCAGTTCAGCCCAAAACCAGCTCCAGTTAAAGCTACATGTCTGTGCAGTCACAGTAAACATTCGAGCACAGTGCCGATAGTTAAATCACAATCAACTTCTGGATGTGGTCAGACTCTGATCATGAGAATTCACACTAAAACAGCCTGTTTTAAGCAGGACTTGAACGGAGGGGTTTAATGGGTTGTCAAAATTCAATATTTGTGGGGTTTCTTAACAAGAAATTTAAAAATATGTTTAGGGGACACCTGGGACCAGTGCCTATTTGTTGTAAATGTGTTAAAAATAGATTTTTATTCCAAACTACAGATTTTCTTTAAATGAAAGATAGGTGATAGGAGCAAAGTTTAAAAAGAGATGAAGGTGCAGACAGCAGACAAAACAACAAGGAATCCTCTGTAGACTAAGTTTTGAGGGTGGGGGAGTCTTTTAAAAGGACTGCTACCCCTGATTTAGGACACAGCTTTAGAATTACAGTTTGGCAGCTTCAGGTCACGTTTCCCAAGAAATCTCTTCAAATCAGTGAGTTTCTTTGAGCCTCTACTCTTGTGCATTTTCTACATTTAAATGTTATTTTTCATAGTCATTCAAGTCAAGATAATCCATGCATTTTAAAAGTTGTGTTTCAATTTTGCTAGAAGTAAAAATATCCTAAGCAAAAATGCTAGTTAATGTGTTTCTTATTCCTGTGCCTGTATTTCATACATGGCCAAAGTAAAACATTTAAGATTGGTTTGATATGTTCAACAGGCTTAACAGATAATCTGCACATGCATGCCACAGACATCAGATACAGATAAAACTGTTTTCAGCTCCATTTTCTGCTCCACTGCTTTACTTCAGTGTCTGGTTTCCATGACTTGCAACCACATTTTTTGTTTTTGGAATATGCAGTTTGTTTGAATAGTTTTCATTTCCTCATCACCGCAAAACATTTTAAACCTTCACAGCAAAATAAGAATTTGCTGAAGTTTACTGGAGCCTTTGGAGACAGTTCATGTTAAAAGTGTGAAGGTTGAAGACTTTTCTGAGGTTTGTGTTAATCACTGACCTCTGCTCTGAGCATGTTGTCACAGTCACATGAAATATGTTAGCCACAAAGACAGAGAGTTTTCTTCCCTGTAAACTAACCATAATATTTGAACATAGTTCACTGCCAGGTCACGTATCAAACATCTTCACCAGTGCTTTCACATAGTTATGTGAAGAATGCAGATTTAAAGCAGCGACTGATAAGAAAATAACCTGAGAATTGGAGGGAAAAGCTAGTTTACGTTTTTGAATTTACATCTTAGACTCTGGTCAAACAATGCTGCACTCAACACTCATCCAAAAACTTTCCGTGTCAAAGTGCAACCTTGAGAAACAGTCCAAGAAAACCACGGCGCTAAAAGCATGTCCAGCTCTGCCTGTTTAATAAGTCAGTGTTGCCACCTAGTGGACAAATCAAACAACACAATCATTTTCCACACTAAAGTCTCACTAATTTTTCCCCTTACTTATTAATTAACAGTGATTTTTTTAGTTTATTTTTTTGCTTTTGTGTCTTTTAATTATTTGGCTCATTATTAGTGCAGTAAAAAAAAAAACTGTTTCTTGTCAACTTGTCAAATATAATAAAAAATGTATGTATTTTAATCAAATTAATAGAGTGAAGAATAGAGTAAAAACAAATAGTGCAAATAAGACAAGAGCAGTACAAAATCCCTGCAATGTGATTGATGAATGAAATTAATTTGATTAATGAATCATAAATGCTGTGATGAGTTTAAATATTTTGTAATCATCTGACAGCTCCACTCTCTGGTTGTTTAACTGTTGGGATATATTTTCATTAATAAGCTCTGTCTATCTTTTGACTTTCTTTTTGACAAGTAGTCATGCCAGTTTTCAAGCGGAACTGTTAACTTAAAAAAAGCATTTAGTCAAAGAGAAATATTTTAGCCACATGTAAATTTGAATACTTCCTTCCTTTAGTAGCTTCTGTTGGGACAAAAATACCTCCCCTTCCCCCAGAGAATTTATATTTCCCACCCAGTAGTTTCAAATAAGTGTGTAACAAACAAATGTTGTTACATCAAACTACTCAGAATAAACAACATGTGGACCTTCAGTCCATCACGTCCTTGTCAACATTCAAAAATCAACTGTAAACTTTAAACTCTATTCACTGAAACATTTGAATAAGTATTGTGTTCAATATGATCTCTTGTGTCGTCTGTTGGTGTGTACAGCTTTTTCTTTTAACACGTTTTGTGTGTTGTGTTTATTAAAATATCATTTGTGTGTATTCTCAAATTTTCTGATGTAAGAAAGCTTAACCTTTGTGGGTAAACAGGGACTTTTTTGTCCTTAAAGAGAATTTTCTGCTCAACTTTTGGCCATAATTTTGGAAGTGTTACTCAGTATGAAATAATTTTTTGTTCAAAGTTGTTTTTCATGAAACGTCTTAAAATTTGAAGTTTGATTTTTGCCAGAGGTCAAAGGTTACCAGGGGCCAAATTTAAAACCCTTTGAGGTAATCAGAGGACATAAATGTCCTCTCCCAAAGCTGCTGTAAAGACATAGTAGTAGAAAAATAAACAAAAAATGAGTTATTATCAATTTAATAAATGTTGGAGGGCAGAGGATTTTTTCAAAGATCAGGTTTAGATGTACATAAGAATAATAAAAATGATTTTCATGTTTTTGGTTTTGGTTTTTTTGAGTGTCAGATTTGTCATTTTCAACCTTTTGAGGTAACCAGAGGACATAAGCAACAATGCATGAAAATCGGTTTTCTTACTAATCTTATGTATATTTAAGCCTGATTTTTTAATAGAATCCTCAGCCCTCTAACATTTGTTACATTTATAATATCATTACAAATACACATATACATTTTTTGTGTATTTTTTCATTGACATTCTTATATTATGCATTCAAATTAGCAGTTAAATAAATAAAAGTGTTTGGTTTAGAACTGAAGTTGACTGAATGATTTGAGCAACAAAAGTTTAAAAAAAAGTGTCTTTAAAGCAGCTTTTGGGAGAGGACTTTTATGTCCTCTGATTACCTCAAAGGGTAGTAAATTAAAGCAACCCACAAGGGTTAAACTAGAGCGTCTTACAGACTTTGCTCTGTTCATGATGTTTACCTCTGCCAAGAAGGTTATGTTTTACCATTGTTTGTCGGTCTGTCTGTTTGTTTGTTCACACAAAAACGACTCAAGAGATTTACTGAAATTTTCAGGAGATGTTGGGAATGGACCAACTTCTAAATGATTAGATTTTGTTGGTGATCCAGATTGCACCATTAATGAATATTTTCTTTTTATAGCTCTCTAACTAATAATATCAAAATGATTCTGAGAGCTACCTGTAGATTTCAGGGTTAAGGACTCATATTTCCATGGTAACTTTATCATAGAACTATTGTTATAGATGCAACAGCAATACGTGAGCTACCTTGGTGGTGTTTTTAGTTGATTTCGTGGTTTTCTTTGTTTTTCTCTCTGTGTAAAGCATATTAAACTTTTCTGTAATGTGACTTGTGAATGAAAGTGCCATGGCTATCCTATTACAGCAGGACAATTACTTGCATGTTTGCCTCTTTTGGACTGCAGAACTGCATGCTGGGAGTTGATAAAGACCAGGTATGGATGGGCTCAGAGGACTCTGTGATTTACATCATCAGCATGGTGGCCATGGTTTGTAACAGACAGCTGACTGAACACAGGGCTGAGGTCACCGGACTTGCACTGGATACCGACAAATACAGGTCAGCCTCAACTACCACTGCAGCCACATTTCCACAAGTGTTCCATCTTATTTTAAGAGCAAACACGGTGCATATACATTTTAAATCTACAACGCAAACACTGAAACACAGTCCAAATATCAGGAAACAAACATTTGCTTATTGCACGTACACTTCATTTGTCGTGTCAAATTAAGATCCTATCTTTTGTATTCTGTGTGATCAGAATGCAGTTTTACATTAAACAGCTGTTATCACGTTTGCATTATCTCGTAATGCTTTCTCACCAAATTATTAGTTTGTATATTTGATGCATCTGAGCTGAGTTTGCCTTAAAATCTGTACTTTGTTTTGCAGCCAGAAGGTGGCGTACTCCTGCAGTGCAGAGGGGAGCGTCATGGTGTGGGACATCTCAACACTACAGGTTAGTTTCGTGTCAACACTGAGCTACTTTATAAGACAATATAACAGCTCATTCAATGGCTTAAGTGTCCAAATGTTGAAGAAACTTATTGAGTGTTTACTGATTTAAGATGTATTCTTTATTTCATTGTACCTGTAGTCAAATTCAGTTTTCCCTTCTGTTCTGTTAAGTTCTGTTACGTTACGTTACATTATGTTACGTTGTGTTACGTTGTGTTACGTTGTCATCTTACAAATGTATCTATAAAGTTTGCAACTGATAGAGTTTCAAACAACAGACATACCATGTTAGCCCACCTCTCATACAATAAAACTATTTTAAAGGTCTTTCACAAATTTGTTGAAACTTAAAATGGTATTCTTATTGGACATACATTTTGAACAGGAGTGAGGATTTTTTAAATAAATTCTTATCCAACATCTCAATCAAGAAATATCCGTGTGCTTTATTGTTTTCTCTCCTTTTGTAAACCACTAAATTTGAAAAACGACCATATTTTAGGCATAAAACTAGGATTTCACTTAAATAGCTTCTACAGATTGGTGTATTAAACAGTACAGAAACATAAAAATGATTTTGCTAATTACCAGTGCTGTTTATTTAGGGCAGCTCTGACATATACCTTACACTGGTTGGTGGTTTAATACATTTGGTAAGCACTGCATATTTTTTTGTGAAATTTCACAAACTATTTCCATTTTTTTTTTCAGTGCTAGCAGCTGTATTTAAATTCAGTTTTCTAAGTGTTTTTGATCTTACAAATGTATCTTTATAGTTTATGATTAACAGCATTCTATTAAATAAAACAAAGTAAAAGACCTCAACCAATAACAGGACTTTAAACTAAGTAATGATATACATCCAAATATTGATACAGTTTTAGATGGCATACACATGTATTTGTATAAAAATAACTATATAGATTTAAATCCTATAGAGTTAAATAAATATTTTGGGATGGGACAGGAGGTTCACTGAACCTTAAAGGGGCAAAAGCACAAGCTTTGTGAGGGGAGGTTGGCTGCACTCTGATCACTTCATGGTGTCACTATGGTTTTGGAGAGTTTCCATCAATTACTTTTTGAAGTCTTATTGTTGATGTTATTTAATAAATATTTATAAATATGAAATGTAAATTTAAGCCACTATCTTGTGATTCATTTAAAAGCAGCTTTTATCAATATGTAATACATGTTGGTCTTCAAAACTTCCTCTTTGCATTAGGACAAGTAAACCCACCATTGAATCTGTGAAGGTCCCATTTCCTGCAGAATCATTTTTCTTTGCCTTTGGTGTTTGAAGAAAGGAGACTTGGGGAGCAGATGAGCAGGACACCTTTTACTAAACTCCCAGTTCACAGGGAAATACTCTGTGCCTCTTAACAGAAAATGCCCCTTTAAGCTGTCTTTTACTTTCTGGGGTTGTATAGCTATACAGCCTCCACGTGTGGCTCATCACAGGCAAGTCTGCTACATAGCCTGTACCACCACCCCCCCACCCCCCCCACCCCCCTTCATCAGACATCATTGGACAGCCATCATCAGCACAGAGCTCAATGTCATACCCTGCCATAGTCTCCCTGCCTTACATTTCCATCTCCAAAGGGGAGGGGAAAAGAGCTGCATCTTATTCAATCAAATCCTTGCTTGAACTACACCCAAGAGCTGATGTAAACAGTACATGGGACCTTTTAAAGGTTTATAATATGTTTTTCAGTAGTTTTAAACTCATTTGTCTTTGTCCCATCAGATGGCCAGGGTATCTCTCATAAATTCCCCTTTTTCTTCTTTTGCTACAAACAATCTTTGTTCAGCTACTTTTCTTTCTGACATTTTAATTAGGTGAAGAGACAGTTCCGTCTCACCTGCGACCGTCTTCTGTCCGTGTGGAGCTTTAACGGAACTCTGTGGTGCTGTAAGTCTTGCACTTTTCCTGAAGTCTTTAAACATGAAACATGAGAGTTTGTAGTGATGAATAATCTGCTATCATCTCTCTGTTTTCTCCTCAGGTTCCAGGGACAGTATAATGGAAGTGTGGAGAAACGGTTCAGTGAAACATCGCCTGAATTTACCAGAGCCACAGAAAGCAACGACATTCAGCTCCATCCTGCTGCTGCCTGAAGTAAACACTCAAACACACAGACAGTGGGTGCCTGGGCTTTTTGCTTGGCATCTTATAAAAGTTTTCTTCTCTGCTTTTTTGTTTTTGTGCACTAGCGAGATGAGCTGTGGAGCGTCTGTTTGGACTCAGGAGAAGTGTGTGTTTGGCACATCAAGGACGCCACAAAACCATTTCACCGTGTGTCTCTTCAGGACTGCACAGGATGTTACTGCATGATCAAAGTGAAAAACCAGGTCTGTACACTGCACTGCACTTATGCTTACATGAAAATCTAAAAAACTCTATGCTAGCATCAACTCTGTCCTTGTTGTCTGTAGGTGTGGGTTAGCGGTGTTGGCAGCAGTCCTACCAAAGGGAAGATTTACATCCTGGACACAGAGCGGCATCAGGTTCTAAAGGAGCTTCATGGACACAAAGACAAGGTGACGTCGCTCTGCTCAGCTGAGGATCGGTATGTCCTCAGTGGAGCTGGAAAACATGACGGGAAGGTTGCCATCTGGAAGGTGGAGTAGAGCGGACTCCTGCCAGGAAATGGGACGATTGGAAGTCGGATTCATGTTTAAAGCCATTTCTCTGTTAAAGCAACTTACCTTTCTCTCTTAGCAATATCAAGGAATAACAATCATATGGAGCAACATGTTTACACAAAAGCACCACCTGAGCAGCCTCTCTGCCTGCTGGCGTGGTGCATTGAGCAATTTGAAATAATAGCAGTGCTAACAAGTTTTAATATGAAGGAAAAAAGAAGACTGAAAATGTATGAACGCATACTGGAAGTGCCACACTTTACTAAAGGCTTGTGTTTTTTTTGTATTTTTATACCACACTTTATTTAATATCTAGCCATGTTTATACAGAGTTTGATTACACTAGTATTATGTGGGAACACTTTGTGACTGAGCCGCGCCTCCAGCTGTGTTTCTGACGTAAACTCCTGCAGCTCAGGGGAGTCAAACTACCCTGAAAACAAAACTGCTGCGAGCGGAGATTTCAACAGCACTGCGGGAAAAACCCTGAAGAAAACGTTTATGTTAAAGGAGCTATGCAATATTGACTATATGTTTTCAACTGGAATTATGATGTATTTGTAATATCATTGACTCTCAATGGTGATGTTGACTTATGCAAAAGCAAAATATGTTTGAGAGTATCACAAGAGGAACAAGTACTTTTCTGCATAAGTGGAAACTGACCTGCCCTGCTCTCTTAGTTACTGAAGATCTCCTGTTGCCTGGATTCATCATATTTAAAACAATGATATTTGACTTTTTATATTTAACTGATATGAACCTTTTCTAAACTTTTCCTCAGTGAAACAATAAATGCATATATACTAAAGTCTTACCTCAAAATCCCTGAAAAAGTCTGAACTGTCACTGATATAAATTTTCTGATGTTGGCTAAAGTTAGCTGTCCTCCTGTGGCGTATCAACTAAGAGCCTGTTTGAAAGGAGAAAAACTCAGGGTTTGGTATACACTATAATCTGCCGTACAGGATTACATTTAATTTGAAGTTGTAATGTTAATGGCCATCTGTTTCCGCCTTTTCAGCAAACTTGTTCTGGTTCCAGATGTCCCCAGAACATGTTTATTATATTTCTTGCAAAGGTCCACTCAGAAATATTTGACTTGCTCATAAACTCTTCTGTTTCAGCCCTGCTCAGAACAGGTTGTTTTAATGTAATCCTTTATTAGCTGTGGCTAAATAGAAAAATTGATGTGGCCTCAGCTTTCTAGTGCTGTGCTCTAACGTTTAATATGCAGGAATTTGCATGTGTTGAACGAACACCTGGTTTATGGAGTGTCACTCTGTTGGAAGTGGTATAACCCCAAATGATATCATTTCAAATGAGCAGATTTGAGCGCAAATTTTCTTAAAGGTCCCATTTTTTGTAAAATAATTTTCTTTGTTTTTAATGTTGTTAGAAGGAGCATGGTGAGCAGGAAATGTGATGCCTTTTTCTAAACTCAGGTCACAGAGAAATGCTCTCTGCTTCTTTAAAGGAAATGCCCCTTAAAGTGCTCTGTTTTGTACTTCCTGGGTTTATGATGTCCTAGCAATGCAGCCTGCACCTACATGGGTGTCTTCAGCTTGTTACAGGCAGGTGTTTTGACTGTCTGAAAGTCTGCTCTTGGCCCGTAACCCTCCGAACAGGCAACATTTAGCTCACTATAATCGTCTTCTGTAGCTTCCCGCATTTCCAAAGAGGAAGAAAGGACTGCTTTTGACCCACACGTTTTCGTTTAACTTTAGTCACATCCTTGCTTAACAGACCCAGCCATGGTGAGATGGTCAGACACACCAGGAAGTCGGACCGTTAAAGGTGGACCTTCTGCACCTGTCGGCAGGTATTTTGGCCCACTCCTCATGAACAAACTGCTCTACCTGTCTCAGGTTTGAAGGGCGTCTTCCAGATTGCATGCTTCAGGTCCTTCCACAAATGTTCAATATGCTTTAGATCAGGGCTCATAGAAGGCCACTTCAGAATAGTGCAATGTTTTGTTCTGAGACATTCTTGGGTGTGTTTAGCTGTGTGTTTTGGGTCATTATCCTGTTGGAGGACCCCATGACCGATGACTGAGACCTTTGCAGATTAAAGACGCCCTGTGCCAGATGCAGCAAAGCAGCCCCAGAACATAACTGTGCCTTCTCCAGTGTTCTTTTCTGTATATGCTTCATTTTCGCATCTGTGAGCATAGAGCTGATGTGACTTGCCAAAAAGCTCCAGTTTTGTCTCATCTGTCCAAATGATATTTTCCCAGAAGCTTTGTGGCTTGTCAAATATACATTTTGGCACATTCAAATCTCCCGTTTTGGTGATTTGCTTTCAACAGTGATGTCCTCTGTTAAGGTCCGCCTTGGCTCAAACAGCGATGGATGGTGTAATCTGTTACTGATGTAACTTTGACCTTTGAGTTCAATTTCTTTCGAAGTTGTTCTGGGATCTATAGTTGCCATTCGTATTATCCGTCTCTTCAATTTGTCATCAATTTTCCTCTTGTGGCCACATACAGGCAGGTTGGCTACAGTCCTGTGGACCTTAAACTTCTGAATAATCTGTGCAGCTGTAGTCACAGGAACATCAAGCTGCTTGGAGATGGTCTTATGGCCTTCACCTTTAACATGCTTGTCTATAATTTTCTTTCTAAACTCCTGAGACAACTCTCTCCTTAGCTTTCTATGGTCCATGTCCAGTGTGATAAACACCGTGATACCAAGCAGCACAGTGACTATATTTCACCCTTTAAATAGGCAGAATGACTGATAACAAGCTTGGAGACACCTGTGATGGTAATTATAGGACACACCTTAGTTGAACATGTCGATGTGATTCGTTAATCTTCCGTCTTTTTCTGGAGGTATCATCATTTTTGTCAAGGCCAGTTTCATTATTTTGTTTTTTAAAGTAATTCTGTTGAAGGTGTGCTGGTTTGGTGAAGTGGTTAGCAACCAGGCATGTCCCATATACATACTTCTGCCGGCCCGGGTTCGAATCCAGCCTGTCACCAGCTTGCAGACTGTCTTCCCCTACTCTCTCTCACCCCCTTTCACAAACCTATCCACTGTCATTCTCTGCTATAAATAAAGACTAATTTTGTTAAACCACAATTCAAAAGCAATGTCCGATTTTCATTAGTTAATTTTGAGAAATGTTTTAGTCTTTATTCCTTTTGTCAGTGTAAAGTTATTTCAGTGACCATTGTGTTTTTCTTTCTTTAACATAAGGGTACCAACAATTTTGCACACAGGTGTGTATATATATGGGGGGGATATATATATATCTATATATATATAAATATATCTATATCTATATCTATATCTATAAATATATATATATATATATATATATATATATATATATACACTCAACAAAAATATAAACACAACACTTTTGTTTTTGCTCCCATTTTTCATGAGATGGACTTAAAGATCTAAAATTCACTCCAGATACACAAAATTACCATTTCTTTCAAATGTTGTTCACAAATCTGTCTAAATGTTTGATAGTGAGCACTTCTGCTTTGCTGAGATAATCCATCCCACCTCACAGGTGTGCCACATCAAGATGCTGAACTAACATCATGATTAGTGCACAGGTGTACCTTATACTGCCCACAATAAAAGGCCACTCTGAAATGTGCATTTTTTTGCTTTATTGGGGGTCTTGGGACTCAGAACCAGTCAGTATCTGCTGTGACCACCATTTGCCTCATGCAGTGCGACACATCTTCTTCGCATAGAGTTCATCAGATTGTCAATTGTGGCCTGTGGAATGTTGGTCCACTCCTCTTCAATGGCTGTGCGAAGTTGCTGGATATTATTGGGAACTGGCACACGCTGTCGTGCGTGAGCATTTGCCCACTCAAGTCTGTAACGGCGACGATCTGGAGTCAGGTTAAGACCCCGATGAGGACGACGAGCATGCAGTTGAGCTTCCCTGAGACGGTTTCTGACAGTTTGTGCAGAAATTCTTTGGTTATGCAAAGCAATTGTTTCAGCAGCTGTCTGAGTGGCTGGTCTCATACGATCTTGGAGGTGAACCTGCTGGATGTGGAGGTCCTGGGCTGGTGTGGTTACACGTGGTCCGCGGTTGTGAGGCCGGTTGGATGTACTGCCATATTCTCTGAAACGCCTTTGGAGACGGCTTATGGTGGAGAAATGAACATTCAATGCACGAGCAACAGATCTGGTTGACATTCCTGCTGTCAGCATGCCAATTGCATGCTCCCTCGATGCTTGCGACATCTGTGGCATTTTGCTGTGAGACAAAACTGCACATTTCAGAGTGGCCTTTTATTGTGGGCAGTATAAGGTACACCTGTGCACTAATCATGATGTTAGTTCAGCATCTTGATGTGGCACACCTGTGAGGTGGGATGGATTATCTCAGCAAAGCAGAAGTGCTCACTATCAAACATTTAGACAGATTTGTGAACAACATTTGAAAGAAATGGTAATATTGTTTATCTGGAATGAATTTTAGATCTTTGAGTCCATCTCATGAAAAATGGGAGCAAAAACAAAAGTGTTGTGTTTATATTTTTGTTGAGTGTATATATATATATATATATATATATATATATATATATATATATATATATATATATATATATATATATACACACATTCTCCTGAGAACCGTAGAAAAAAAGTGTCTTACAATTTCTTGTTTTGGGGGATTTTCTATCTATTTGGAGTGAAACAAACACCTTACCATTTTGGGTTTTTTTTTTATCTATTTTTTGTTTTAATTTTACAGCATATCCACTGAGGAGGACAACAGGACGAGTTTCATGTTAAAATAGCACTGAAATTAGAAGATGAAAAAATTTAGCAAATTATATCTTTAGAGTGATATAAAGTCGAAGGACACATTCAATTTTACCAAATAAAACAAACAAACTGAAAAGTTGATCAAAGAACACAAGTTTCATAAGACTGTTTTCACTGCAAATCTAATTCCCAGTCTTTGGCTCATGAATGCGTTCTTGCCCTGATAGACCTCGAAATCCAATACCATGACCTTTTGAAGTCTTTCTAGTAGTACTAGTAAAGACAAAAGATTAACTTGTAGTACTAGTAGAAACAATTTAAATAAAGCAGGAAGGATTCAAACCAAATTCAGCACACTGTCTTGTACTGTTGTAATATTTTAGAAAGCCCATGGGAAGGCCAAATTTGCTTTAGCCCCGCCTCCTTTTTAGTATATGAGGCTTAATAGTAGAGCTAGTGAACATTTTTAAGTGTACGAGTATTACTTGGCATTGGAGTGAAGTCTACTAGTGCACTAGTTGACTAAGGCCCTGTTTACACAACAATGGTGTCACCAGAAAAGGAAAAAAAGCTTTTGCTTTGCGTTTTCAAAAGCACTCCTTATTCACATGGAGATGGTGTTAAATAATGCGCTGGCACATAGATTTACGAGAACAACTACAAACATGGTAGCGTCAAAATAACGTTGAAATGTAATGTCTTATAGACATCAAAATGTAACATTGAATGGACATCGAAATATAACGTCGTATGGACGTTGATGTTATGTCGTATGGATGTCGAAATGTAACATCGTAGAGAAGTCAAAATGAAACGTTGAATGGACCTCAAAGTATAACGTCATATGGACGTCAAATTGTGACATCAGATGGACAACATGTAACGCCGTATAGACGTCAAAATGTTATGTATGAACACAGAAATTTAACGTTGTATATAGACGTCGAAATGTAACGTATAGACGCCAAAATGTAACATCGTATGTAGGTAAAATTGTGACGTCGAATGGACGTTGAAATGTAACTGCATAGACATCGAAATATGACGTATGGATGTCAAATTGTCACTTCGAACGAACGTCAAAATGTAACGTCTGGACGTTGAAATATAACATCATATGGACGTCAAATTGTGAATCGGATGGACGTCGAAGAAATGTCAGATGGAACATCATATAGACTTTAAAATGTAAAGTCGTATGGATGTCGAAATGGAACGGCGTATAGACGTAAAAATGTAACATCTTATGGACACCGAAATGTAACGTTGTATATAGTTGTCGAAATGTAACGTCGTATGGACGTCGAAATGCAACGTCAAATAGACGTCAAAATGTGATGTCCAAATGTGACGTCGTATGAACGTCAAACTGTGAAGTGGTATGGATGTCCAAATGTAACATTGTGTAGACGTCGAAATTTAACGTCGTATGGACGTCAAATTGTAATGTCATATAGACATCAAAATGTAACGTTGAATGGACGTCAAAATATAACATATGGAAGTCAAATTGTGATGTATGGATGTCAAAATGTCACGCCGTATGGACGTCAAAATGTAACATTGTATGGACGTCGAAATGTAACGTCTTACGGACGTCAAATTGTGACGTTGGACACGTCCAAATGTAACTCTGTATAGACGTCAAAATATAACGTCGTATGGACGTCAAATTTTTAAGTCAGACGGACATCGAAATGTAACATCATAGAGACATCGAAATATAAAGTCAGATGGACATCAAATTGTGACCGGATGGACGGCGAATCGATTCCTATAGACTTTAAAATGTAAAGTCGTATGGACGTCCAAATGTAACATCCTATAGACGTCAAAATGTAAAATCAGAGGGACTTTGAAATGTAACGTCGTAAGGAAGTCAAAATGTAACGTCAAAATATAACATAGTATAGACATCAACTTGTAACATCGCCTGGACGTCAAAATGTAAAGTCGCATAGACGCCAAAATGGAACGTCGTATAGACATCAAAGTGTAACGTTAAATGGACAGCGAAATATAACATCGTGTGGACGTCAAATTGTGACATCGGTTGGACGTCGAAATGTAACATATGGACATCAAATTGTGAGGTTGAATGGACGTCGAAATGTAACGTCATATAGACGTCGAAATGTAACGTCGTATAGACGTCGAAATATAACGTCGTCTGGATGTCGAAATGTAACCTCGTATAGACGTCGGAATGTAACGTCATATAGAAGTCGGAATGTAACGTCCTATTGATGTCAAATTGTGACATCGTATGGACTTCGAAATGTAACGTCGTATAGATGTAAAACTAACGTCATATGGACGTCAAATTGTGACACTGGATGGACGATATATAACGTCGTATTGATGTCAAATTGTAACGTTTGATGGACATGGAATTCTAATGTTAGAGGCGTCGAAATATTACATCGTGTGGACCTCAAAATGTAACACCGTATAGACGTCGAAATATTACATCGTATGGACTTCAAAATGTCTTGTCGGATGGAAGGTAACATCCTAATGACGTAAATGTGACATTGTATAGATGTCAAATTGTAACGTTGAATGGATGTGGAATTCTAATGTCATATAGACAAATATTACATCGTATGGATGTCAGACGGACGTTGAATCAAACGTCATAAAGTCTTCAAAATGTAATGTCATATGGATGTCAAAATGTCTTGTCGGATGGACGTCGAAATGTAACATCCTAATGACGTCTAAATGTGACATTGTATTGATGTCAAATTGTAACGTTGGATAGATGTTGAATATGATGTCATAAAGACGTCGAAATACTACATTGTATGGAAGTCAAATTGTGACGTCGGATGGACGTCGAATCAAACGTCATATAGACTTAAAAATGTAACGTCGTATAGATGTCGAAATGTAACGGCGTATGGACGTCAAATTGTGACGTCGGATTAACGTCATTATGTAACGTATAGACGTCGAAATGTAACGTCGTATAGACGTCAGAATGTAAAGTCATATAGACATCAGAATGAAACGTCCTATAGACGTCAAAATATGTCGTCTGGACATCAAATTGTGACGTCGATGAACGTCAAAATGTAATGTATAGATGTTGAAATGTAACGTCTTATAGACGTCGAAACGTAATGTCGTATAGACGTCGGAATGTAACGTCATATAGACGTTGAAATGTAACGTTATACAGATGTCAAAATGTACGTCGTATAGTGTTGAAATGTAACGTCGTATAGACATCGGAATGTACCGTCGTATAACGTCATATAGACTTCCAAATGTCGTATAGACATAGAAATGTAACGTCATATAGACGTCGGAATGTATGTATAGATGTTCGGAATATAACGTTGTATAGACTTCCAAATGTAACGTCATATAGACTTCGGAATTTAACGTCATCTGGACGACAAATTGTGACGTCTTCTGGACATCAAAATGTATCATCGTATAGATGTCTAAATGTCACGTCGAATGGACTTCAAATTGTGACGTCAAATTGTGACGTCGGATGAACGTCGAAATATAACATATAGATGTCGGAATGTGACGTCATATAGACGTCGAAATGTGACGTCATCTAGACGTCAGAATGTTAACGTCATATAGACGTCGGAATGTAACGTCGTATAGACGATGAAATGTCACGTCGTATGGACGACAAATTGTGATGTCCGATGGACGTCAAAATGTAACGTCCTATTGACTTCGAAATTAAACGTCTTCTGGACGTCAAATTGTGACATATTATAGACATCAAAATGTTTTGTCATATACACGTCTAAATGTCACGTTGTATTGACGTCAAATTATGACGTTTGATGAACGTCGAAATGTAACGTCGTATAGATGTCGAAATATAACCTCGTCTGGACGTCAAATTGAGACATCGGATGAACTTTGAAATTTAACAACGTATAGATGTCGAAATGTAACGTCGTATAGTTGCAAAGTATAAATGTATAGACATCGAAATGTAATGTATAGACGTCGGTAGGTAACGGTGTATAGACGTCGGAATGTAACGTCGTATTGATGTCGGAATATAACGTCATATAGACGTCGCAATGTAATGTCGTATAGACATCGAAATGTAATGTCATATAGAAGTCGGAATAATGATGACGCCAACAGTGTTGTCCAAATGTCACGCTAGGCAATGTAACGCCAAACATAGACGTCAGAATGTAACATCGCATAGACGTCGAGATGTAACGTCGTATAGTGTTGAAATGTAACGTCATATGGACGTCGGAATGTAACGTCGTATAAACAGAATGTAACATCGTATAGACTTCCATATGTAATGTCATATTAATGTCGAAATGTAAAGTTGTGTAGATGTCGGAATGTATTGTATAGACGTCAGAATGTAACGTCGTATAGACATCGAAATGTAACGTCGAATAGACATTGGAATATAAGGTCGTATAGACGTTGGAATGTAAGGTTGTATAGACGTCGAAATGTCACGTCGTATGGAAGTCAAATTGTGACGTTGGATGGACGTCAAAATGTAACGTAGTATAGACTTTGAAATTTAACGTCATCTGGACATCAAAATGTAACATCATATAGACGTCTAAATGTCACGTCGTATGGACATGAAATTATGACGTCGGATGAACGTCTAAATGTCACGTCGTATAGAAGTCGAAGTCTAAAAATATAGACGTCAGAATGTAACGCCATGGAAATGTCAAAATGTAACGTCATATTGATGTGGGAAGGTAACGTCGTATAGACCTTGGAATGTAACATCGTATAGACATCGAAACGTAACGTTGTATAGACGTTGGAATGTAACGTCGTATAGATGTCGGAATGTCAAGTCGTATGGACGTCAAATTGAGGCGTCAGATTGTCGTCAAAATGTAACGTCGAATATACGTCGAAATTTAATGTCGTCTGGACGTCAAATTGTGGCGTCTTATAGATATCCAAATGTAACGTAGTATAGATGCTAAATGTCACATCGTATGGGCGTCAAATTGTGACTTCAAATGGACGTTGAAATGCAACGTTGTGTAGATGTCAAAATAAAATATTGTATGGGGTCGACATTTAACGTCTTATGGACGTCAATTCTGACATTGGACAGTTGTCCAAATGTAACGTCGTATAGACGTTGAAATATAAAGTCGTATGGAAGTCAAATTTTGAAGTAAGACGGACAATGAAATGAAACGTCCTACAGACGTCGGAATGTAATGTCGTATAGATGTCGAAATGTAACGTCATATAGACGTCAAAATGTACAATTGTATAGACGTCAAAAAATCATGTATGGACGTCAAATTGTGACGCCCGATGGACGTTAAAGTGCAAAGTCGTATAGACGTCAAAACATAACGTTGTATAGACGTCGTACGTAACGTATAGACCTCGGAATGTCACATCGTATAGACGTTGAATATAATGTTGTCTGGACGTCAAATTGTGGCGTCTTATAGACATCAAAATGTAACGTCGTATAGTCGCTAAATGTCACATTGATGGGCGTCAAATTGTGACTTCAGATGGGCGTCGAAATGCAACGTTGTATAGATGTCGAAATGTATTGTCGTTTCGAGGTCGGAATGTAACGCCGTATAGACGTCGTCATGTAGCGTTGTTTCGACGTTGAAATGTTACGTATAGACGTCAAAATGAAACATTGTATGGATGTCGACATTTAACGTCTTATGGACGTCAATTCTGACATTGGACAGTTGTCCAAATGTAACGTTGTATAGACGTCGAAATATAAAGTCGTATGGAAGTCAAATTTTAAAGTAAGACGGACATTGAAATGAAACGTCCTATAGACATCAGAATGTAATGTCGTATAGACGTCGAAATGTAATGTCTTATAGACGTCAAAATGTACGATTGTATAGACGTCAAAAAATCATGTATGGACGTCAAATTGTGACGCCGGATGGACGTTGAAATGCAAAGTCGTATAGACGTCAAAACATAACATTGTATAGACGTCGAAATGTAACGTCGTATAGACGTCGGAATGTAACGTCGTATAGACGTTGAATATAATGTTGTCTGGACGTCAAATTGTGGCGTCTTATAGACATCAAAATGTGGCGTCTTATAGACATCAAAATGTAACGTCGTATAGTCGCTAAATGTCACATTGATGGGCGTCAAATTGTGACTTCAGATGGACGTCGAAATGCAACGTTGTATAGATGTCGAAATGTATTGTCGTTTCGAGGTCGGAATGTAACGCCGTATAGACGTCGTCATGTAGCATTGTTTAGACGTTGAAATGTTACGTATGGACGTCAAAATGAAACATTGTATGGATGTCGACATTTAATGTCTTGTGGACGTCAATTCTGACATTGGACAGTTGTCCAAATGTAACGTCGTAATATAAAGTCGTATGGAAGTCAAATTTTAAAGTAAGACGGACATTGAAATGAAACGTCCTATAGACGTCAGAATGTAATGTCGTATAGACGTCGAAATGTAATGTCTTATAGACGTCAAAATGTAAGATTGTATAGACGTCGAAAAGTCATGTATGGATGTCAAATTGTGATGCCAGATGGACGTGCTAATATAGACATCAAATGTAACGCCGTATATGTCGTAAATGTATTGTCGCTTTCAGATTGGCGGAATGTAACAACAGTGTATATAAATTGCAGCGTTTGTCGCAAATGTAAAATGTATTGATAGCGGATGCTTAAATAGAACGTGTAGGCGTTTGAAATGTTACGTACATTGTCAAAATGGAACATTGTATGGATGGACGTCAAAAAGAACATTGTATGGAGAAAATTCTGACATTGGACAGTTGTCCAAATGTAGACATCAAATATAAAGTATGGAAGTCCAAATGTTTCGAAATATAAGTCGGAAGTGAAGTAATGACAATTGAAATATAGACGTCAAAATGTAATGTCGTATAGGCAAATGTAATGATAGCGTCAAAATGTAAGATTGTAGAGCGTCGTAGATCGCTTGGACATACCATGCTTGTAGACGCCAAAATATACATTGTATAGACGCCGAAACAGATAACTCGAAAGCCGAAAAACGTCGACGAATGTGTAAATATG